>JAAOOA010000918.1:0-130000 GCA_012861695.1 Trematomus loennbergii | reverse complement strand
AAGATATTCATTAGTAGAGACCAAACCTCTTCATATGAATTCACCTTCTAAAGATATTCATTAGTAGAGACCAAACCTCTTCATATGGATTCACCTTCTACAGATATTCATTAGTAGAGACCAAACCTCTTCATATGAATTCACCTTCTAAAGATATTCATTAGTAGAGACCAAACCTCTTCATATGGATTCACCTTCTACAGATATTCATTAGTAGAGACCAAACCTCTTCATATGGATTCACCTTCTACAGATATTCATTAGTAGAGACCAAACCTCTTCCAATGAATTCACCTTCTACAGATATTCATTAGTAGAGACCAAACCTCTTCATATGAATTCACCTTCTACAGATATTCATTAGTAGAGACCAAACCTCTTCCAATGAATTCACCTTCTAAAGATATTCATTAGTAGAGACCAAACCTCTTCATATGGATTCACCTTCTAAATATATTCATTAGTAGAGACCAAACCTCTTCATATGGATTCACCTTCTAAAGATATTCATTAGTAGAGACCAAACCTCTTCATATGAATTCACCTTCTACAGATATTCATTAGTAGAGACCAAACCTCTTCATATGGATTCACCTTCTAAATATATTCATTAGTAGAGACCAAAGATCACCACATTATGTCTAATGTTATGTCGGTGTCTCGTTTCGGTCACAATGCCATTTGCTGGTTTCAGAGTTATCTAACCGACCGTACTCAATGCGTCAGGTTGGGTAGTACTGTCTCTGACCCTGTCACCTTGGAGAAGGGAGTTCCACAGGGCTCTATTTTGGGGCCCTTGCTCTTTTTATTATATGTAAACAATATTTGTAATCAGATGCAATTTTCTACCTATCATATGTATGCTGATGACACTATTGTATACTCATGTGCTCCTTCTCTGGATATGGCCGTTTCCAATTTAAAATCAGATTGTATCACGCTGCAGCATACACGTCTTGATTCCAAACGGCTATTGAACAGTAAGAAAACCAAAGCAATGCTTTTTGCTCCCAAGTCAGCGTCCTCCTCTTGCCTCTCCATTGACACCCTTGATGGCGTTTCTGTTGAGTTTGTTGATACCTACAAATATCTGGGCTTTTGGTTGGACAGTAATCTGAACTTTAAACACCATATTGAAGTTTTAACAAAGAAATTGAAATTCACTCTTGGCTTCCTTTACAGACTTAAATGTTGTTTTTCAATTTCATCCCGTAAAAGGTTGGTCTCTGGCTTATTCCTGTCCCAGCTGGACTACGGTGATACCATTTATAGATTTGCCTGTCCCACTGTTTTGGCCAAACTTGACCCACTCTACCATGCTGCACTGTGTTACATATCAAATGCACCCTATAGGACTCATCATTGCACACTGTATAGCCTAACTGGATGGTCCTCACTTACTATGCGTAGGATGCAGCACTGGTTTTTATTAATGTATAAAGCCATTTTAGGTAAGCTTCCACTGTACATATGTGCCAGATGTCCTCAGATCCGGTGCCTGGATACGGGTCCAGGTTCCTGCTGTGCGGACTGAGGCTGGAGAAAAGAGTCTTTCTTATTATGGTCCTTGGTCTTGGAATGACCTTCAATCACGCCTCAAACTGAGGGGACTTGTCTCTATATCATGTTTTAAATTGAAGTTGTCTGAAGTCCTCACCACCAGCTGCTCTTGCAGTAACAAGTAGTGTACTTTTTTTATCTCAATGTTTTTATCTGGTTAAATAAAGGTTAAATAAATAAATAAAGACCAAACCTCTCTTCCAATGAATTCACCTTCTAAAGATATTCATTAGTAGAGACCAAACCTCTTCCAATGGATTCACCTTCTAAAGATATTCATTACAGAAGAGTTAGCGTCACATGTTGGAGACCTTAATCCAAGAATTCAGCAAAACATTTTTTTACATTTTCTTCGGAAAAATCTCTAAAAATTTAAGGGAAAAAAAGCCTGAGAGGAATTTAGAATCATTAGGAGGAAAAAAATCGGAATTTAGAAAAAATATTATATTTCTGAAAATCTAAGAAATTTGAGAAAAAAATCAACAATAAAAAATTATGTAATCTGAGAAGTCAGACTTTTTAGTAAAATTAGATTATTTTCTGAGAAAAAAAATCTCCCATTTTAGAAAAAAGTGAGAATTGAGAAAAAGTCAGAATTCTGAAAATATATTTCCTGAACATTTTGACATTTTCTTCCGTAGTTACAACATCAACGTCCATTAACCCTCGTGTTGTGTTCGAGACCGTTCATGTGTTCGCGGGTCAGTTTTGACCCATGATTTATCTCAGTCCAAAACACTAAAAAATAATGACTATCATCCAAAACTACATCATAACTAACTTATAATGCATTCAGCGAGCCGTGACTTTTATACCTAGGCCCTCTGAGCCCCCCTTCCCTCGAAAAGTTATTACGTCACAGCGTATACTTCAGCGGAATAGAGAGGCGAAGTCCCTCCCTTCCGGTTGAGCCCCATGGACCTTATTTCGGAAAAGTTATGCATTGAAGTCAATGGAGAGAGAAAGATTATCTTTCGATCCCGTTTGAATTGTGCCACGAATTACACATATGATGTTTGTCAATTTAAAAGATAATTTTGCAAGTCAAAAAATAAAAATGTGTCGTAAAACTGTGAAGTAACACTTTTCTGTGTGAAACCGCTCAATGAACTCATCTCCCGTCTCGCACCACACACCAGACGGCCGTCACGTTGGCACATTTCACTTCTTTCTTTCAGAATGAGGCGCAAAGTATTAAAAGAGGTGAAAATCACTCCAAGTCTGGGCATGTTGAGAGCTGTACATACACACAAGGGGAGTTAGTCGGTTCGTAAGAGCCAGCATGCGGGACCGGGACTCTGGGATTTGTAGTCTTTCTAGTTGCGTATTTTTCATAGTCTTATATTTCAACAGTTTTACGACAAACTGTGACTTTTTTGACATGGAAATTATTTTTAAGATTGACAAACATCATATGTGTAATTCGTGGCACAATTCAAACGATAATCTTTCTCTCTCCATTGACTTCAATACATACTTTTTCCGAAATAAGGTCCCATGAGTCCCACCGGAAGGGAGGGACTTCGCCACTCTATATCAAAACAACGGCCCGGGTGCAAAACGCATCAATGACGAGACCCTCTACCACACAAAACAACACCTCTAAATAACCCAATGCGTGTTCTTTGAAATTGAAAAGGATATTGCATTGTGTTTGTTACTTTCGTTGCAGTTGTATGTCTTAAGTGTCATTTGGCATGCTTTTATTTTGAAGGCGAGTTTACGCTGTTGACAGGAAGTTGTTGTTGCTATGGAAACAACAAAAGCTTCACAACGGGCGGAACTTGTCATAAAGTCCGCGATAATAAAACCCACCCATTTAGAGGGAAGATATGATTGGTCAATTGTACTGTCATTTGACATTACTCTCTCGTTCAGTTACTATAGCGACCCTCTGTGAATTCACAGCTGGACCAATCAGCTCCTGTCTTCACCTCGCAGAGACGAGCTTCTTCCATTTAACCCTTCACATTCAAACAGAAACTGAATAGGCAGATTCGAAGGATTTATTTCTTTGGAAATGTTGTTTTAAATACAATTAAATCGAGTTATTTTGGTAAAACTAATGAGAAATATAACTAAAAATATATTACAGGGGGAGGGGAGACTAGGTGCATGTTGCGAACAAATTATTATTACAGTGTATGAAGGGAGTGGGGAGTCTAAAGTCAAAGATGAATCTTGATTGGGCCAAATTTGACCCAGTCACCCAAAAACAATTCTGCTGGGTCTCCCCAGACCCCCACACCAAATTACACTTTTTTTTAGAGACCTTCAGACTTGGCTCAAAATCAGTGTTGTAGTGTTTATAAAGCTGTTGGAGGATATCATGAAGCCTTGTTCCGATAAACAAACAGAGCGTAGTTATAATATTGAACTTGAGACGGGAGACCCCAACACGACATAGAAACCACACGTCCGCCATTTTTCCCTGTTTATTTTTCTTTCAAATTAACACATCAAAATAAAACTCTCCATCCTCCCGTCAGAAACTCTAAACTTCCAGCTTCATTTCTTTAAAATATATCGACGACGGAGACGATCCTTCAGATAAAGTGCGTAAAGTCTGAGAGAAATGTGGAGCTCTGAGACGAATCAGAGCGTCAGAATAAAACAGATTAAAGTTCAACGAAACATCATCATCCTCTCGCAGTTTAACGACGTGAGGAAGGTGTTTCTGTCCATGACTTGAGATTCTTATCATCCTCTTATTAACGGCATGTTTCACTCTGAAGCCCAAAAAGTGTTTTTCTTTAACCTAAAAGAACAAAGTGGAAGATAAACATGTGAAGGATCATTTTTATTTAGCTCTAAATAAATGTAAAATGTATATATTATGGATTTAAATAATCAGAGTTGAATTGAATCTGTCCTCAGCGATTCCACTTCGGAAAAAAACTATTTGTTGTCAAAGGATGTATTTAACCGTATGTTTATATTTCAGGGTTATATTTGTAATATCATATTTATTTAAATATGTTTTGAGAATGTGTAGATTGTCATCCTGTGTGTTAACGCCTGCATGCTTTGTGTATCATATTAATGAGGATAATAATAGAGTCTCGCTGCTCCACAGGTGACGGGTTTCTCTCCTGTTGATTTTTTGTAGATTTTGGATTGTGTTGATCCAGACATCAGTTCATTGATCAGTCCGTGTCAGGTGTCCAGGTGTCCAGGTCAGGTGTCCAGGTGCCAGGTGTCCAGGTGTTTCTGAATCACTGTCGTCTCTACAGGCCGAGCGACTTCCTCACGATGTTCTGAGCGAGGCTGTAGAACTGCTGCCGGTCTTCACGCCACATCTTAGAGGCATCAACGTTCGCTCCACTCTCATCGTTCGGCTCTGAGAGGAGGGAGGAGACGAGGGAACAAGGGAGGAGACGAGGGAGGAGACGAGGGAGGAGACAAGGGAGGACATTAGGGAACAAGGTAGGAGACAAGAGAGCAAACAGAGAATTAGAGGAAAAATAAGAGTATAAATAACTGCGGTTATGAAATTGTAATAACTCCTGTAATAGCAGTGTAACAGCAGTGTATTAAGTCATGTTACACCAGTGTTACACCAGTGTTACAGCAGTGTAACAGCAGTGTAACAGCAGTGTTACAGCAGTGTTAACAGCAACACAGCAGTGTAATAACCAGTGTAACACTGCTATAACACTGTTGTTACACCAGTGTAACAGCAGTGTTACAGCAGTGTAACAGCAGTGAACAGCAGTGTAACAGCAGTGTAACAGCAGTGTAACAGCAGTGTAACAGCAGTGTTATAGCACTGTAACAGCAGTGTTATAGCAGTGTAACAGCAGTGTAACAGCAGTGTTACAGCAGTGTTATAGCAGTGCAACAGCAGTGCAACAGCAGTGTAACAGCAGTGTAACAGCAGTGTAACAGCAGTGCAACAGCAGTGCTACAGCAGTGTTACAGCAGTGCAACAGCAGTGCTACAGCAGTGTAACAGCAGTGTTACAGCAGTGCTACAGCAGTGTAACAGCAGTGTAACAGCAGTGTAACAGCACTGTAATAGCAGTGTAATGTACCTGCCAACATGCTGACCACAGACAGCAGGATCTTCTCCACGCTCTGCACTGGACTCCACCTCTCGGCGCTGCTCTCGTATCCCATTGGATCGTCTCCTGGAGCGTGAAGGATGGAGATACAGACCCTCCCATCAGGGTAGACTGGAGGAGAGGGGGAGAGGGAGAGGGTTGAGTTCAGGTGCATATGATACAATACGATAATACTTTAATGATCAAGTCTGAAATGTGACTTGCATCACAGCAGCTCCATGTGTAACACCAACAGACAAATATCAAACATAACAGCAGGATCAGTGAGAGGAAAGCTGCTCAAAGAGCCTTCAGCGTGCATTTGATCTGGATTCAGCTCTGTATTTACTGAGAGGATCGACTGGAGCAAAAGGATGCTTCAGTCTCACTTTATTGATCTCCATTAGATGGTAGCAGTTCATATTCTCATTCAGAGCATGCTTTGGGTCCCAGAGGATGTTGTTGGAGCCTCTCAGGTTATTATGGTCTGCTGAGTCAGAAAGTCTCTGACAGGGTGACCAACAATCTTTGAGCAGATTTCTAACAGGTGAAGCATAAGGAGAGGGGGGAGTGTTGAGTTCAGGTGCATTAAACCATCAGACTATCAGACCGACACACCTGAAGAAGCTTCAGTCTGAAACAGGTCTTTCTTAGAGAACAATATCCGCCTGTCTGTTTTGTTCAGTTGGCATATTGGATTATATCGCAAAGTGATTACGGTTAGAGATGTCCCGATCCGATCACGTAATAGTAGCAGTAAGCTAACGAGAGGCTACGTTCAGCTGGTGCCTCGGGAGTCGTGACAGAGAAAATGTCAGGAGTTTGGAAGTATTATAAAATTGAAAGTGAAGGCAGTGTAACAGCCAGATGCAATGTTTGCAAGGCGGAGGTTCCGCGTGGTGGAAAGAACAGAGCTACGTTCAACACGACCAATCTAATACGCCACCTGAGAAACAAACACCAACAACAACACGGCTTGTTTTCATAGACCTGGTTGCTTATTTCTCTCAAATCTGGCAACAGAGTGGGCGCAGTGTCTAATAGTAGCAGTAAGCTAACAAGAGGCTACGTTCAGCTGGTGTAACGAGAGGCTACGTTCAGCTGGTGTAACGAGAGGCTACGTTCAGCTGGTGACTCGGGACAGAGAAAATGTCAGGAGTTGGAAGTATTATAAAATTGAAAGTGAAGGCAGTGTAACAGCCAGATGCAATGTTTGCAAGGCGGAGGTTCCGCGTGGTGGAAAGAACAGAGCTACGTTCAACACGACCAATCTAATACAAACACCAACAACAACACGACGAGTACACAGCGGCCACTCAGGTAACGGCACTGAAACAACCGACACTTTCAGAGACTTTTAAAAGGAAAGAGAAACTGCCCCAGAACAGCCAAGATAGCTGAATTCATCGCGTTGGATGACCAGCCGTTATCTGTGGTGGAGAACGTGGGTTTAAGGGACAACTTGAATGCTTTTTTCCTTTTTTTTTCTCAATGCATTGCATAAAGATCGGATCGGGAAAAATCGGTATCGGCAGATTGTCAAAATCAAATGATCGGAATCGGATCGGGAGCAAAAAAGGTGATCGGGACATCCCTAATTACGGTACATTTCCTTATTTTTCTCCATTCCCATCATCAACAACGAGCTGCTTTGTAATCACAGTCGAGACATGAATACTCCTGAATAAAGCAGCAACAACTCCTGTAATAATATAGAACTACTTTAAATCAATGTAAAAACTCCTGAAACCAATAACAGTCATAGAAGAAACCACGTAGTTCTTTGTTGTTACTGGAAGCCGGGACGCTTTTCACTTCAGATTTTCAGGTGTTTTTCCCGCTGTTTGCGTTTAAACTTCACAGGCTTTTCGTTTAAAAGTATTTTCTTATAAACTTTATTCAATAAAATTGTAGTTTTTTTCTTTATAAATCAAAGAGCTTCTGCTTTAAAAAGGAAACACTTTTTAGACTGAAAGTAAAACCTTTTTCAAAAACACTCAAAGCTTTCTTAATGAAATACATGGCATCACGTTAACTTTATAAATCCAGATGGTTTTCACACTGAAACTAAGAAGCTTTTTCTTTGCAATTTGAGGCATTGTTATTCCCAGACGCTGTGGTGTCTCTGGGGACTCGGGACCAGACGCTGTGGTGTCTCTGGGGATCGGGACCAGACGCTGTGGTGTCTCTGGGGACTCGGGACCAGACGCTGTGGTGTCTCTGGGGACTCGGGACCAGGCGCTGTGGTGTCTCTGGGGACTCGGGACCAGGCGCTGTGGTGTCTCTGGGGACTCGGGACCAGACGCTGTGGTGTCTCTGGGGACTCGGGACCAGACGCTGTGGTGTCTCTGGGGACTCGGGACCAGACGCTGTGGTGTCTCTGGGGACTCGGGACCAGACGCTGTGGTGTCTCTGGGGACTCGGGACCAGACGCTGTGGTGTCTGGGGACTCGGGACCAGACGCTGTGGTGTCTCTGGGACTCGGGAGGAACTGAGATATTCACAGGGAGTTTAAATGAGTTTCTGTGAGGCAGAGAATCATCTGACGCTTCTTATCAGTCTGCGATCGAACCAGCACCCTGCAGCCGCAGCGTTACTTTAATATGAAGCAAACTTCAGGATTATCCAGAAGAAGAAAAGACGAAGTGGGTTTTTTTCTTCTTCGTGTGTTTCATCTTTATCTGCCGTCGGAGGATCAGACGATACATTCAGGAAGTTCAGCTGAGGGCCATGTGGGTGTGTGTGTGTGTGTTTGTTGGTGTGTGTCTGTGTCTGTGTGTGCGTGTGTGTGTGTCTCTCTGTGTGTGTGTGTGTCTGTGCAGTGTGTGTGTCTCTGTGTGTGTGTGTCTGTGTGTGAGTGTGTCTCTGTGTGTGTCTCTGTGTGTGTGTCTGTGTGTGTGTGTGTGTGTCTCTGTGTGTCTGTGTGTGTCTGTGTGAGAGAGTCTGTGTGTGTCTCTGTGTGTGTGTGCGTGAGTGTGTGTGTGAGTGTGTGTGTGTCTGTGTGTGCGTGAGTGTGTGCGTGAGTGTGTGCGTGTGTCTGTGTCTGTGTCTGTGAGTGTGTGTGTGTGTGTGTGTGTGCGTGAGTGTGTGCGTGAGTGTGTGTGTCTGTGTCTGTGAGTGTGTGTGTGTGGTCTCTGTGTGTGCGTGAGTGTGTGCATATGTGTGTGTGAGTGTGTGTGTCTGTGTCTCTGTGTGTGTGTGTGTCTCTGTGTGTCTGTGTGTGTGTGAGTGTGTCTGTGTGTGTGTGTGTCTCTGTGTGCGTGTGTGTGTGTGTCTGTGTGCGTGAGTGTGTGTCTGTGTGTGCGGTGTGTGTTTCTGTGTGTGCGGTGTGTGTGTCTCTGTGTATGTGTGTGTGTGTGTCTCTGTGTATGTGTGTGTGCCTGTGTGTGTGTGTGTTGATGAGGGTCACCAGCGTCTCGTCCTATAATCAGACTCAGAGCGGCTGCAGTCCAGTAATCAGGCGCTAATGACAGCATGCTAATAGCATTGCTAACGGCATGCTAACGGTGTGTGTGCGTGTCCCGACACGAGGAACACACTCGGTCACAGTTTCAGCTCTGATCGTCAAACATCCTCGACTTAAACCTTTAAACAATCTCATTTATTTAACTGCCATCGAGATTTATTCTGTTTGTGTGAATGTTAACCCTCTGAGTCTCACCTGGACAGCAGGAGCATTAGAGAAGGACAGAGACCTTACTGTTGGGGTGGAACATGTCCAGGTGACCCTCTGAGTCTCACCTGGACAGCAGGAGCATTAGAGAAGGACAGAGACCTTACTGTTGGGGTGGAACATGTCCAGGTGACCCTCTGAGTCTCACCTGGACAGCAGGAGCATTAGAGAAGGACAGAGACCTTACTGTTGGGGTGGAACATGTCCAGGTGACCCTCTGAGTCTCACCTGGACAGCAGGAGCATTAGAGAAGGACAGAGACCTTACTGTTGGGGTGGAACATGTCCAGGTGACCCTCTGAGTCTCACCTGGACAGCAGGAGCATTAGAGAAGGACAGAGACCTTACTGTTGGGGTGGAACATGTCCAGGTGACCCTCTGAGTCTCACCTGGACAACAGGAGCATTAGAGAAGGACAGAGACCTTACTGTTGGGGTGGAACATGTCCAGGTGACCCTCTGAGTCTCACCTGGACAGCAGGAGCATTAGAGATTAGAGAAGGAGAGAGACCTTACTGTTGGGGTGGAACATGTCGCAGGTGAACCTCATCTTGGGGGGGCTGAGGGGATAATCTGAGGGGAAGCTGAGGACGGCAGGGAACACGCCGCCTTCAAAACACGTGTCCTGAGGACCCCTGAAGCACAGCAGGAGGAAAGGAAGTATTTAGATCCTTTACTTGAGAAAAAAGTATCATGACAACATTTTAAAAACACTCGGAGCTGCTGACGGCGCCGCTCTGTTCTCCGGCGTTACGAGTCTGTAGCTCCACTTTCACATATTTCATCTTTAACAAATATTGTGCCTACTGGGATCTGATTTAAGCACCGGTTCAGATTCTGATCAAAACTCTATTCACTGTGAAGTCCTCCTCGTGTTTAAAGTGCGTTTCATTTAAAGTGTGTTTAAAGTGTTTCATTTAAAGTGTGTTTAAAGTGTGTTTCATTTAAAGTGTGTTTAAAGTGTGTTTCATTTAAAGTGTGTTTCATTTAAAGTGTGTTTCATTTAAAGTGCGTTTAATTTAAAGTGTGTTTCACTTAAAGGTAGGGTAGGTAATTTCGGAGAAACCGGCTTGAGTGCGCGAGAATTTGAAAATACACAACCGGAGAAATCTGCCACTCCCTTACAGGGCCCCTCCTCCAACACACACGAACGCGCACATGACCAATGAGGGCACGAGATAAGTTTGTGCACAGATGGAAGGCTGACAGGCAGGTAGGCCATCCAGTTATTTTAGCCGGGCCGGCTCAGATGATTGGTCGTGCTTTTTACAGTACTACAGCTTCCACAGATGATATTTTTTTATGGATTTTTTGTCAAAGCATTTCAGATATTCATTGCTATCGGGATGTTAAGAGCATTCCATGGAGTGTATCTCGAGCCGGTTTCTCAAACTTACCGACCCCACCTTTAAGGTGTGTTTAAAGTGTGTTTCATTTAAAGTGTGTTTCATTTAAAGTGTGTTTCATTTAAAGTGTGATTCATTTAACCTGTTAAGCCCTGAGCCTGTTTTTCAGGTCTCAGGCTCGAAAATGACATTCCCAGAACAAATGACCATATCTTCTAAAAAAGTTAAATTAATCATCTTTTTCTCAAAGTAATGATAAACCTGTGAGTTGGATGTAGAAAAGTCAGAATCAATATAGATGTTTTTAATTTTAAAGAAAATTCAGATTTACATAGTAAAAAAACTGGAAATTATAGTGTCCGTCCAAAATTTATTTTTTACTTATAGTGAAAACTACCCTTGGATGATGGGTTAGTAGACTAAAAGCTTTAGGAATCCAAAGTACAACATATAATAAGTACCCTGTATAAAGATTGATGCAAAACAAGTGACATTGACCTTTTCAGAGAGATTTAGAAAAAAGAAACCACTTCTGGGGTCATTTGGTGGATTTTCCATATCTCTGGCCCCCTTGCTCGATTTTGATGGTTGACACCTCTTTCTGACCGTTAGAGCCAATAGAATTGAAGGGGGAGTCCCCCACACACACGTTGTGAAGAGAAAAGGTGGGGGCTTCGCGCATGTAATTTTCCATCAGAGTGGACCTATCTCTAGCTTTGACATCTGGAAACGGAAAAGCAGTTTTATTTCTATGGATTATCAGAAATCATTTCAAAGGGACACGTTTTTTATCGTTTTAATGAAGACCACTTTGGAGAGACTACAGAGCCAAGGTAAACATTTTAGCATTTTTAGCTACTAGCGTCACCTGTTTTGATGTCCGTTTTGTTTATAACGTCGCCATTTCGTATAATTCAGTGATAATGTCGGTGTCAAACGATTCTGTGTCACCTCACGATGTGAATCGATGTGTCCATCCAAAAATTCTTTTTACTTATAGTGAAAACCACCCTTGGATGATGGGTTAGTAGACTAAAAGCTTTAGGAATCCAAAGTACAACATATAATAAGTACCCTGTATAAAGATTGATGCAAGACAAGTGACATTTGACCTTTTCAGAGAGATTTAGAAAAAAGAAACCACTTCTGGGGTCATTTGGGTGGATTTTCCATATCTCTGCGCCCCCTTGCTCGATTTTGATGGTTGACACCTCTTTCTGACCGTTAGAGCCAATAGAATTGAAGGGGGAGTCCCCCACACACACGTGTGAAGAGAAAAGGTGGGGGCTTCGCGCATGTAATTTTCCATCAGAGTGGACCTATCTCTAGCTTTGACATCTGGAAACGGAAAAGCAGTTTTATTTCTTATGGATTATCAGAAATCATTTCAAAGGGTCATGCCAACCTGTGAGTTGGATGTAGAAAAGTCAGAATCAATATAGATGTTTTTAATTTTAAAGAAAATTCAGATTTTACATAGTAAAAAAACTGGAAATTATAGTGTCCGTCCAAAATTTATTTTTTACTTATAGTGAAAACTACCCTTGGATGATGGGTTAGTAGACTAAAAGCTTTAGGAATCCAAAGTACAACATATAATAAGTACCCTGTATAAAGATTGATGCAAAACAAGTGACATTTGACCTTTTCAGAGAGATTTAGAAAAAAGAAACCACTTCGGGGTCATTTGGGTGGATTTTCCATATCTCTGGCCCCCCTTGCTCGATTTGATGGTTGACACCTCTTTCTGACCGTTAGAGCCAATAGAATTGAAGGGGGAGTCCCCACACCACACGTTGTGAAGAGAAAAGGTGGGGGCTTCGCGCATGTAATTTTCCATCAGAGTGGACCTATCTCTAGCTTTGACATCTGGAAACGGAAAAGCAGTTTATTTCTTATGGATTATCAGAAATCATTTCAAAGGGACACGTTTTTATCGTTTAATGAAGACCACTTTGGAGAGACTACAGAGCCAAGGTAAACATTTTAGCATTTTTAGCTACCTAGCGTCACCTGTTTTGATGTCCGTTTTTGTTTATAATGTCGCCATTTCGTATAATTCAGTGATAATGTGGTGTCAAACGATTCTGTGTCACCTCACGATGTGAATCGATGTGTCCGTCCAAAAATTCTTTTTTACTTATAGTGAAAACCACCCTTGGATGATGGGTTAGTAGACTAAAAGCTTTAGGAATCCAAAGTACAACATAAATAAGTACCCTGTATAAAGATTGATGCAAGACAAGTGACATTTGACCTTTTCAGAGAGATTTAGAAAAAAGAAACCACTTCTGGGTCATTGGTGGATTTTCCATATCTCTGGCCCCCCTTGCTCGATTTTGATGGTGACACCTCTTTCTGACCGTTAGAGCCAATAGAATTGAAGGGGGAGTCCCCCACACACACGTTGTGAAGAGAAAAGGTGGGGGCTTCGCGCATGTAATTTTCCATCAGAGTGGACCTATCTCTAGCTTTGACATCTGGAAACGGAAAAGCAGTTTTATTTCTTATGGATTATCAGAAATCATTTCAAAGGGACACGTTTTTATCGTTTTAATGAAGACCACTTTGGAGAGACTACAGAGCCAAGGTAAACATTTTAGCATTTTTAGCTACCTAGCGTCACCTGTTTTGATGTCCGTTTTTGTTTATAACGTCGCCATTTCGTATAATTCAGTGATAATGTCGGTGTCAAGCGATTCTGTGTCACCTCACGATGTGAATCGATGTGTCCGTCCAAAAATTCTTTTTTACTTATAGTGAAAACCACCCTTGGATGATGGGTTAGTAGACTAAAAGCTTTAGGAATCCAAAGTACAACATATAATAAGTACCCTGTATCAAGATTGATGCAAGACAAGTGACATTTGACCTTTTTAGAGAGGTTTAGCCAAAACCACCCCCCTCTGAGGTGATTTGGGTGAAAATTGTTTTTTTTTCATATCTCTGGCCCCTCTTGGTCGATGTTGATGGTTGACACCTCTTTCTGACCGTTAGAGCCAATAGAATCGAAAGGGGAGTCCCCCACACACACTCGTTGTGAAGAGAAAAGGTGGGGCTGCGCACATGTAATTTTGCAGCAGAGTGAAGCGATCTCTCGCTCTGACATTTGGAAACTAAAAAGCCGTTTTATTGCTTATGGATTATCAGAAATAATTTCAAAGAGGACACAGACACATTGGATTAACCTATGGATTAACTGCAGCATCGTTTTTTTATCGTTTAATGCCATTGAAGACCACTTTTGACCAAGGTAAGCCATGTTAGCGTTTCTAGCTACCTAGCTCCACATGTTATGATGTACGCTTTCGTTTATAGCGTCGCAAATGTTTATCACTGAGTGTTGAGGTGGGCACCCCTAGATTCAGTGTCTCCAGGACACCAAAAACAAGTGGTTGGCTGTGCATCTAGGATAAGTAATAAGGGAGTTATTGTGAGTAAAGTGCCTTTGTAAGTTACATTTTTTCGCTCGTGGCTAATTCAGAGGCTGAGTGTTAGCATTGTGTTTTTTTTTAGATTTAGTTTTTTTTTAAAGATCAGTTAGCTGAGTTTTTTCCCGTTACATGGATATAAAACATTCATAGTTTATTAAATATTAAGATTCCTTAGACGTTGTTTGCTGCAAATGACGCGTTTATCCGCCCGGTACCGGGTGCGTAACAGGTTAAAGTGTGTTTCATTTAAAGTGTGTTTAAAGTGTGTTTCATTTAAAGTGTGTTTAAAGTGTGTTTTATTTAAAGTGTGTTTAAATAAAACACACTTTAAATTAAACACACTTTAAATTAAACACACTTTAAAGTGTGTTTTATTTAAAGTGTGTTTAAAGTGTGTTTTATTTAAAGTGTGTTTAAAGTGTGTTTTATTTAAAGTGTGTTTAAAGTGTGTTTTATTTAAAGTGTGTTTAATTTAAAGTGTGTTTAAAGTAATTAGAGCGGAGCACGACTCCTGACTTTTCCGTGTGTTTTATTCTTATTTTGTTTTTTAAGTTATATCTTGTGTTTTGTAGTAATGTGTTTTTTTTTTTAATTACATGTACAGCACTTTGGCTCGACCAAAAATCGCTTTTAAATGTGCTTTATAAATAAAACCTGATTTGATTTGATTTGAAAGTGTGTTTTATTTTAAGTGTGTTTAAAGTGTGTTTTATTTAAAGTGTGTTTTATTTAAAGTGTGTTTAAAGTGTGTTTTATTTAAAGTGTGTTTAAAGTGTGTTTCAAGTGTGTTTTATTTAAAGTGTGTTTTATTTAAAGTGTGTTTAAAGTGTGTTTCAAGTGTTTTTATTTAAAGTGTGTTTTATTTAAAGTGTGTTTAAAGTGTGTTTTATTTAAAGTGTGTTTCAAGTGTGTTTTATTTAAAGTGTGTTTTATTTAAAGTGTGTTTCAAGTGTGTTTTATTTAAAGTGTGTTTCAAGTGTGTTTTATTTAAAGTGTGTTTTGTTTAAAGTGTGTTTTGTTTAAAGTGTGTTTTATTTAAAGTGTGTTTCAAGTGTGTTTTATTTAAAGTGTGTTTTATTTAAAGTGTGTTTCAAGTGTGTTTTATTTAAAGTGTGTTTTATTTAAAGTGTGTTTCAAGTGTGTTTTATTTAAAGTGTGTTTCAAGTGTGTTTTATTTAAAGTGTGTTTTATTTAAAGTGTGTTTCAAGTGTGTTTTATTTAAAGTGTGTTTCAAGTGTGTTTTATTTAAAGTGTGTTTCAAGTGTGTTTTATTTAAAGTGTGTTTTGTTTAAAGTGTGTTTTGTTTAAAGTGTGTTTGTTTAAAGTGTGTTTTGTTTAAAGTGTGTTTTGTTTAAAGTGTGTTTTGTTTAAAGTGTGTTGTGTTTAAAGTGTGTTTTGTTTAAAGTGTGTTTTGTTTAAAGTGTGTTGTGTTTAAAGTGTGTTGTGTTTAAAGTGTGTTGTGTTTAAAGTGTGTGTTCAAAGTGTATTCAAAGTGTATTCAAAGTGTGTTTAAAGTGTGTTTCATTTAAAGTGTATTTAAAGTGTGTTTAAAGTGTGTTTAAAGTGTATTTAAAGTGTGTTTTGTTTAAAGTGTGTTGTGTTTAAAGTGTGTGTTCAAAGTGTATTCAAAGTGTATTCAAAGTGTGTTTAAAGTGTGTTTCATTTAAAGTGTATTTAAAGTGTGTTTAAAGTGTGTTTAAAGTGTATTTAAAGTGTGTTTTGTTTAAAGTGTGTTTTGTTTAAAGTGTGTTTAAAGTGTGTTTAAAGTGTGTTTAAAGTGTATTTAAAGTGTGTTTTATTTAAAGTGTGTTTCATTTAAAGTGTGTTTTATTTAAAGTGTGTTTTATTTAAAGTGTGTTTCAAGTGTGTTTTATTTAAAGTGTGTTTCATTTAAAGTGTGTTTTATTTAAAGTGTGTTTTATTTAAAGTGTGTTTCAAGTGTGTTTTATTTAAAGTGTGTTTAAAGTGTGTTTTCAAGTGTGTTTTATTAAAGTGTGTTTAAAGTGTGTTTCAAGTGTTTTATTTAAAGTGTGTTTAAAGTGTGTTTTATTTAAAGTGTGTTTAAAGTGTGTTTCAAGTGTGTTTTATTTAAAGTGTGTTTTATTTAAAGTGTGTTTCAAGTGTGTTTTATTTAAAGTGTGTTTCAAGTGTGTTTTATTTAAAGTGTGTTTTGTTTAAAGTGTGTTTTGTTTAAAGTGTGTTTTGTTTAAAGTGTGTTTTGTTTAAAGTGTGTTTAAAGTGGTTTTATTTAAAGTGTGTTTCAAGTGTGTTTTATTTAAGTGTGTTTTGTTTAAAGTGTGTTTGTTTAAAGTGTGTTTGTTTAAAGTGTGTTTTGTTTAAAGTGTGTTTAAAGTGTGTTTTGTTTAAAGTGTGTTTTGTTTAAAGTGTGTTTTGTTTAAAGTGTGTGTTCAAAGTGTATAAAAGTGTATTCAAAGTGTATTTCAAGTGTGTTTCAAGTGTGTTTTATTTAAAGTGTGTTTATTAAAGTGTGTTTGTTTAAAGTGTGTTGTGTTTAAAGTGTGTTGTGTTTAAAGTGTGTTGTGTTTAAAGTGTGTTGTGTTTAAAGTGTGTTGTGTTTAAAGTGTGTGTCAAAGTGTATTCAAAGTGTATTCAAAGTGTGTTTAAAGTGTGTTTCATTTAAAGTATATTTAAAGTGTGTTTAAAGTGTGTTAAAGTGTATTTTGTTTAAAGTGTGTTTTGTTTAAAGTGTGTTTAAAGTGTGTTTAAAGTGTGTTTAAAGTGTGTTTATTTAAAGTGTGTTTCATTTAAAGTGTGTTTTATTAAAGTGTGTTTTATTTAAAGTGTTTTCAAGTGTGTTTTATTTAAAGTGTGTTTCATTTAAAGTGTGTTTCAAGTGGTTTTATTTAAAGTGTGTTCAAAGTGTGTTCAAAGTGTTAAAGTGTGTTTTGTTTAAAGTGTGTTTTGTTCAAAGTGTATTTTGTTTAAATTGCTTTTTGTTTAAAGTGTGTTCAAGGTGCATTTAAAGTGCGTTCAAAGTGCGTTTTGTTCAAAGTGTGTTCAAGGTGTGTTAAAAGTGTGTTCAAAGTGTGTTCAAGGTGCATTTAAAGTGCGTTCAAAGTGCGTTTTGTTAAAAGTGTGTTCAAAGTGTGTTCAAGGTGTGTTAAAAGTGTGTTCAAAGTGCGTTCAAAGTGCGTTCAAAGTGCGTTCAAAGTGCGTTCAAAGTGCGTTCAAAGTGCGTTCAAAGTGCGTTCAAAGTGCGTGCAAAGTGCGTTCAAAGTGTGTTCAAAGTGCGTTCAAAGTGCGTTCAAAGTGCGTTCAAAGTGCGTTCAAAGTGCGTTCAAAGTGTGTTCAAAGTGTGTTCAAAGTGTGTTCAAAGTGCGTTCAAAGTGTGTTCAAAGTGTGTTCAAAGTGTGTTAAAAGTGTGTTCAAGGTGTGTTAAAAGTGTGTTAAAAGTGTGTTTAAAGTGTGTTCAAAGTGTGTTCAAAGTGCGTTCAAAGTGCGTTCAAAGTGCGTTCAAAGTGTGTTCAAAGTGTGTTCAAAGTGTGTTCAAAGTGTGTTCAAAGTGCGTTCAAAGTGTGTTTTGTTTAAAGTGTGTTTTGTTCAAAGTGTGTTTTGTTTAAATTGCGTTTTGTTTAAAGTGTGTTCAAGGTGCATTTAAAGTGCGTTCAAAGCGTGTTTTGTTCAAAGTGTGTCAAGGTGTGTTCAAGTGTGTTCAAAGTGCGTTCAAAGTGTACTCACATGATGAGCGCCTCCCACTCAAAGAAGTTCTCCTCATTAGCCGGACCTGCAGATTCAAACCTCATGTGAGCCTTTCAGTTCATTTTAATAATACATAGATATATACACTACAGGAGGAGCAGGAGGAGGAGGAGGAGCTGGAGGAGGAGGAGCAGGAGGAGGAGGAGCAGGAGGAGGAGGAGCAGGAACAGGAGGAGGAGCAGGAGGAGGAGGAGCAGGAGGAGGAGGAGCAGGAGGAGGAGGAGCAGGAGGAGGAGCAGGAGGAGGAACAGGAGGAGGAGCAGGAGGAGGAGCAGGAGGAGGAGCAGCAGGAGGAGGAACAGGAGGAGGAGCTGTTATTTTGTATAACTCGCAGTTCATTGATTGAGTCTCACCTGCAACGATTCCCTCAGGTGGGTTCAGCGTCAGCTCTGAAACACACACGTTAGCATCACGTTAGCATCACGACCTTTCATTTAACTCAGAACGATAAGTATCCTGCAGGTATTTAAATCAGAAGTCATGTGCTCGTCCTGCAGCAGGAAGCGTACCACGCAGGGTGAAACAGATGGGTGCACACCCAGGGTGAAACAGATGGGTGCACACCCAGGGTGAAACAGATGGGTGCACACCCAGGGTGAAACAGATGGGTGCACACCCAGGGTGAAACAGATGGGTGCACAAACAGGGTGAAACAGATGGGTGCACACCCAGGGTGAAACAGATAGGTGCACACCCAGGGTGAAACAGATAGGTGCACACGCAGGGTGAAACAGATAGGTGCACACCAGCGTGAAACAGATGGGTGCACAAACAGGGTGAAACAGATGGGTGCACAAACAGGGTGAAACAGATGGGTGCATACGCAGCGTGAAACAGATGGGTGCATACGCAGCGTGAAACAGATGGTGCACACCCAGGGTGAAACAGATGGGTGCACACGCAGCGTGAAACAGATGGGTGCATACGCAGAGTGAAACAGATGGGTGCACACCCAGGGTGAAACAGATGGGTGCACTCCCAGGGTGAAACAGATAGGTGCATACGCAGCGTGAAACAGATGGGTGCATACCCAGGGTGAAACAGATGGGTGCACACGCAGCGTGAAACAGATGGGTGCATACCCAGGGTGAAACAGATGGGTGCATACCAGGGTGAAACAGATGGGTGCACACCCAGGGTGAAACAGATGGGTGCACACCCAGGGTGAAACAGATGGGTGCATACCCAGGGTGAAACAGATGGGTGCACACCCAGGGTGAAACAGATGGGTGCACACCCAGGGTGAAACAGATGGGTGCACACCAGGGTGAAACAGATGGGTGCACACCCAGGGTGAAACAGATAGGTGCACACGCAGCGTGAAACAGATAGGTGCACACCCAGGGTGAAACAGATAGGTGCGCACGCAGGGTGAAACAGATATAAATAAGTGGCAGCATGTATAGATCAAATACATCAGTATTAAATATGACTTTTTAAAGATGCTAGCTTCAGTTAGATGTGGCTGCTGTCCTGACTTTCACTCTGTCCCCAAGTCTGCTGGAAAACACCTGAAATACATTCAAGTTCAGTCACACAGTAAGAAGAGGATTATTTCAAATTCATTTCCTGTTTCTGAGACCTTTGACTCCCAATAAACATATTTACAATCATTGTTGAAAATGGTTTAACACAATATAACCAAGTACAAGACCTGAGTACTTCTTTTAGTTTAGTACTAGATATGAGTGCTTGTACTCGTACTAAAGCACTAGATATGAGTGCTTGTACTCGTACTAAAGCACTAGATATGAGTGATTGTACTTGTACTAATGCGTCTCAGTGATGAAACAGCGGATATCAGGAGAAGGAGACCTTCAATCCGCTTTGAGCACCAGGGAAAGCGCGATATAAATGTATTATTATTATTATTAAATCCATAGGGTTAGCTGTTAGCTGTTAGCCGTTAGCTGTTAGCCGTTAGCTCAGTGTTCTAACAGTGACGTGTTAAATCCTCTCACTCACGTTTATACTCCGCCATGAGTCTCTTCAGCGCGGTGCCGGCCATCAGGGTCACTTCACACACTCACAGCTCACTGGATGAACACACAATGATCACTAAAGAGCTCAGAGTTTCACGATAAACTCAGGAAAACAACAGTTTGACGGATGTTTTGCGAGAGCTCAGCTTCCTGTTGTTGCTGTGAGAGTGTCAGCTCACAGCGCCCCTGCAGGCACAACGCTGCTATTACATGTAGTTTCCAAGGCTTTTATTGTCATGTGTTCAGAGCTACAGTGTAGTTATGACAATGAAAATCTGAGGTCACAGGCTCCTCCAACAGAGCAACACAATAACACAGATAAAATAGTACAGGTAAAAAATAGAATATAATAGAAAGTGCAGAATAGTCTATACAGTAATTGGAATATTGATATATCTAAGTTGCAAATTGTTTATGGATGTTCTTCACAGAGTTCAGGTGTTTAACAGTCTGATGGCCTGTGGGATGAAACTGTCTCTGAGTCTGGGGAGGTATGGGATTAGTTTTGTTTTATAAAGAAAGCAACACTTTCTCAGAATCAAGCAAAACTAAGAGTTTAAAGGTGGGGTAGGTAAGTTTGAGAAACCGGCTTGAGATCGCTAAAATTTGAAAATACACAACCGGAGAAAATCTGCCACTTCCTCACAGAGCCCCTCCTCCAACACACACGAACGCGCACATGACCAATGAGGGCACGAGATAAGTTGTGCCCAGATGGAAGGCTGACAGGCAGGTAGGCCATCCAGTTATTTTAGCCGGGCCGGCTCAGATGATTGGTCGTGCTTTTTACAGTACTACGGCTTCCACAGATGATATTTATTTATGGATTTATTGTCAAAGCACTTCAGATATTCATTGCTATCGGGATGTTAAGAGCATTCCATGGAATATAACAACAAGTGTATCTCGAGCCGGTTTTCTCAACTTACCTACCCCACCTTTAAGAGAAAAAAAAACTGAGTCAAGCAAAATACATTTTATTTCAAAAGTAAAACTATAAGTTGCAAACAAATCATTTGTGTAATCATGTAAACTATAAGTCTTTCTCTTTGTTTGTTTAACACATCTTTTGTTTGCAGTTCTCTTTGCTTCTTTCTCACGATCAGACTTTTGCTCTCGCTGCAGCTCTTCTCGTTTGCGCTCCTTCATTTTTTGTTTGTGATTCTGACACAAACGTCCCAGGTAGGCGGACTTTCAGGTTTGCCGCCCCTCCCTACAGGCAGATCACGCAGACTCCGGAGGGTGCTTCATTTTGCGAGGGAGCGTCATCTGAAGCGCACCTACAGTGTAACGGGCCGTCTCCACGCAGCGTTAAAAAAATCTTGGAGGTGGGCGTATCTGAAGCTTGAGGATTTTTTGCGAGCAACCAATCACATGAATCTCCCGCCCGCGACATATGAAGCCAAAAAGCCTGAAGTAAACTGGATATAAACTCCCCAAAACAGGCGAAACATACCACTGTCTCTGCCACCTCCCTCCATGCCTGGCTCCTCCGGTTTATATCCCGGTAGGTCTGGTCATAAAGCACCGGTGATTGATTCGCTACCGCTAATTTCTCCTCCATGTTTTGGAATATGAGGAAATGACCTGCGGTCTGTCTCTCCCAGCATACACGCCGTTTGTTGGCTAGAGCTTGAACTGTCAGATTTGCGTACACGGGATTTGATTGGCTGACGCTTCCTCCTCAGCTTCAAAAGTTGAACATTGTTCAACTTTGGATCTTGAAAATCCTGAGAATCTCCGCTCGCCTGCCCACAAAGCATTTCGGCGAAAGCGAAAAAAAGTGACGTCACCCCATTCAAAGTGAATGGGCAGAAGCGTTTCAAGATTTTTTAACGCTGCCGTGGAGACGGCCGTAAGTGTGCCACAGTGTCGACGCTGCGAGGCTCCACTAGCAACCTCCCCCCCGTCGACGCTCGCGACACAGAGGGCCTCATCATATAACTTTTGCGTGTTTGCTGTTTACTCGTTACTTTACTCGACATCCTCACTCTGGATTCGGAGGTCCTCCTTAGCTATTAGCTTCACGTTAGTGTAACGGTGTAAATAAGGAATGTTTGTTTTTATTAAATCCTGTTAAACTGGGACTACAGCCATAGTTTTGTCATTTTATTTTATTTTGAAAAGCCGCAGCCGGAAGCTAGTGTTGCGCTGAATGTGGTGCATTTTGGGAATCCGTCAGTGTTAGAGGATTCTTAGCTTTGGGTGAGTTGTGCTCTGTTCACTCAGTTGTAAATATAATAATAATTGTGATCTACGTGTACTATTCTGTGTATAATCTATCTGCATTTATTGGTTATATGTTATGTTTAGCTAAATGTCTTTAGATTCCGTAGTGTATCACTTTTTAAAAGAATTGTACATAAACTGAGAGTGAGCCGTTTTCCAGCTAACTAGTTAGCCGCTAACGTGTGGAGGAGTGCACGTGGCATTTACGTCACTGATGTAAAACTTTCCTTTGTAGAGCAACATCTCACTGTACTGTGGCTAAACTGTGGATCTGTGTGTCTATTCCATGGTTTACAGGTATGTTTATTTAGAGCTGTTAAATGTTTTATTGAATACTGTTCATCTAAGTAATTTGATTAATCTTTATTGTCACAATTACAAACTAAATTGTTTTTGTTTGTAATAAATGTTATTGGGTTTCTTTATATTTGTATTTAGAATCCTTTTTCTCTAAACAAATGATACCACTATACGATCACTGTAAAAGTGTTAGAGGATTCTTAGCTTTGGAGCAACATCTCACTGTACTGTGGCTAAACTGTGGATCTGTGTGTCTATTCCATGGTTTACAGAATAAAAGCTGATTGATATCTGAAACTGACTCTGGTGAAGTACAAGAAAGCAACAGCACAGCAGGACCCAAGTGTCACATTGGTGCCGTGACCCGGCGACTCTCCGGCTGGATGGTGATTTCTTCAGCCCGGCCCGGGGACTGTTTTCTGCTGTTGCTGCTCCTCCATGTTGTCAGGTGGACACAGTACTTTGGCTCTATATATATAGCACATGTGTTGTTTGTTTTAGTTTTTTTTCTGATACTGATCTGTGCTTGACATTTGTATTTTGAATATCTTTTTTTTTTTTTTTTTTTCGTGATGACTTTTAATCTGGGGGGAACTAGTTTTGGCAGGGGGAGGGGAATGTTGGGTTCTTCTATGTTTGAGACCCCTGTTGGTGGGCGTGGTATTGTAATGGGGGATAGTCAGGGTACGCCAGGGTTCACTTTGGCCAGTAGGGATGTAGCCCCTTCCCTTAGCCCCTCTGTAGGCATTTTACATGAGCCTCGTTATGCAAGCACTGCTATTCCTAGCCCTGATGCCCTTGCTACTGAGATTGCTAATCAGATGGGAGATGTACTTCAGCAGGTTAGTCAGAAAGTAGTACAGAACATTATGACTCAACTAAGCCCATCTATTAGTGCCCTCTGACCAATACTGCCACCTCACCAGTAAATGTTGACATGTCGACTTCAAACGTGCTTGGTGCCTCTCACATGCAGCTTGTATCCCACAGAAAGCTAAAAGATCCCCCATGCTTTAAAGGAGACAGCTCTGATTTCACTTCGGTCAGAGAGTGGGAGGAACTCATGAGGGATTTCATTAGGAAAAACAACCTGAGACCTGAGGAACAGGCTGAGGAGATCCTTACCCATCTAAGAGGCAAAGCAAAAGACGTGGTCAGGTTTGGTACCAGAAACAGTGACATAGACATCACACGTGAACCTGAAGCTATCTATGGTCTCCTGAGAAAGCACTTTGACTCTGCACCATGCTCACAGCTCCCTTTAGCAGACTTTTACACCACACTGCCTGGGAAAGGTGAGGACGCATTTGACTACTGGCTCAGGCTGCACCGTGCTGTGGACCTTGCCATTGAGCGTCTTAGGGAGCAGGGCAAGACGCTCGATAGTCCTGGCACAGAAGTAACTCGAATGTTCATAAGGAACTGTCCCTCCCTTGAGCTTTCTATGACATTTCGGTCTAAGACGATGGACAAATGGACTGCTCATGAAGTTCAGGACATCTTAGATGAGTATCATTCAGTGAAGACATCCAGGATGAGTAAGGTAACTGAAGAGAAGGTAAGGGTGAACACACAGCACACTACCCCTATGCCACACATGCCACCTACCGGGGAACAGGTGCACCACAAGCACACGCCACAGACTCTGCTACCCTGGAACGCCTTATTGGCATGCTGGAGAAGGTGCTTCTGCAGAGGCCTGTTCAGTCGAGTCCAGCCAGACAGTCTGGCCCAAGACGTCCCAGGATTGAAGGGCTGCACGACACGCCTTGCTCTGTTTGTCATGACGTTGCTCACTCTACTTTCAACCACTGTCGTGACCATAGACTCTGTTTTCAGTGCCACTCACCAAACCATTCTAGGCTTACTTGTCCTGGTCGTGCGTCGCCTGCGGCTCTCCCACAGTCGGAAAACTAATGGGTCCGCACTTCAGGGAGGACAGTGTGGATCATGATAGTGACCCTCCCAGCTGTGACAGTGATGACTTGGAGTCTTTGTATGAATCTCTTTGTTCCTCTGCACCGTCTGGAAAGACTGTCATTTTCCAAATGACGCAGAAACTTCAGAAATCCGACAGCTTGTTCTACACAAATGTTAGTGCTGCAGGTGGAGTTCCACTGAAAGCCATGATTGATAGTGGCTCTATGTCATGCTCTCTGAGTGAAGCTGCAGCTGCACGCCTCTTGCAGCAATGCCCTGATTTGAAGAGAAGTCCTGCTGATGACATTGTTGTTGTTGGTGCTGGAGGTCACCATATCTACCCGACAGCAGTCTATGATTTGGAGGTGACAATCTATGGGTTCAAGTTGCTCATCCCAACATTAGTCATCCCTGGACATCCAGACGACATGATTGTTGGTAGTAATGCTATCAGATTCTCATACATCTGATGAAAAAGTCTGACGATTATTGGAGACTTCTGGCTACACCAGTTGACGTTGCAGATGATGATTGTTGTCAATTTTTGTCCCTGCTCTCCAACTCTGAGAAATGGCGTGGGGGACCCCTGCCTGACAAGATTGGCACAGTGAAGTTGAGGCAGAGTGTTACTCTTGAACCTCTGTGTGAACACCTTGTCTGGGGAAAATTGCCCGCATCAGCACCTTTGTCAGTGGGGAGCACAGTGGTTGTTGAACCGACTAACTCAAGATCAAGGCCCAGAAATGTGTTGGTTGGCCGTGTTGTCACACCTCTGTGGGGTGACAGGTGGGTTCCCCTCAAACTAATTAACCCAAGCAGTGAGCCAGTGACTCTGAGGAGAAACTGTAAGATTGCAGATGTCTTCCCATGTGTTGCAGTTGAGGAGCTGCCCCCTGCTGAAAAGGTTTCAGTCAATAGCCATAGTGTCTCAAAGTGCTCTTCGACAACAAAGACCCCTGAACAAAGAAAGGATGCTCTAAACAAGCTGGGGCTACAAGATTTGGACTTGGAGAGTTGTGAGGTGTCAGAGCAGTGGAAAGATAGACTTTTTCAGCTTCTTGAGAAGTATGAGTCCATCTTTTCCAGAGACAAGATGGATTGTGGGGAGGCTACAGACTTTGTCCACAAAATACACCTTGTGGACGAGAGGCCGTTTCGCTTGCCTTACCGCCGGGTTCCACTAAGCCAGTATGAGCAGCTGAGGACTACACTGAATGAGATGGAGGAAAAAGGCATAATCAGGAAATCTCACAGTGAGTATGCATCCCCATTGGTCTTGGTGTGGAAGAAGGATGGCAGTCTGCGCGCATTTGTACTGATTTCAGATGGATCAATGCAAAGACTGTAAAAGACGCACACCCATTGCCTCATCAAGCCGATGCTCTTGCTGCACTGGGAGGAAATGTCTTCTTCTCTACCATGGACTTGACTTCTGGGTTCTACAACATGCCACTTCATGAGGAGCACAAAAAGTACACAGCCTTTTCGTCACCCTTCGGCCTCCATGAGTACAATAGGATGCCTCAAGGCCTGTCCAACAGTCCCGCAACCTTCATGCGGATGATGATGTCAATATTCGGAGATGAAAACTTCAGCAGCTTACTCTGTTACCTTGACGACGTGATGGTTTTTGCCCCTAATGAACAGCTGGCTCTTGAACGTCTGGAAATGGTGTTCTCCCGTCTGAAAAATCACAACCTCAAGCTGGCCCCGAAGAAATGTCATCTCTTGAAGAGTTCAGTTAAGTTTCTGGGTCATATTGTTTGTCCAGATGGGGTGAGAACAGACCCTGACAAAGTGAAGACCATTGCTGATGTGGGGGAAGCAGAGTTGATGGAGAGCGATGGTGTCACGCCTTCCTGGAAGAAGATCAGGTCATTCTTGGGCATGGTCTTCTATTATCAGCATTTCATTGCCGATTGCTCTGCGAAGGCCAAACCTCTGTTCAGACTAATTTCTGGCCGACAAGTTCAATCACATGCGAAGAAAGGCAAGAAATTCAAGAAAAAGTCCTCTGCCCCAGCAGCTCTTACGTCTAATGACTGGACACCTGCGTGTCAGGAATCATTACAAACTCTGAAAAGTGAGCTCACTCATGGTGTCACGTTGGCTCACCCGAACTTCAATGAGCCTTTCATCCTCGCTGTTGATGCTTCTTTTGATGGTATTGGAGCCGTCTTGTCACAAGTGTCACCTGGGGAGACAGTTGCACGGCCTGTCGCCTTTGCAAGTAAGACGCTGACCCGGTCTCAAATGAACTATCCAGCACACAGGCTGGAGTTTTTGGCGCTGAAGTGGGCTGTGTGCGACAAATTCAGCCATTGGTTGAAGTGGAGACATTTCACCGCTTGGACAGATAACAACCCCCTTTCGTACATTCTGACAAAACCACGTTTGGATGCCTGTGAACAAAGGTGGGTGGCCAAGCTTGCAGCGTACAACTTCGATCTTAAGTACGTTCCGGGTGTTAAAAACATTGTTGCAGATGCCTTGAGCCGTGAGCCTTTTGTCCAGTCATGTGTTGGTTACCGCTTGTTGAAAGAGCCATATGTTGCACTACTGGACGAAGTCAACGGAGTTGTCAAGGGCACAGTGCAGGATGTTTTTCGGCTGACAAACAACTGCCAGGTTGTCCAAGGCACCCGGTCAACGTCATCTGACCTTGGTGCTGGGCCTGTTCACCAGCCTGTGGGAAGTTCCATCAGCTCAGAAGAAGTGTCAGCTGTATTGAAGGCTCATGGTGATCGTGGCCTACCCAGTGCTAACTTACCACTGCCACAGTTGCCTGAGGAAGACTCTTCCACTCCTATTCCTCAGAGCCATCTTTTGAATCTCCAGGAGCAAGACAAGACCATAAGCAGGGTCCTGTTCTATATGCATCAAAAGAGGAAAGCTACCAGACGCGAGGCAACATCTGAACCAGGCGGCGTCAGAAAACTCCTCAGACACTGGAGAAAGCTTAAAGTCCACAATGGAATTCTGTACAGAATGAGAACATGCCATCGACTGAACAAAAAGCTTTTCCAGTTCATTGTGCCGGATGATCTCAAGCCTCAGATTCTCCTTGGCCTCCACGACAATGCTGGTCATCAGGGCTGTGCGAGAACACTGTCACTTGCTAGGGAAAGGTTTTTTTGGACTGGCATGGAAAAAGACATAAATGACCATGTGCGACGATGTGAGAGATGTGTTGTTGGCAAAACACTTGAACCCGAAGCCCGGGCGCCTCTGGAAAGCATTCAGACATCCGAACCTATGGAACTGGTGTGCATTGACTTTTGGACCGCTGAACTTGGTGACAAGAAGACAGTTGATGTATTGGTTGTCACTGACCATTTCTCAAAAATGGCACATGCTTTCCCCTGTCGGAGTCAGTCTGCAAAACATGTTGCTTGCCGGTTATGGAATGATTTCTTCTGTGTATACGGCTTCCCCAAGAGAATCCATTCGGATCAGGGTGCCAACTTTGAGAGCAGACTAATTAAGGACCTTTTGGAGGTGGCGGGGGTGCAAAAGTCACACACCACACCTTACCACCCCATGGGTAATGGCGTGACAGAACGCTTTAACAGGACACTGGGGAATATGTTGAGAACCCTTCCCCCAACAATGAAAGCCAGGTGGCCCCAAGTGTTGCAGACACTGACCTTTTGCTACAACTGCACAGTACATGAGACAACCGGCTTTGCCCCTTTTTACCTCATGTTTGGCCGGGTGCCACGTCTCCCGATTGACATTGTTTCCAGCATGGGCTTCAGGATGAAAGAGTGGTCAGCCATAATGAGTTTGTCTCTCAGTTGAGACAGGACTTGTGTGAAGCTGCAAGGATTGCTCAAAATCACAGCCTTAATGAGCAAGCCCGTCATGCTCGGCTTTACAACCGCAAAGTCAAGGGTTCTCCGCTGGCTGTGGGTGATCGAGTTTTGTTGGCCAACCGTGGTGAGAGGGGCAAAAGAAAGCTTGCTGACAAGTGGGTTTCTACGCCCTATGATGTTGTGTCGGTGAGGGCTGGGATTAACGTGTACAGGATAAGAGATGCCCAATCTGGAAAAGAGAGAGTTGTGCATCGGAACCTGCTTCTCCCGGTTGACTTTCTTTTCATGGACGAGGTTGAAACTCCTACCTCGTTTGTCAACTTAGATAATGGGGATGAGGAATGTGGAAGTGGTCAAGTCTCTGTGCATGTGGACAATGAAGATGGCTACGATCGCACTGTGGACTGGCTCATGAACTCACCTGACCCAGTCCCTGCCAGTGATGCTCACTCACCTGATCCAGTCCCTGCCAGTGATGTTCACTCATCTGACTCAGTCCCTGCCATTGATGCTCACTCATCTGACTCAGTCCCTGCCATTGATGCTCACTCATCTGACTCAGTCCCTGCCATTGATGCTCACTCATCTGACTCAGTCCCTGCCATTGATGTTCACTCATCTGACTCAGTCCCTGCCATTGATGCTCACTCATCTGACTCAGTCCCTGCCCTTGATGCTCACTCATCTGACTCAGACCCTGACAGTGTGACTCTACCACCTGACCCAGACCCTGTGAGTGCTGCTGACTTGACTGACCCAGACTCAGTTGGTGTTTCTCATTTAACTTTCGCAGAAGTTGTTGATGAAACCAATGCTATTTGCACGCAACCTCATAGTGTTCATGCGGGCTGTGGTGGTTCAGTCACTACTAGATGTGGGAGGCATGTCAAACCTCCTAAAAAGTTGATATATGAGATGGCAGCACAGAAGGTTGAAGATACCTCATCTGTTACTAGTTCAGTTTTTGCATTCTTCCATAAGATATTTGAGGTTTAAGCAGTCAGGATAGTCTACCAGTTTTTTATGGGTTATATCCGAGTAGTATTTGTATGCGTTTGTAGATTTGTGGGTATGCTATGTGTGTTGCCTTAGATGAGATGCTTTGAAGGTGTAAATGGCATCTTCTGCTGGTCTGAGAAAAGTATTGGGCCTGGTACCTCCCTATCCTTTTTCACTCCTTATGGGAGGATTTTGTATTGACTGTAATTTGTGTCTTTGATTTGGTTTCACCTTGAACAGCCACCACAAATATTTTTTTTCTTTGTCTTACCCTCTTGTCTTGATGATCTTCAGTATTTGCCTGGAGTTTAACAGAATTTAAGGGGGGTGTATGTAACGGTGTAAATAAGGAATGTTTGTTTTATTAAATCCTGTTAAACTGGGACTACAGCCATAGTTTTGTCATTTTATTTTATTTTGAAAAGCCGCAGCCGGAAGCTAGTGTTGCGCTGAATGTGGTGCATTTTGGGAATCCGTCAGTGTTAGAGGATTCTTAGCTTTGGGTGAGTTGTTGCTCTGTTCACTCAGTTGTAAATATAATAATAATTGTGATCTACGTGTACTATTCTGTGTATAATCTATCTGCATTTATTGGTTATATGTTATGTTTAGCTAAATGTCTTTAGATTCCGTAGTGTATCACTTTTTAAAAGAATTGTACATAAACTGAGAGTGAGCCGTTTTCCAGCTAACTAGTTAGCCGCTAACGTGTGGAGGAGTGCACGTGGCATTTACGTCACTGATGTAAAACTTTCCTTTGTAGAGCAACATCTCACTGTACTGTGGCTAAACTGTGGATCTGTGTGTCTATTCCATGGTTTACAGGTATGTTTATTTAGAGCTGTTAAATGTTTTATTGAATACTGTTCATCTAAGTAATTTGATTAATCTTTATTGTCACAATTACAAACTAAATTGTTTTTGTTTGTAATAAATGTTATTGGGTTTCTTTATATTTGTATTTAGAATCCTTTTTCTCTAAACAAATGATACCACTATACGATCACTGTAAAAGTGTTAGAGGATTCTTAGCTTTGGAGCAACATCTCACTGTACTGTGGCTAAACTGTGGATCTGTGTGTCTATTCATGGTTTACAGAATAAAAGCTGATTGATATCTGAAACTGACTCTGGTGAAGTACAAGAAAGCAACAGCACAGCAGGACCCAAGTGTCACGTTAGCATGTTGTCTTTGCAGGTGCTTGTTGAGGTTTGACGTTGTGTTTGCAGCAGTGGATTAAAGCTTCTGGCCTGGACACAGTTTGCACCTCACCGTCACATTCCTGTCCTTTCTTCGGACGAACTCAAAATAATGGGCACCCCTCGAAAGTTATCGCTGTCTCAGCCATGTTTATGCACTGCATGTGGACGCGCAAGTCGCGCAAATGTTACATAAATATAAACCTGCGGCGGAAAACCCTCTTGTCTGTCAAAGGGAGAATCTAGTAATTCTGTATGTTAGTAGGCTAACTGTAGTGTGATTACTGATTTTATAAAAGTAACGAAGTAACGCGTGTCGGGCAATGTTAGTAACTGTAGTGTGATTACTGAATTATAAAAGTAACGCGTTACATTACTCCGTTACCGACAAAAGTGATATGATTACAGTAACTTACTTTGTAACACGTTACACCCAACTCTGGTGACAGCCCAGTCCTCCAGCGATTGTACGGTGCAGCTGCGGTGCGGTAGCTGAGCGTGGACAGAAGACCCCCAGAAGAACCAGCATTTCAATTATTATAATACAAGTGAAAATATATGTAAGTATTGATCATTTGTGTTGTTTGTGCTGTACGATACGGTCTGTTTCTTTATTGTGTTAAGTGAGAAGTAAAGCAAAGCTGTGCTATGAAAGTTAGCTTTTGCTACTTTTAGATCCATAACACTGCTAGCTAAGTAGCCTAACAGCAGTTAGCTACTTAGCTAGCAGTGAGTGAGCATTAAGACACCGGCAGACACACTCAAACGGACTTGTGTGCCTGACTCTACCAACAAGTGAAAATTGACCTTTTTAGAGAGGTTTAGGGAAAAAAAGTCCAGGCGGACTAAGCTTTGGGCACATTTGGGCACGTCTGGTTCCATCAGTGCCATTTGACCTTTTTCAGGTACCAGACAGTAAAAATCATTTTATAACATTGAATCATCACTATAGGTATTCATTCCATAAAAAATAAAAATAAAAAAGATTGTAAAATTATTGTAAAATAAAAAAAAATATATATTATTTAAGTGTGTGTATGGGGTGTGTGTGTGTGTGGGTGGGTGTGTGTGTGGGAAGTTCCCTCTTTGCATGAGATGCATGTTTACTTGCAACAAACAAGGAAACATTTGACTCCAACTGGAGCAGATTTTTTAAAAAAATGTTAGCACTAACACAATAACACCACACTTTAGGTAAAAAAAAAAATGGGTGATAAAAACTCTCAAAACTTTATAAAAACCAACCCTGAATGTTATGGTATTATTCCAGTAAGTCATGCCATGCCCTGAAACAGTTCTTTTTGGGAGTGAAGCACAGAGGGACCTGACACTTCCTGCAGTACACAGGTGTCTTCACCCTTCTGCTGCCAGCATCAGAGCACTTCCTGCAGTACCTCCTGACCGTGGTGGCATCTTCCCCATAATGCTCGGGCATGCATGTCAGTGATGGTGTGGGGGTTGGTGGGCGGGTGGTGCTGCTGCAGGGTCTCCAGAAAACTGTGATCCAGAAGCCATTTCATTATCGTCTTCCTCACTGTGAAAACAAATGTGGAAAAAACAAATGAATTCACTGGCTTGTACTTCCAAAAATGTAACTCAAATCAGAAATAATTTCTCTACAACAACAGTAATGTAAATTATGTGAGACGGGGGAACAGATTATGTCAATATAATCTGTTCAATATTTAATATTAATATTCCGTCCGTCATATATTTATATATGTATGTGTATATTTTATATATATAGATATATATATTTATATATGTATTTGTATATTTTATATATATAGATATATATATATAGATATGTATTTGTATATTTTATATATATATGTATGTGTATATTTTATATATATGTATTTGTATATATGTATATTTTATATATATATGTATGTGTATATTTTATATATATAGATATATATATTTATATTTGTATATATGTATATTTTATATATATATATGTATGTGTATATTTTATATATTTATATATGTATATGTATATTTTATATATATATAATACCGTGTTAAATTCAACATGTATATTTTCTACTGTCTTGTTTATTTCTAGTCTTTGAACAATAAACGGCATCCATTTTATCTGTTTGTTGTTGAGTATGTGTGAAATAACATTAGATCACAAGATGGATGCCGTTGTGTTATTGTTGCGCGTGTGAAATTACTATAGACGAATACTCTAACACCAAATAAATAACTAAAAGATAAAAACAGATGAATACTCTTGCACCAAATAAATAAGTAATAGATACAAACAGAGAGATTACATACCTTTCCGTTGGTGGAACTTCATAATCGGAGTCATTACTGTCCCCTCGATGCGTGATAAGATCACTATCTTCCGACGGAGAGTCCTCAAATACCAGTTCCAATGCCTCCTGGATGGACAATAAAGTCTTCTTTCTGGCTGCCATTGTTCAAATGAAGAAAGAAAACAAATGCTGCTGTTTTCGCTGATAATCCTGCTGTCTCGCTGTGCCGCTGATCTGCCGTTCTCTGCGCTCCTCTCAATGTGGTTCTGCTGCGTCAGAAACGTAGCAGGAGTGTGGGTAAGCAGCATACTGGCCTGATGTACACTTACGCAGGACCCTATCTCTGGAACCCATTGGTCGATTTGCGTGATTTACACCTTTTTTGAATCGTTAGAGCCAATAGAATCGAGTGGCAGTTGGAAAATACGTAAATACTTTACGGCGGGGGAGGGGGAGCTATGCGTAAACTGCATGTCCAGCAGCTGAAGCCACGGACTCCTAATCTTTGTACCTACTTTTCTGCCATGAATGAAAGGATTGATTATCAGGAACAATTCTGAAGTGACTAAGAGACATTGGATTAACCTTGAGCAGCGTTTTTATTCCGTTGAACACAACTTTTGATCACAAAAGAGCCAAGGTAAGACCTAATTATTGTCATGGATTTGAAAACTGATGTTGTTTATTTGCTATGTTCTGGCTGCTAGCTCAGTGAGTTCTTGTCATCCAGTGATGATACTTATATCAAAATAATCAGTGGAGTATCAGCTTTCAGACGATATGTAGTTTTATTTAGTACATATTATTATTAAAAATCGTTTTTGCTAGTTAGCTCCTGAAGTAACAGTAGCCCGTTTTCTCTAAGGGCTAATGCTAACGCTTCTTGTGAGACTTGTGTTTTGTTTCGGTAAAAATGGCTCATATCATCAGTTAGCTGAGTTTTTTCCCGTTAGAATGGTATAACACATTCATAGTTTTTGGAAATATATATTTAAAATATTAAGAAGTGTCCTGAAAAAAAAAAAAAGGACCCGCCGACGGGGTCGTTGGGGCTTAACAGGTTAAGTATCAGATTTCAGCTCTCTTCCTATTCATTTCCAATTACATTTTTTTTTTTAATTAGTGGCACAATTAATTAGTTTTTTTCTATATGGAGAGCTTTTGATAGTTAACTTCATATTTTTCATTTCCTGCAACAATTATTTGTTCTCATATTAACAGTGTGGATCATTGAGACAGCCTGGTCTCCACAGGTCTTATCCCATTTTATCAGATCCACTGAGGGGGCATGAAGAAAGACCTGCGCCAGCTTCATGAAGAGAGACCTGCGCCAGCTTCGTGAAGAGAGACCTGCGCCAGCTTCGTGAAGAGAGACCTGCGCCAGCTTCGTGAAGAGAGACCTGCGCCAGCTTCATGAAGAGAGACCTGCGCCAGCTTCATGAAGAAATGAAGAGAGACCTGCACCAGCTTCATGAAGAGAGACCTGCACCAGCTTCATGAAGAGAGACCTGCACCAGCTTCACGAAGAGAGACCTGCACCAGCTTCATGAAGAGAGATCTGCGCCAGCTTCACGAAGAGAGACCTGCACCAGCTTCATGAAGAGAGACCTGCACCAGCTTCATGAAGAGAGACCTGCGCCAGCTTCATGAAGAAATGAAGAGAGACCTGCACCAGCTTCATGAAGAGAGACCTGCGCCAGCTTCACGAAGAGAGACCTGCGCCAGCTTCATGAAGAAATGAAGAGAGACCTGCACCAGCTTCATGAAGAGAGACCTGCGCCAGCTTCATGAAGAAATGAAGAGAGACCTGCGCCAGCTTCATCCACGCTGGGTGCAGCTCTTATCACTGTCTCAGTGTCATTTCATTTGACCAAATGTCTTTACACATACATTTAACCTGAGCCTGTTTTTCAGGTCTCAGGCTCGAAAATGACATTCCCAGAACAAATGACCATATCTTCCCTTCTAAAAGGGTTAAATTAATAATCTTATTCTCAAAGTAATGATAAACCTGTGAGTTGGATGTAGAAACGTCAGAATCAATATAGATGTTTTTTATTTTAAAGAAAATTCAGATTTGACATAGTAAAAAACTGTAAATTATAGTGTCCGTCCAAAAATTCTTTTTTACTTATAGTGAAAACTACCCTTGGATGATGGGTTAATAGACTAAAAGCTTTAGGAATCCAAAGTACAACATATATTAAGTACCCTGTATCAAGATTGATGCAAAACAAGTGACATTTGACCTTTTTAGAGAGATTTAGCCAAAAAAACCCACTTCTGGGGTCATTTGGGTGGATTTGACCTATCTCTGGCCCCCCTTGCTCGATTTTGATGAATGAAATCTCTTTATAACCGCTAGAGCCAATGGAATCGAGGGAAAGTTATATACACACCAAAACGTTAACAAATAAGGAGTGAGAGTGACGCGTTACCAAAACCGGAAGCTGCATACACTCTGGTGGCTACCATTAGCAGCTAACTTTTCCGCTCCGATTTTTACATAAAAATGGAATTATGGATTATAATAATTGTTTTAAAGGCACAGGTACATTATCAACCTATGGATCAACAGTTGTAGACATTTTTTTTTTCGTTGTAATGCCATTGAACACGTCTTTTGACCTAATTGACAGCTACGGTGAGACGATCTGCCGTAAAAGCTCCGTAAAGGTACGTGTTGTGATGTCTGTGTTTGCTTCCCCTGTCGCAAGTTCGGATCGCTCAGTGATGATACTATACCTAAATAATCAGTGGAGTCTCAGCTTTAATAGGCTATATTGTATGTGCAGCTACGATAAGTAATAAGGGTATCTTTATCTTGAATTGTGTGCCGCAGTGCGTTAGAATTTTTTCGCTCAGGGGTCATTTAGACGCTTCTTATGAGACTTGTGTTTTGTTTTGGTAAAAAGGGTTAGCTGAGATTCTTCCCGTTCATCTGGTGCTACACATTAATAGTTTCATAAATGTTAAGAAGCCCTGAGACATTATCTCGAAAAGAAAACGGTGGGAGGGGTCCAATGGGGGGACCGCCGTGCTTAAGAGGTTAATAGATTGTATTATTATATGTCCTTTTATTTGAAACATTCTTTGAGACTTCATCTTCTGGTTCAAATTTCAATAAATGTAATTTGTATAATCACTCTTTTGTCTTTATTCTACATGAACATGTCAGATTCCATTCAGACCTGTTGATTATTATCTCCCTCAGGAATAGCATGTTGAGTTTTTAATGCTAAATGTATATCATTTCTCACAGGATATAGAACAACACAGTGTGTATCCATTGTGTATGAATGCTTCAGCTCTTCAGACCAACATAGTGAGATGTGAGCACGCTCCTAATTGTGTTGCTATGCAGCCTACTGTTGATAAATCGTGATCTTCTCGCGCCCAGGAGAGGAGCTTTAAATAACGAGACTAATGGAGTCTCTGAAGAGGTTCAAATGTAAAGTAATGTGGTTGAAGAACAAGCATGGGTAATGGAGAGACAAAGCCGGTGTTGTCTTGGAGGTGGCTGCAGCGAAGGGAAGGGGCAAGCGGTCCTCTGTCCGCTGTTTTTATCCATGTCTCGTCGTCTCCTGCTGTGCAAATAGTGGGTCCTCCCTACTCTTTTGCCGGTTCGATATCGCGAGAGCACAGATGATTTCGACATTGATATTCTCTGCCTACTTCCTTAAGCATTTTCTCCTCATTATCTCTGTCATGACTTTCTATTTAATACCTTATAAATAGCTGTAATCGTTAGTTTAGAAGTCCTAGAAACACTTTCACGACAGTTCTCATTTACGGTAACTCCCTCTGACGTCATAGCTACTCACGTAATGTGTAAACACTCCATGATCAACTGTACCTTCATTTAATATTCAGCAGTAGTAATATCTTAACGTCTTTCGATGTAGTGTTAAAGTCCGTACGCTTTGGTGTGTAACACTCCAAGTCATTTTCACTTTACATTCAGAAAACGTAATATTTAGTCACATGCTAACCGGATAAAGGATTTTCAGAATAAAAGCTTGGCATTGATTTCCTGAGAACTTCCGGGTTTTTTCCACAATAAAACAGCTTTAAACTGACGATATATTTTAGACTGAATTATGCTGTTTAACATTGATTTTAATTTCTAACAATCCCTCCTTTCACACCTTTTAAGGTGTGAACACAATACTAAAAGTAATGAGTTCTTCATCTGACTGCTTTTCAACTGACGGTATGTTTTAGACTAAATCATGCCATAAAACATTGATTTTAATTTCTAACACTACTGTAGGTCTGGTCTGTTTAATAAAGCAAATCTGCCACTTTTATATTGTAGAATTTGTTAAATTAAAGCAGTCTTTAATTGTTTGACCTAAACACTGCATTATATGCTTTTAAAATATAACATGTCTTTGAATAAATAACAGTATACAGTTTATATTGTGTATCACCTTTAGCTTGAAAATACATAGATGTGTTTTCTTTATCTATAAAATAAATAAATAAATAGACAGAGAGACACTTTATCGATCCCAAATTGGAAATTATTTTACAGCAGCAGTGTGTTCAGGTATTCAAATATTTAAAGTTGGAATAAAGTATAAACTACACAACACAAGTCTAATGCACAGCGATCCATAAGATGAGTCCGATATGTTCATGAAACTCTCCAGGAGGCACCGACACTAACGTGGCCGAGTGGACTCCGGAGTTTGCTGCATGAGTTGCACTGTATGATCTGTGGTGTAGTGGGCTGTCACTCAAAAACTGAGTAGCCAATGGGGACGCACCCCTGAAAGTCCCGCCCACCTGGGACGTTTGTGTCAGAATCGCAAACAAAAAATGAGGGAGCGCAAACGAGAAGAGCTGCAGCGAGAGCAAAAGTCTGATCATTGAGAAAGAAGCAAAGAGAACTGCAAACAAAAAGATGTGTTAAAACAAAGAAGAAAGACTTATAGTTTACATGATTACACAAATGATTTGTTTGCAACTTATAGTTTTATTTTTTTATAATTACATTTATTTAGCTTGACTCAGTCTTTTTTTCTCTTAAACTCTTAGTTTTGCTTGATTCTGAGAAAGTGTTGCTTTATCTTTATGAAACAAAACTAATCGCATAGGGAGGCGGCCAGGGGACGGTTAATTCTCTCAGGACAGAGTTTATTGACAGCTACATTTAAAGGTAGGGTAGGTAAGTTTGAGAAACCGGCTCGAGATACACTTTTTGTTATATTCCATGGAATGCTCTTAACATCCCGATAGCAATGAATATCTGAAGTGCTTTGACAAAAAATACATAAAACAATTTCATCTGTGGAAGCTGTAGTACTGTAAAAAGCACGACCAATCATCTGAGCCGGCCTGGCTAAAATAACTGGATGGCCTACCTGCCTGTCAGCCTTCCATCTGTGCACAAACTTATCTCGTGCCCTCATTGGTCATGTGCGCGTTCGTGTGTGTTGGAGGAGGGGCTCTGTGAGGAAGTGGCAGATTTTCTCCGGTTGTGTATTTTCAAATTCTAGCGATCTCGAGCCGGTTTCTCAAACTTACCTACCCTACCTTTAAGATAATATACATTTAGATAATACTGTATTAATACCAAACACCAACACCTTGAAAAGAGTTACAATTATTTATTCGACAAATTACATTACATTACATACAGTCAGAGTAGGGAACTAGTGGAGTACAAATACTTTGTTACTGTACATTAAAGGTGGGGTATGTAATTTATTTCAGAAACAATTATATTCCATGGAATGCTCTTAACATCCCGATAGCAATGAATATATTAAATGCTTTGACAATAAATACATATAAATATTTCATCTGTGGAAGCCGTGGCACTGTAAAAAGCACGACCAATCATCTGAGCCGGCCCGGCTAAAATAACTGGATGGCCTACCTGCCTGTCAGCCTTCCATCTGTGCACAAACTTATCTCGTGCCCTCATTGGTCATGTGCGCGTTCGTGTGTGTTGGAGGAGGGGCTCTGTAAGGAAGTGGCAGATTTTTTCCGGCTGTGTATTTTCAAATTCTAGCGATCTCGAGCCGGTTTGTCAGTACTTTGTCAGGCTTAATATTTATCTGTAGATACCCCCAAAGCTTTTTTCTTATTGAAAAGAAGACCTTAACCTGAAGTATTATTTAATGTTTGAATAAAGGTTCATTAGTTTTTCTGTTTTGCACATCCTCCTATTAATATCTTTGTACATCCTGCACTAAACTGTTTTATTGTAGAGATCTTATATTCAAAGAAAATCAGTAATATCTTCAAAAACTACAAGTCCTTTCTATCAGCTGTGCACCATTATGGTGTAAATGTATCTGTCAGCAGGGTTCTTACACCTTTTCCAAAGTCAAATTCAAGCACTTTTCAAGCATTTTCAAGGTGCATTTTCAAGCTTTTCAAGCATCTTACAGCTGTTGTAAATTACATATTTATATACACATACTTATACTCAAATGATTATTTCCCTACCTCACATTAAATCAGATGTTCTTGATGCTATAAACAACCAAATGTGTGTTTCATAATAGCAATCTACATGAGGATGAAAAATTAAAAATGTTAGAAAAGAAAACTAAGTTTAATATTTCAAAATGAGTGACCCATCTGTACGTAGACTGGGCATCCCATATAACCTGGCTGAGCCAATATAAAACAATCAGCCAAATAACTTTTCAATACATTATTGATTAGTATTTTTGAGGTACTTTTAGGTTGGCAGTAAACACAAGTCAGAGGTAAATGGTGTACTTTGACTCCACTACATGTATTTAATACCTTTTTACTTTACAGATGTGGATGAATGATGTGAAATATAATCAAGTGTTAAATCAGACTTTAGTTCCACCTGGAGTAAATTCACAAGCTACCCTGCAGTATACAAAGTCATTCAAACTAGCTGCACCTTTACCAGCTTTGAGAACACTTTCATGATCAATCATTATAAAACATATCATATACAATTATTAGGGATGCTCCGATCGCCAATTTTGGAGCCGGTCGCCGGAATCAGTATCGGCCGATACCGATATCGCTCTTTTCTCTCTCCCCCTCTCTCTCTCTCCTGACAGCCCGTCAGTATCTCATGCAGCTCACTGATCCAGTAATGAGCGACCCGACAGTGAAGAATAAATATATTTATAACTAGTTTAGCTTGTTCCAGAGGTAGATCAAATAGCATAGTGTGTTAGGTCTAACTCTTAATGTGTGTTCTGCTCCGCTCACCGGTCCGTCACAGCGGGTGGAGCTGCAGGATTTCTGCGTCACACACACGTTGCACCGCTATTTTATTGTCATTTTCGGACACTTAAAATACTGCCAGACTAGTGAAGCCATTTTGGCGAGCTTGTTTTGCCGCACAGAGAAAAGTGTCATGTATTTTACATGCAACGATAGCCTAATCTAAAATGCTCTCCTACAGCGTACCTTTCGTGTGGTGTGTGGCTCGTCAGCGCAGACTCTCGCATCGTTATTGTTGCACACTTTGCAGGAGGCTACTCTTGGGCTTGACCCTCGTCTTAGCCATGGCTTGTATTTGTCTTCTGCTAGCCAACGCTCGTTGAAACGGCAACCTCCTGGCATACTGTCATCTCTCACTCTCATCAGAATGCCCAGGTCACACACGTAACAAAAACACTTGCCGGTCACGCGCATAGCGCGGGAAGGCCGGAGCGGAGCCGTTTTATGTAAAAACGAAGCAATTAAGCGTGCTCCGACTTCTTTATTTTCTTTTAATCTAAAAAGCGAGTAAAGCATTTACAATTTCAAGCACTTTCTCCCAAATTCAAGCACCATTCCCAAAATTCAAGCACTTTTCAAAGCTTGAAAACACCTCGTACAATTTCAAGCATTTTCAAGGATTTCCAGCACCCGTACGCACCTTGTGTCAGGGTTGAGCGCAGCAGGCAGGACCCAAATGCAGATTTCACAGAAAATACCTTTATTTAAAGACTACAAGAAAAATACAGAGCTCTTCCCAGTGAACACAGTCAAAGACAAACAGGAAAAACGAACCTAAATGCACACAGGACTAATCGAAGAAACAAGAGACAGGTGAGGAGGGAGGAGAAAACACAGGGGCACAAGGTGAACACAATCAGGAAATCAGGTAGCAGGGAACACACAGACAGGAAACCAAAGACAGATCTAGACAAGACAAAACACAACACAGACAGATCGTGACATTAACCTATTTACGAATTGGATCAAATATAAAAGTCAGCCGAATTAGTGTGGATAGTGCAAGGAGACGTATTGTGTGAAGAGAAATTGAAGATGTTGTTTAATTGCTGATATATTTATGATCCACGTCACGTGTTCAGTTTCGGCAGCATTTCTTCCAGTTTGTCCAAAGGTCTTCTAATCAGGGCTCTATAAATAGAGAACTAGGCAGATGTGTAATAAGTTATGCAGCCGAACCGTGTATTACAATGCCGTTATGTGATGACTTTCAAAGACAAAAGCAAGCACACTCGGAATAAAGTATTATTATTATTTTTTTAAATGTTTTTCGGATTTCATATCGCATAAACACCATATCCCATGCATTGCGGCTAAACAATCCAATCACCGAGCTTAAACCATAGCTGAGGATCTTGGGTAATCAGTTCAGTGGTAAAAATACAGATTTCAGTATTCTGAGGCTCTGAGCCCCATTTCTTTTCCTCACTGACGGCAAAAAAAGTCCGACATTATACGATTTAAAGTAAAAACAATAATCGTGGCTTGATATTGAGTAAGAACCATAGACTGTATATATAAAGAACATGTTTTTATGAACCACACAGCTTCCGGTCTTCCAAGACCCGACCGGACAAAAAGACGCAGGCACGAAACACACTACCAATAGAAATACATTGCTTTTAAAATAGTTGTGTGACACGAAAAAAAGGGGAAAATCGTGTTGGTGAACACGAATCAATAGATGAAATGTTGTGACTATAACACGAAATGCCGTGAGACTGGGTTGCAATGGCAGGTTGACTTGTTTTTCTAAGTGTCAGCACACTGGACCTTTGTCTTCTAGCAGTGAGACTTATTATAATGTTTCCTCATGAGCTTTAGTCTGCAGTCCGACGGGTTCATATGTTCTGGTTCTTTTCGTAGCTCCTCATAGCAGAGCATCTACACCACAAGACTCTACAGATGTGGTACACCCCAAACATGGTACAATTAGAGAGATATATGAACATTTCTACAGTAGAAAAGACAATATCACAAACAACACACAATATAAAAAATTCTGGAAAAATTAAATGTTGTATAAAAGACATTTATTGTTTATGTACTGAAGTAAAAAGATATGATTCTACACTGTATTGAAGTAAACATGTATTATTTGAATTGTATTTTAGTGAACATGTATTGTTTGAACTGTTTTAGGTAATCACAACGGTTTTGGGTGATCACATATATAGAAATAATATTCTCTCTTACAACTCACTGACCCAGAGATTGCTTCACACACACACATTATAATAATTATGAGTTGGATGGTCCTGACACCTTTGTCCGCATCGCATCACAAACCTGAAGTCCGGAGTACTCTGTATAACTTGTATATGTGTTTGGTTTCCTACCAGTAAACTCAGATAATTGTTATAACTTTTGATTCCGGTGTTTTCAATTCCTTTCTTATTTAATAGAGATTTCAGCCTCATCCAACGAACGGCGCGTAGCAGAGGGGTGGCTATCAGCCACCACAATAAGTGTTCTGCTCCAACAAGTGGTGACTTGCCCGACGTGATGAGTGCTGATCTCTACAAAGGAACACCGATAGCCAGGGGACGGAATCCAGTCCAGGGGAGGACACAGAGATACTGGTGACAACTAAGACCATGGCAATATACAAAAGGTGAGCAGACACCTGTTTTGACTATCAAAAATCTGTGATTGATTATACTAAAAAATTTAGAGTTGTCAGCAGCGTTCTCAGTGTTCTTAGTCACGGTGGGAAATACATACATATTCCAAGTTGGGGATATTGGGGAAGTGCTTAGAGAAGGGTATTCAGTCCTGGACCTAGAGCAAAAAATAGTGTTTGAGAGAGGTCAGTAGGTCAGTCCCGGCCCTTCACTCACTAAGTACGAACGCTGCAATGCTGTAAAAGATGTATGGGTTAAATTCCCCGTAAGTCAAATAACATTGATTAATACGGTTAGCTTGCAATGCTTCTATTAAAGGCTGCAAAAGGTGTAAAAAACAGATGGGTTAAATTCCCCGCAGATCATGATAAGATTGATGAATGCGGTTACCTTTCGTAGTGCTTTAAATGTATAACATTTCTGTAATTGTTATATGGTGGGTGATAGAGGAGGAGAGAGACGCGACCTCCAACTAATTATTTGGAACGACCGAATCTCATCACAAAACTGCTGTGGGGTTAATCAGGCTCATTAAACGTGACGATAAAGAGATTTTGTTGACTGAGTTTCAACTCCGTGCCTGAAGCCGCAATCACCATGAGGAGGTTGTAGAAGCTTGCTTCAGGAAGTCACGCTATCTGTTGAAATATACATCGCACAATAAAAATTTGCCTGACCCCAGGAGATAAAATGTGTGTGAAAACAGTACGAAGTCATAGTCTGGAAGGCTGAATGTGGCGATAAAGGATTTTTGTGGTTTGAGATTAAACTCCATGTAAGCGTCGCATCTCTAAAAGAGGGGTGTCGAAGTGCGCTTAAAAACCGCAATTATCTGTTGTAATAAACATCGTACAAAAAGCCGGACAGACTGTATAAGGGAATAAGCTTTGTGTGATTTTTTAAGTCAAATCTGTGTAATAATGAGAGAAAAATCCAGTAAGAACAACTGTGGAGAAAGATTAGCTGTAGACATAGAGACAGAGGCACTTCATTCGTGGTCAGCTGCTGCCCTCTGGTGGCGAACAGGAAGTGCTACAACATTCTGAAAAATTACGTATTGAACATTTAGAATTAAAGCAATAATTGCCCAGTATATTAAATAAATACAAACGAACACGTATCAACATAAGTCAGATAATATAAACGAGGTCAATCATGGAAGAAGGCTGACATTTAATGCCTGATATATAAGTAATAATAATATATGATATATAGCTGATATTAAATAACTGATGTATAAGGCTCAATATTTCTGAAAATAAGAACACCGTTAACGGCGTTCTATTTCAGAAAAATGGGGAAAAGGATAGGATATACATCAGACAATATGTATGTGAGATTATTACGTTTTTAGGAGAAATTTATCAATTTAAAATACTAGCTTTGGCGATTTTTTGTTTTGTTTTGTTTGTTGCTTTTAAGAGAAATTGATACATTTGAAATAATCTAGCTTTGGTTATTTTTTGTTTTGTTAGTTTGTTCCTTTTTCTTTTATTTTTGTTCTATTTTTTATTTATTTTTTATTTTTTTTATTTTTGTTTTTGTTTATTATTTTCTGCATAGTCTCTTGTCCACACTCCAGTCTAGTTGGTGCCGCCAATAAACACTAAAGAAGTAGAAGAGATGAGTTCAAAACCATATTTCCAGCAACTTAAGGGCTTGGTATGAGACTTCTCCACACAGGTTGCTGACGCCAAAGGGGGACCCGAGAAACACAAGGCCAACACAGCAGATTACGTCTGGTTGAAGGGGACCTCCCATGCCGTCCGCCTAGATGGAAAGGGAGACAACTGGTACCACTGGAGCCAGTGTGCGGTCGGGAAAAACAGCTGCGAGGACCCTAGACGACATCAGGACAGATTTGGCCCTCGTCGCGAGGACCCTAGACGACATCAGGACAGATCTGGCTCTCGTCAAGGCAGTCGACCCAGGAGGCGCCATCAGCGGACCAGAGGAGGAGGATCGGGAGGACATCTCTCCAGCAGTCGACCCGGAAGCCGCCATCAGCGGGCCGGAGGAGGAGGATCGGGACATCTCTCCAGCATCGACCCGGAGGCCGCCATCAGCGGGCCGGGGGAGGACAATCAGGCCACATCTCTCTAGCAGGCACCCCAGAAGCCGCCGTCAGCGGGCTGGGGGGACGAAGACATGGCAACCAAGACGGCACAGGGAACTCCATTTCCCGCTGAAACAGGTTGATATAGCCGGTGTGGAACTTTGTCTAAACAATCCATATTTTGGAGGAACTTTCAACTTTATTTTTATATCCCATAATTTAAGGGATTTGTATTTTTTATTCTACAGAACTATGTGTTACCAAAAGAGGGAAAAGTTTAATAATGTCTTTTCTAATTTCTGTGGCTACTTTTATTGCCATTTTGGTGACATGTGGTTGTTGTTGTGTGCCTTGTATCCGCTCATTGTGTGTTAGACTCATCAGTTCCACCATTGAGGGAAAAGCTGCCCCTTCCCCTTCGTACCAGATGCCCTTGTTGGCCTATGCGTCGGAGGGGGAAGCGTACGATGACTCAGCTGACAAGGACGAACTTTTTTAGACATATTTTATTCGCCCTCCACTGTCATAAGAAGTTGTTGTTGTGGACTGTTCCTAAAGGTTTAAAGTGCTCTATATCCCAGCTTCTGATGGGTTTATATAAATGTTGGGACAGACACAGTAAGAAAAAATTGACAGTGGTAATGTTTCTAATGCTATATGTTGATCTCGTGAGGTGAGATCAAAAGAGGGATTGAAGTAAAAAGATATGATTCTACACTGTATTGAAGTAAACATGTATTATTTTGAATTGTATTTTAGTGAACATGTATTGTTTGAACTGTTTTAGGTAATCACAACGGTTTTGGGTGATCACATATATAGAAATAATATTCTCTCTTACAACTCACTGACCCAGAGATTGCTTCACACACACACATTGGCCTTTTTACCCCTCTACACCAGATGTTGTTTTTTAAAGTCGTATTTACCTCCTTAATATGTGGAGAAAGGTTTAAATGTCTGAAAAGGGATACTTTATGTGAAAAACTCCCATGGGAAGGGAATGGAGTTAAGATCGAGGCAGAGATAAAGATTGACTTTTGACCTTGTGAAACTTTGGAATGTCACGTTCTGGTCGGAACTCTGATTCGCTGTATTGAACCCGACCAGGAGTGAATCCAACCAGTAAAAACACTTGGGGGATGTGACCAGCTCACACAGCTCCTCCTCTCGGACTCTCTCATTCGCTTTGGAATGAAAGGGGAAGGGAAAAGTAAACACATCTCCGCCCCAAAATAGGGATATGTATACTGTTGTTTTTGAGTGTAAAATGCTTTTTGGTTTGGTGAGTTGGTTGGTCCTGATATCTGTGTCCGCATCGCATCACAAACCTGAAGTCAATTTCTTTTTGTTTGATGAGTTGGATGGTCCTGACACCTTTGTCCGCATTGCATCACAAACCTGAAGTCCGGAGTACTCTGTATAACTTGTATATGTGTTTGGTTTCCTACCAGTAAACTCAGATAATTGTTATAACTTTTGATTCCGGTGTTTTCAATTCCTTTCTTATTTAATAGAGATTTCAGCCTCATCCAACGAACGGCGCGTAGCAGAGGGGGTGGCTATCAGCCACCACAATAAGTGTTCTGCTCCAACAGTACTCTTTACATGTGGTACCTTTGTCCTTTTGTTAGGCGAGTTAACTGAATCCTGGCTCCACTTTACTGTCTCTCTACAGGTCAGGACGTGATGTTACCGTGTGTAGGCATGGTGCTATGTTCAAGGTGCAAGGCTTTTATTAGTCATACGTACATAGCTACAGTGTAGTTATGACGATGAAAATCTGAGGTCACAGGCTCCTCCAACAGAGCAAGACAATAAAACAGAAAAACTGAGAAAATAGTGCAAGTAAATACAAAAAGAAAAAAGTGAAATAGTGCAATAGGAGTATATACAATGATTGGAATATGATATATTAGATACATAATTTCTAAGTTGCAGCCAGATTAATGTTATGGATGTTGTTTCAAAAGTTCAGGTGTTTAATAGTCTTATGGCCTGTGAGATGAAACTGTCCCTGAGTCTGGTGGTTTTAGTTGGACATGTTTTAGAGAGAGTTTCAGTAAGTTTGGAGCATTTTTTACATTTATATGAGGAGAGATAGTACATTAGCTCCATGAAGATGACTTTGCACTTTAGTTACAGTGAGATATAAACTCAAACAAAGAAATGTGATCTTTTTTTTGTGAATTTGATAAAGAAACAATTAATGCAGCTGCACTTCCTAATATGAGATTGTATAGTCTTATGTCATCCTGCAGTCACTAACAGAGGATGCTGTAAAACCATCCGATCACCTCAGTGTAGCTGTGAATGATCTCTAATACAACTCACTATTTACAAAGCTGCTAGTGCTAAACCAGAAGAACTATCACATGGCTGAGCTGTCCTCCCTGCTGGACACCCTGTCTGCACAGAGAGATACCACAGGTCCTTCAGTGAGGCTGCTGCACCACTGTGTTTCACAGAGAGATACCACAGGTCCTTCAGTGAGGCTGCTGCACCACGGTGTTTCACGGAGAGATACCACAGCTCCTTCAGTGAGGCTGCTGCACCACGGTGTTTCACAGAGAGATACCAGAGCTCCTTCAGTGAGGCTGCTGCACCACGGTGTTTCACGGAGAGATACCACAGCTCCTTCAGTGAGGCTGCTGCACCACAGTGTTTCACGGAGAGATACCACAGCTCCTTCGGTGAGGCTGCTGCACCACGGTGTTTTCACGGAGATACCACAGCTCATTCAGTGAGGCTGCTGCACCACGGTGTTTCACAGAGAGATACCACAGCTCCTTCAGTGAGGCTGCTGCACCACGGTGTTTCACAGAGATACCACAGCTCCTTCCTTCCTGCAGCGGTCAGACTGTAAAACCACCACGGCCCGTAGTAGACCACCTCACACGCTGGAATACCCCTGATGGGGAATATCACTGTCTAAAAATATTTGAGGAACAGACTAAATATGTTTGAAGAAATCTGGGAACCTTTTCCTTAGAAATGCAAACCTCAAATATACGTATAACATAAGTAAACAATCTTCTAGTACCTTAAACATATTATGCACCGGAACGGTATTGACGGTATTCTTATATTTTGTTTACGTATTTATACTTTTTAATTTCTAGTTTTTATTTGTTCATACATTTTGGTACTTTTCTTTTATGTCACCTATTCATATTTTATTAGATATAGAAGTTGACAGGACCCTCTAGGGGAGGATGGAGACGGGACCCTCTTGGGGATGGCCCATGGTGACGTGGAGCCGAGAAGGAGGCCTAGAAAATGTTTCCCGCTCTGAGTTATGTTTGTGGTGATCAACTGAATATGGGCCGCACTGTTTCTCCTGATGTGCAACAAATGCTTCTGGCTGCATGGATCTTTGTGTGGTGCAATCAAACAGTGTTGGGATCAGCTGTCTCTGCGGCAGCTCAGCAGCCTCTTCACATGCGTGAACACCTCCTTTAACTTCAGTCCGTACACCACGGGGTTCAGCACAGTGGGTACTAGAATCAGGAAGGAGGTGATGAGGGTGGAGTCAGATTCTCTGTTGCTCTGCAGGCGGCGGAGCAGCAGATCTAAGCAGAGGCTGATGGTATAGTTAAAGAAGACGAGCAGGTGAGGAAGACAGGTTTGTAGAGCTTTGCTGCTGAAGCTACGTGAGCGCCGCAGACAGATGAAGAGGATCCTAGCGTAGGAGAAGAGCAAGAAGGCGGCCGGGAAGACAATAACTGCTGAGAACAGCACACTGTATATTCCACTCAGCTGCGCTGCAGCACCACCGCAGCTCAGGCTCACAAGGCTGTATATGTCGCAGAAGGCCCTGTCGAGCTGCACCCTGCAGAGCGGTAAGCGGCTAACCAGCAGCGTTGTGACTACCCTAAAATAGCAGGCAGCATCCAGCAGAAAAGCAACATCAGCACCACCTTGGCAGGAGTTACCAGCACAGCGTAGTGCATCGGGTGGCAGATGGACAGGTAGCGGTCCAAAGGCCATGGCCGACAATAGCATGAAGCTAGCTCCACCAAGAGAGGAAACAAAGAAACCCTGGCTCAGACACAAAGTCCGGGACACCTGCACCAAGCCGGCGCCGGACAGCAACAGATCTGACAGAAGTTTAGGATAAATCAGTGTACTGACTGTGATAGAGTTCAGCAGAAATGATGCCACGAAGGCAAACATGGGCCGGTGAAGAGCTCGCTGCGAACAGATGATATAAATCACCAGAGAGTCACTGAACAACAGGAAGAGGTACAGCAACAAAAAACGAAGAATAAGAGCGAGCTGTGGCCAGACAGCGAGGAGAAACCGACCAGCGTCAGGGACGAGGTCACGTTAAACCCTGCTGACGTCATGAGGAGACCCCAACAAACAGCACGCTGTGACCTCAGGTCAACAACAACAACATAACAACAACAGAGCTAACCAACCTGTTAACATCTAAATAAAGGATATAACATTAGTTTATATCACATTGACATGTACAGTAGTAATAAGGAAACACATTTATTTAACATTCATATTTAAAACGTGTATTCATAGAATATGAATTTACAGTTAATTAGTATACAATCAGATACTAAAATATCTGCTTGAACATTAATGTATAAGTCAATGATAAATATCTATCATGAATCAGAAACAGGCAAAAGCATCATCACAATGAACACGAAAAATGAGAAACATGACATTAATATATGAAATTAGTCATAAACCAGCAGAACAATCATCACAAGGAACACGAAAGATGAGGAGAAACTGACCTGAATCCACCTGTTAAAATATTAACTTCAATTTATATAACATTAATATATACAGCATTAATATAAAGAAATATTTTGTTTCATAATGAATCAGGAAAAGACAGAAAGATTATTACAGTGAACACGAAACAGGTGGAGAAACAGACCTGAATCCACCTGTTTAAACAATTATGTTAATATATACACACAACATTAATAGTTATAACATTCATTTAAAGAATGTTAAAATATGATTTAATAATGGAAACAGAGAAACATAATCTCAGTAAACATGAGGAGAAACTGACCTCCACCTGTTAAAACAAAAGCATGAGCATATAACAATGATTTAAAGAGTGGTTATACATATGACATATATGTGAAATGAGTCATAAACCAGCAGACAATCATCACAATGAACACGAAACATGAGGAGAAACTGACCTGAATCCAGCTGTTAAAATATTAGTATAACATTAATGTAGATATGATGAAGCATGTACAGACAGAGAGCATCTCAGTGAACATGAGGAGATACAGACCTGAATCCAGCTGGTGAAACATTAATACAACATTAATGTAGATATGATGAAGCATGTACAGACAGACAGCATCTCAGTGAACATGAGGAGAAACTGACCTGAATCCAGCTGGTGAAACATTAATATAAACATTAATGTAGATATGATGAAGCATGTACAGACAGACAGCATCTCAGTGAACATGAAGCTGTGATGCTGCTTTTATCACCATCCTTCTTCCTCCATGGAGCTCATTATATATTCATTAAAGGTCATCTGCCAATCACAAATATCATGTTGTTTGGAATGGCAGGTTCTGAGAAGGCAATGTCAAGTTAATGTAAAATAGACATAAACATCTTAAAATAGTAAATATTTAAAGCGTTCCTTTGATTAATTCAGTACTTTGTTTTATGTTAGTAATATGTTCAGGTATCAGATACACACAGGGGTTAAATTGGGCCCCGGCTCATAGGACGATGCTCTGACTTCATCACCCTCACATATTTGTCATATGTGTTCAAAAAACTACATATATGTTAAAACCTTTCTCGTTCTTAACATAGACTATATTTAGGGTCGATATGGGTTGACTTCATTTTTTTGCTCCTCCGTGCAAAGAGTCTGCAAACCACCCGTCCTGTAACACGGAGCCGTTTCTTAGGCCATAATCTCTCAACCCTCCAAATGAACTGAGATTTCCACACACATTTTAAGATATTCTGATACGCCCGACCAATACAAAGCACGGCTTTTAAGGAAAGGATAAAGTCACTAATCATGTAGTTGCTTTTAACTGTTCTTTGGTAAGTGTGCAGAGCTATGTTGATTTGAAATGGTAATTTGAAGGTTGAATATTTGTGTATATATTAATAATTAATGTAAATTAATTCCAGTTAAATGTAACTATTAAGAAGACGGTTCTGTTTGTAATACTTTCTATTTTCATTGTGTTATTTGGTGGCATCAATGTGTGCATTTGATACAGGAGCAGTGTCTTTAGGGCCTCATATATAGCCCTTAAGGTCAAAATAAAGAGATCCTCGACCACGCACCTCATAGAAAGGTTCAAACTGTCTGGGAATGGATGCAAAACATCTATTGTCTCATTATCCATCTATTTGCTGGATGATGTTTGGTTTTGAGTCTAAACGTGTTAAAGGAGGAACATGTGCAGCGGGCCGCTGGTTAGCATCTGTTCACTTCATGAGCACATCCAGTGTGACTGACATCCAATTAACATTCATGAAAGAGCACAAATTGAATTAACCAAAAAAACACAATCTTTCACTTATTCGGGATGGACATGATCCTCAGAGACATTTTATTATATTTCAATCATCCGTCTTTCTTGGTCATTGTGCAATATTACTCATTATGACTAAAACACACCAGGAGACAGCTCTTCGTGTCCCGCGGGAAAATACCCGTTGTGTCCTCGTTACGGCCTCTAATGTAATCTGACTGGCAGCTCAACCCCCTCTCTCAATCACTGTGCTGGACAAAGACGACAATTCCACTTATTTAATAAGCTTTTACTTTAGAAATCACAAAGAGGTGTTAATATGTGGAGATTATCCTGCTGAACTAAACGTATAAGAATCATAAACATTTGTTTAAAGAGCAACTTGCAGGTTAGAGACACCAGTGAATAAATGTGTAGGAAAATGATGTATACACTAGATTTAAAAAAAACGAAAACATAACACTACAGTGACATCTGTTTTGTAAGACATTTTTACTTTCGCATAAAAAAAGACCACCCGCATGTGACGTCACATGGGGAGAGCGGCCGGTCTAACGTATTAATAAACATGTTTCACAATGCTAGTTTTGACACAGAAGAGGTTGAACATTTATATTCGAATGCATATGACGGTCCACAACCTTATAATTATGAGCCTGCTAGGCGTCCAAGAGACCAGGAGCAGCCAAGGATTAGAAGAAATAACGGCCATCGGAGAGAAATGGAGCTGTGGTGTGAGGAGAACCAGTGGAGAACTGGGCAGCTGTCTTGGTGAGTGACCGGCGTTAGCTACAGTTAATGTTAGCTAACGTCGGTCACATCACAACATTGTAAAGTTAGCTATCATATATCAGGCTATAACTAAAGTAGTATTGATAATATAGTAACGTTACTGGCAGGACTGTTGATACTGATCCATAACGGAGCGTCCACACAGCAGCGCTAAAAAAATCTTGGAGGTGGGCGTATCTGAAGCTTGGGGATTTTTTGCGAGCAACGCGACCAACAACCAATCACATGAATCTCCCGCCCCGACATACGAAGCAAAAAAGCCCGAAGTAAACTGGATATAAACTCCAAACAGGCGAAAACCTACCACTGTCTCTGCCACCTCCCTCCATGCCTGGCTCCTCCGGTTTGTATCCCGGTAGGTAAATAGGGACTGGTCATAAAGCACCGGGTGATTCCCTACCGCTCATTTCTCCTCCATTTTTTGGAATATGAGGAAATGACCTGCGGTATGTCTCTCCCAGCATACACGCGGTTTGATTGGCTAGCGCTTGAACTGTCAGATTTGCATGAACAGGATTTGATTGGCTGACGCTTCCACCTCAGCTTCAAAAGTTGAACATTGCTCAACTTTTGAATCCTGAGATGCCTGGAAATCTCCGCTCTGCTTCCCACAATGCAGTTTGGCGAAAAGTGAGGCAAAGTGACGTCACCCCATTCAAAGTGAATGGGCAGAAGCTTTGGAAGATTTTTTTAACGCTGCTGTGTGGACGGGCCGTAACAGAAACTAATGCGCAAATATCAGCCGTATCTCGCGTTACCTAATGCAACTCCACACTACGTCTTACGGCCCGTCCACACAGCGGTGTGCGTTAAAGCTTCAACGCTTCAGCCCATTCACTTTGAATGGGGTGACGTCACGCTTCGCCGAACTGCATTGTGGGAGCGAAGCGTAGCTTTGCTCGCTGCAAAGTTGAGCAATGTTCAACCTTTGAAGCTTCGGCGGAAGCGTCAGCCAATCTAATCATATGCCAGTACAAGCTCTAGCCAATCAAACCGCTGCTTGTGTGTCCGGGGCGGGAGATTCAGGTGATTGGTTGTTGGTCTAGCTTCAGACATGCCCGCCGGCAAGCGACAACGCACGTTCTCAGCTGTTGAGAGTATGTGCTGCAGGGAGGTGGATGCACCTTTGTGTGGTGCTAAGTTCACGAGAGGATCCGCAATCGCACTTTGTTGCGTAGTTCAGTGTCGTAGCCGAGATGCTGTTGATAGTGAGATGTGTCTGCCGTTTCCTCTCAACTGTTTGACCGGTATGATGCACCATCCAGTACTTAGAGTGCATTTTAACATACTACATATTGGCCCTCATGCTCTCAAACAGTACACGTACATACAAAAGTACTGAGATGTCACTCACATAAAGTGAGAAGCCTGCAGGGCAGAGGTCAGGGCGGTAAAAACATCCTGCAGATGATGAAATTATGTTTGTGGTTGTTAATGAGCTGCAGCTTGGACTCTGTGGACTAACGAGCTCCGGCCTTAATGAGAGCTGTTAACGAGCTGCTCTCAGGTGACCTCATTAACACACTGCCCTGTTTGCTTCTTTACATTGTGCTGCTGTAATCTATGGAGCTAATTTCCTGCCATAACTCTGCGTTAGTAGTGCGTGAGGCCATATGTACAGATATGTACATGGGACATGAAAACAGTGCATCTCATATTGACAAAAAAAACTTCGCTAACCGAGTTTTCCAAATCACTCTAAAAATAAGCCGTTGTGATACACGTGTAGACAACGTCTGCAGAATCATAAATGATCGTTACATTGGGGTCATTAAACCATTATTTCGCCAAGATAAAAAACATTAATGTTTTGGATTTTAGTGTAATTCACAAATGTTCCACCAGATTGTGCCACACACACATACACACACCCAGGGGGAAATATAATATATTACCCAGCAATAAGTGATCAAACTGTTTTTAATTCAGTCATAATTGTCATTTTTAGACGGTGTACATTGGAGTCAACAAACAGTGAGATATATGTACAAACATGTCAGATAGACTGAACACTGTTCATATTAATCATATTTAATTTATTAAATGTAAAATAAACTAAAACTGCAGAATCACTGCTTTCAGCAGCTTAAACATACACACAGCCAGGGGCGACAGAGGACACATTGACCCAGCAGTAAGTGCTCAAAACCTGGGCACTTTAGTGTTTAAAGTCGGGGGAAATGTTTTAATTCAGGAGACAGAGTCATTGAATGAAATATGGTAGTTCACAACGTGCTATTTCAGCAGGAATAGCAGAATAGCAGAATCTGAACATGTGCCAGAACTACAATGCATGTTGTCATGCAGTCTTAAACTGCTGAATCTGTTTAAATGCAGGCAGCAGAGTCACTGCTGTTAGCAGGGTCTCAGAGACCCAGGACACATCATGAGGACGGCCTAGAGACCTCCAAGAGTGTCCCTAACAGTGGGACTCTGTTTATTTCCCACATCCAGGCGAGAGTCCGGGAAAATCACCTCTCTGTGCCCGCTCACAGAGCCCCGAAGGACGGACTAGAGACCTCCAGCAGCAGTCCCTAACAGTGGGACTCTGCACTCCAGGAGAGACCAGGGGAAATCACCTCTCTCTGCCCGCTCACAGAGCCCCGAAGGACGGACTCATGACCACAGCAGCAGTCCCTAACAGTGGGACTCTGCACCTCCAGGAGAGACCAGGGGGAAATCACCTCTCTCTGCCCGCTCACAGAGCCCCGAAGGACGGACTAGAGACCTCCAGCAGCAGTCCCTAACAGTGGGACTCTACACCTCCAGGAGAGACCAGGGGAAATCACCTCTCTTGCCCGCTCACAGACCCCCGAAGGACGGACTCATGACCACCAGCAGCAGTCCCTAACAGTGGGACTCTGCACCTCCAGGAGAGACCAGGGGGAAATCACTCTCTCTGCCCGCTCACAGAGCCCCGAAGGACGGACTAGAGACCTCCAGCAGCAGTCCCTAACAGTGGGACTCTGCACCTCCAGGAGAGACCAGGGGGAAATCACCTCTCTCTGCCCGCTCACAGAGCCCCGAAGGACGGACATGACCTCCAGCAGCAGTCCCTAACAGTGGGACTCTGCACCTCCAGGAGAGACCAGGGGGAAATCACCTCTCTCTGCCCGCTCACAGAGCCCCGAAGGACGGACTAGAGACCTCCAGCAGCAGTCCCTAACAGTGGGACTCTGCACCTCCAGGAGAGACCAGGGGGAAATCACCTCTCTCTGCCCGCTCACAGAGCCCCGAAGGACGGACTAGAGACCTCCAGCAGCAGTCCCTAACAGTGGGACTCTGTTCACACCTCCAGGAGAGAGGGGAAATCACCTCTCTCTGCCCGCTCACAGAGCCCCGAAGGACGGACTAGAGACCTCCAGCAGCAGTCCCTAACAGTGGGACTCTGACACCTCCAGAGACAGGGGGAAATCACCTCTCTCTGCCCGCTCACAGAGCCCCGAAGGACGGACTAGAGACCTCCAGCAGCAGTCCCTAACAGTGGGACTCTGCACCTCCAGGAGAGACCAGGGGAAATCACCTCTCTCTGCCCGCTCACAGAGCCCCGAAGGACGGACTAGAGACCTCCAGCAGCAGTCCCTAACAGTGGGACTCTACAGCTCCAGGAGAGACCAGGGGAAATCACCTCTCTCTGCCCGCTCACAGAGCCCCGAAGGACGGACTCATGACCCAGCAGCAGTCCCTAACAGTGGGACTCTGCACCTCCAGGAGAGACCAGGGGGAAATCACCTCTCTCTGCCCGCTCACAGAGCCCCGAAGGACGGACTAGAGACCTCCAGCAGCAGTCCCTAACAGTGGGACTCTACACCTCCAGGAGAGACAGGGGGAAATCACCTCTCTCTGCCCGCTCACAGAGCCCCGAAGGACGGACTAGAGACCCCAGCAGCAGTCCCTAACAGTGGGACTCTGCACCTCCAGGAGAGACCAGGGGAAAATCACCTCTCTCTGCCCGCTCACAGAGCCCCGAAGGACGGACTAGAGACCTCCAGCAGCAGTCCCTAACAGTGGGACTCTTCACACCTCCAGGAGAGACCAGGGGAAATCACCTCTCTTGCCCGCTCACAGAGCCCCGAAGGACGGACTAGAGACCTCCAGCAGCAGTCCCTAACAGTGGGACTCTGCACCTCCAGGAGAGACCAGGGGAAATCACCTCTCTCTGCCCGCTCACAGAGCCCCGAAGGACGGACTAGAGACCTCCAGCAGCAGTCCCTAACAGTGGGACTCTGCACCTCCAGGAGAGACCAGGGGGAAATCACCTCTCTCTGCCCGCTCACAGAGCCCCAAGGACGGACTCGAGACCTCCAGCATGTCCCCATAACAGTGGCACCTCCAGAACCTTGCACACCGTGAGTCCCCGGGCCCCCGCAGTTAAGCACTCCCCCACGGACTAAACCCAGATATTCACACCCTCAAGAACCTCGTGCCCCTGGTAACACTAACAAGGGGGTGGATTTTGTGGTGGTCTACCGTCCGCCCTTAAGCATTCAACTGCGAACTCCTGACCCCCAGACACTCTTCATAGTTTTAGCTTACCAGGGGCACGCTTGTCTGGCAGTTATTCACATAGGGGTTTTGTCCTAGGCATTGTGCTTAAGTCAAGGGGTCAGGGACTCAAGGTGCACTTTAGCTTTTTAGCACTGGTAGACAGCGTCTCAATGGTGCTGATGGAAAGCAGCACCGGGGACAGCGCCTCACCGGTGCTGAAGGAAAGAATCCATGTTGGTTCATTCCACGGGTGGGTGCGCCTGGCAAAGCTGTGTACTCAAACTTCAGCACTCTGACTAAACACATATGGACATCCCGGAAAGAACTTCATGCCCCTGGTAACCTTGCAAATAGGGAAAAATAGAGTGTTTACCCAGAGCCTCCGCTCTGATGATCCGGTACCGACTTTACCTTAATATATATTGGTGTGTTTGAGCGTTTTGAAAAGAAAGAAACAGTATTTAATTATAACAATATATTTATTTGAACTTACACACAGAACATGTCACAGTACACTGCGTACACAGTACACAGCGGATTTAGCGTGATCGCCTCGGGAGAGACTTCGACTCGCAAATGGAGTCAAATTCGATATCTTCATCGCCAGAAGCGACCGGGTAAATGTCCACCTCTGAATCACTAAAGTCAGATTCGAGGACAGTCTTGTCATATTGGCTGGATAGAGGGTTATCAGCAACCCGTTGTTTCAGCCGTGCATTCCCGCTCCAGCAGCATAGCCTGCAACACCTCATCAGCTTCATCTAGATCAGATAGATCAGATATTTCATCCTCCGACCAATCACTGGGGGTATCATGATAAACCACAGCGTACTCGGTCTCACTACAGAGTAAATCTTGACAATCTGTAGATAGCCCTGCTGGAGCGGGGGCTTGAGAGAGGGCTGGAGGAAGGATTGGAGAGAGGGCTAGAGAGTGGGCTGGAGAGGGGCTAGAGAGGGGGTTGGAGAGGGGACTGGCTCTCGCTCTTCCTCTTGCTGTTGCTCTCGCTCTGGAACGGAGGGACCTGCTGGTTGTATCCCGGCTGCGGCATCGGCTTCCTCTTCCATGGCCCCCTTGTCCATGGAATCAGAAAGCATGTGTCTGATGTCCAAGGCCTCCTTAACCCCAGGGTTGTTGGTGTAGAACCGGTTAGCCGTATGCAAGTCGTGGCACATAAACTGGGACAGCTTCGCCCGATTCACTGGATCTTGGTGCTTCTTCACCTGAAAGATAGGGATAATTAGTACACGATGAATGGGTAACATTTAAATATAGAGTCATTAACAAACTCACAGTGTCTGCCAGGGAAGTGCGGAGCAGAGTATGGGAGATTGGCCCAGGAAGCCCAACATCTTTCCATGCTTGGTTGAGATACAATGGAGGCTCTTACAGGGCCCCTCTCCCGCTGTGTAGAGGAAGTAGCGATTCTGATGCCCAGGAAACGTCTTCTTTATTTCCATCCATCGCTGGAGCCAGCCAAATTCATCCACAGTACAGTGCACCTGCGCCTCTCCATAGGTTTTGGCGGTCTTGTGGTTCTGCACATTGATGAGGTATCCGTGGCGGTTGCCTTTTCTTCCCGCCGCATTCACCTCTGCATTAGTCATGTTTGCATAGACACCAGTACGGTGACCATAGAGCAGGGACCAATGGAGTGAGAAATAGCCATATAACAGGTACCTGTCGTTTGCAGATGGGGAAAGCTCCATTTTATCCAAGAGCTCTGGGATGCGCTTGACAGAGGCAGCAATGCACATTTGAAGATTAGCATAGCTGGGCAGGCTTTCCATCTTAATCCTCTTTACCTGGAACCGGTGGACTGTCACCGCCTGATTCAGGCGCACAAGGCATGCTTTCAACTCCCGCAATAATGTAGCCAAGTCAGACCGACTGAGCCTGCACCCGTTTACTTTTGAGTCAGTCAGGTATCTAATGAACTGCATTATATTTTTTATATAAAAGGCAACAGTTGTGACTGCTAAGTGTTCAGTTACGTTGAGGCTGTGTACCCAGGCACGGACACGTGCGTTGTCTCTAAGGAATAACCAGTCTGACATACGTGGAGAGTCTCCCCCCATAAAAGAGAGAAACTGTTTGATGCGGCTTACCTTTGACTGTGTGTTGCCTGTCAGTCGTGATTCTGGCTCGACCCCAGTGCTGTAGTCCCGGTACTCTGCTATTGCCGCCTCCATGCTGGGTGGAAGGGTTATGTGCCGCTTCTTGTTGCTGACTTTACTACCAGAGGGCCTTGGAAGTGTGGGTGACGGTCTCCGGCCACGGGGGCCAGTCGACGTCTAGTGCGCCGAGCTATGCTGCTCAAGGCATGTCAGGGGTAGGGGAGGAGGTGACACGTTTCCTGCTGGTGGAGGAAGATTGCCCACTAGGATCGGATGCAGGTTTAGAGAACCTACTATGTAGGCGGTTGATGATGACCTTGGGCTGTGTCACTGGAAGTGCTGCACTGTCCTGTGTGCTTTGGATAGTTCCCCCATCGCTGTGTTGGCCACTCAGCGTACGCCCCATGAGGAACTTCGTGACTTCTTCCGCCATCTCCGGCACATCAATTTCAGCCATGGCCCTATCATCCCGGTGCTCCGATTCCTCCCGGTCCCCCTTCCGCCCATCATTGTTTGCCACTTTGGCCCCCGTGGCGTTCACAGCGGTGTCCTTCATAGCTTCGAGCAATCCAGGGGTATATCTGCATGTGGCGACTGGAGAACTTCTGCTTGTTGGACGTGGTGTCGCTGATATTCGTCTGGTTCCCACACGACCTTGACCCTCATCACGGGCCGTCTTAGAGACGACACCATGCTCCTGTGATGTGTGCTTCCTCTTCTTTTTGCACTTCACCCCCGAGGTACTCGGCTCGGTATCTCTCCGCCGAGACGCTTCAGACGACTCTAGTATGTTTACACTGGGGGGGGCTGACATCGGTCTCCGTAATCTTTCACCGCTAGAGTCTTCATCACCAGCGTCTCTGGATTGACGCTCGCTTGATTCAACCAAGGGGGTGGGGGTGCGTCTGCCTGTGTTGACTGAGGCTCTTTTTCCAGAGGAAGCTGACGTTTCTGGCTGCTGGAGTGGAATTATTTCAGCTGGTGGACTCTCCAAGGACTTACGGAGGTCCCTCTTGACACTTGCAGCCTTCCACTGCTTCATCTTACGTCTTAGAGTATGCACCTCTTTCTCGAGGGAGTCATTTTGAGCCACCAGTGCCACGTTAGCCAGCCTTAGCTGTCTGTGTTCATCGACTTCGAGGTCAACTTCCCCTGGAAAGCAGTCTGGGTGTTCCTCATTTGCAGCATAGTCGACATCCAGTGTCGTTATCATTTGTGTTGGGGGGTCAACCTCCCGGAGCTCCCTCAGCAGTTTAAGCCCCGTGCTGTGTTTCACTGACTTCATCAACAAGTCTGCTTCTTCTTGGCTGAGCTCCGGGTGGTCACAGTTTATATGCCGGTCCAGTCTGGTGCCATGGTATCCACAACCAACCACAGTACAGGGCTCGGTGCGAATGTTGATTCTCCCGTGTGCCATTTGTAGTAGAATGTTGCGTTCCTGTGGGTTGTGAACATGGTGCCGGACCACCAAGTGTCTGGGGAGAGTGCGGTACTGCATGTGACACAGCGGGCATTCGGTCTTCATCTTCAACTTCAACTGAAGTCAGTATTGCCTGTGGAGACACAGAAGATTTAAATAGATTAAAATCGATTGAAAGGAAGGCTTTTCGTTTAGATGGGAGGCTCCATCTGCGTTCAACACCATTGGGTAAATTCAAATTACCCGGAGAAGGGGGGCTCCGACTCCAAACCATCTCAACACTGAGTTGAAGAGTGCCCCGAAGAACCAGGCCAACACTCATAACCGAGGCTAATACAATTCATGGTACTCACCCAGCAAATGAGTTCCATACTGACCCGTAACCAGGCGCCAGTGTGGTGTACCGGGGGCTGGAGAAGAAAATAGAGGAGAGTTTTTCCATACAGGCTTTAAGAGCAACACGGGAATCAAAAAAGCCAGCATATTACACCCACCATCGCAGGCATCTCTCATGCATAGCTTTGCTTATGAGTGCTCCGAAGAACCAGGCCGACACTCACGTCCTAGGCTCATACAATTCATGGTACTCACCCAGCAAATGAGTTCCATACTGACCCGTAACCAGGCGCCAGTGTGGTGTACCGGAGGGCTGGAGAAGAAAATAGGAGAGTTTTTCCATACAGGCTTTAAGAGCAACACGGGAATCAAAAAAGCCAGCATATTACACCCACCATCGCAGGCATCTCTCATGCATAGCTTTGCTTATGAGTGCTCCGAAGAACCAGGCCGACACTCACGTCCTAGGCTCATACAATTCATGGTACTCACCCAGCAAATGAGTTCCATACTGACCCGTAACCAGGCACCAGTGTGGTGTACGGAGGGCTGGAGAAGAAAATAGAGGAGAGTTTTTCCATACAGGCTTTAAGAGCAACACGGGAATCAAAAAAGCCAGCATATTACACCCACCATCGCAGGCATCTCTCATGCATAGCTTTGCTAAGTAGTGCTCGAAGAACCCCGCAGGAGTCCCCCGCGGACTCCCCTGACATTCCTCCATGGTCGAAATCATCCAACTCAACTTTGTGAGAACCGGGCAAAGGGGTCAAAATGTAAAAATTATACCCCAAAATAGTGCTTCAAAATCGGGTAGAGTCACCTGCAAAGTGCCCTCGCATTCCTCCATGGCTCAAAATGTCGAACTTAAACTATTTGGAGAACCAGGAAAATGTAAAAATTATGCCCCAAAATAGTGCCTCAAAATCGGGTACAGTCACCTGCCAAGTGACCTACATTCCTCCATGTCGAACTTAAAGTATTTGGAGAACCAGGCTGGGGGTCTTGAGGCACAAAATTAGGCCCACTCAGAGTGCTTGGTGAGCGGATACATTCTTCCATGATTTCCAACAGCCGTTTTTTTTCTGAGTGCACCCAAAAACTGGGTTTCCGATTTCGTGCGGACGGTAGTCTGAAAAGTATGGATGAATCTTTTTGACAGAGAAGTGGAAATGAAGCCCAGGGACTTTTTCCCCTTCTCCGTTGCACCAACCATCGGAGAAGGGGAAAAATCGGCCTGAAGCGCCAAACACCTGGCCCCTTCTCCCGTTGGCACTCTGTCATTTTTTTGACAATTTTTCAAAACTTCATTTTTGATTATTTTAAGATATAATTAAGCGTTTTCTTCACTTTGTTTTGCTTTCCACGGGTGGGGCGCCTGGTAGGCCGCCTATGAGCACCCAAATTCGGCCTGGATCATCCAAGATTTGTGGGCTAAGCTCCATAAACTGACTAAATCACCCAGAGAGGTCACCTTTCTAGCCCAAATATATATAATACAAATACATTTAAATATTAAAAGGTGTACTTGTGCTCTGCATTACCCGGAATTTTATTTTCATAGCCCCATGATAGTGATTAAAAATCATTTTCATGGGAAAAAGTGTTAAAACGCCTGATTAAATGATATGCAGGACCCAGTGAGCTCAAGACTATGTGCATTGTGTTGGGGAACCATATAAATGATAGAATAAATGCATTTAAATGCAAAAATAATGATTTAAAATCATTTTAGGGGGACAATTGTGGAGAGGAGCATGAAAATGACTCTGCAGCAACCCGGATAACTACCAGTTCATCTGGTTTAAATGTGGTGGTGATAGTGGCATTAACTAGTACCCAGTACTGGGAGAGAACCAGGCTACAGCACATGTCTTTTCAACCCAGGAAAGAGTGCTCAAAACGTGGGTAAAGGTGTGTTAAACAGTGGGGTAACATGTTTCAAATGACAGCACACTGCTGCTTGTTGGCAGGCTGACTCAGTTCACTTGTCTCACACACACCCAGGGGGGTGAAAGAGGACACATTGTAGCACACATTGACCCAGCAGTAAGTGCTTGAAATGTGGGTAAAGGTGTGTTAAACTGTGGGGTAACCTGTTTCAAATGACAGCACACTGCTGCTTGTTGGCAGGCTGACTCACTTCACTTGTCTCACACACACCCAGGGGGAAGAAAGAGGACACATTGACCCAGCAGTAAGAGCTCAAAACGTGGGTAAATGTGTGTTAAACAGTGGGGTAACATGTTTCAAATGACAGCACACTGCTGCTTGTTGGCAGGCTGACTCACTTCACTTGTCTCACACACACCAGGGGGAAGAAAGAGGACACATTGACCCAGCAGTAAGAGCTCAAAACGTGGGTAAATGTGTGTTAAACAGTGGGGTAACATGTTTCAAATGACAGCACACTGCTGCTTGTTGGCAGGCTGACTCACTTCACTTGTCTCAGACACACCCAGGGGGAAGAAAGAGGACACATTGACCCAGCAGTAAGAGCTCAAAACGTGGGTAAATGTGTGTTAAACAGTGGGGTAACATGTTTCAAATGACAGCACACTGCTGCTTGTTGGCAGGCTGACTCACTTCACTTGTCTCACACACACCCAGGGGGAAGAAAGAGGACACATTGACCCAGCAGTAAGAGCTCAAAACGTGGGTAAATGTGTGTGTTAAACAGTGGGGTAACATGTTTCAAATGACAGCACACTGCTGCTTGTTGGCAGGCTGACTCACTTCACTTGTCTCACACACACCCAGGGGGAAGAAAGAGGACACATTGACCCAGCAGTAAGAGCTCAAAACGTGGGTAAAGGTGTGTTAAACTGTGGGGGTAACATGTTTCAAATGACAGCACACTGCTGCTTGTTGGCAGGCTGACTCACTTCACTTGTCTCACACACACCCAGGGGGGTGAAAGAGGACACATTGACCCAGCAGTAAGAGCTCAAAACGTGGGTAACGGTGTGTTAAACAGTGGGGTAACATGTTTCAAATGACAGCATGGTGCTGCTTGTTGGCAGGCTGACTCACTTCACTTGTCTCACACACACCCAGGGGGAAGAAAGAGGACACATTGGAGCACACATTGACCCAGCAGTAAGTGCTCAAAACTTGGGCACTTTAGTGTTTAAAGTCTGGCCGACTGTTTTAATTCAAAAGGAGAGTGAATTTGAAGCGTTACCCAGTGAGCAGCGCCACAAACATGGCTACATGGGTGTTAAAAGTGGTCAAACTGTTTTAATTCAGTCACAATTGTCATTTTTAGACGCTGTACATTGGAGTCAACAAACACGGAGAGATAAGGACATAAACATGTCAGTATAGACTGAACATTGTTCATATTAATCATATTTAATTTATTAAATGTACAATAAACTAAAAACTGCAGAATCACTGATTCAAGCAGCTTATCATACTCAAATGAAGACAGCACCCAGGGGGAAGAAAGAGGACACATTGACCCAGCAGTAAGAGCTCAAAACGTGGGTAAATGTGTGTTAAACAGTGGGGTAACATGTTTCAAATGACAGCACACTGCTGCTTGTTGGCAGGCTGACTCAGTTCACTTGTCTCACACACACCCAGGGGGGCGAAAGAGGACACACTGGAGGACACATTGACCCAGCAGTAGGTGCTCAAAACGTGGGTAAAGGTGTGTTAAACTGTGGGGTAACATGTTTCAAATGACAGCATGGTGCTGCTTGTTGGCAGGCTGACTCACTTCACTTGTCTCACACACACCAGGGGGGAGAAAGAGGACACATTGACCCAGCAGTAGGTGCTCAAAACGTGGGTAAAGGTGTGTTAAACAGTGGGGTAACATGTTTCAAATGACAGCACACTGCTGCTTGTTGGCAGGCTGACTCAGTTCACTTGTCTCACACACACCCAGGGGGGCGAAAGAGGACACATTGGAGCACACATTGACCCAGCAGTAAGAGCTCAAAACGTGGGTAAAGGTGTGTTAAACAGTGGGGTAACATGTTTCAAATGACAGCATGGTGCTGCTTGTTGGAAGGCTGACTCACTTCACTTGTCTCACACACACCCAGGGGGGTGAAAGAGGACACATTGACCCAGCAGTAAGAGCTCAAAACGTGGGTAACGGTGTGTTAAACAGTGGGGTGACATGTTTCAAATGACAGCACACTGCTGCTTGTTGGCAGGCTGACTCACTTCACTTGTCTCACACACACCCAGGGGGGTGAAAGAGGACACATTGACCCAGCAGTAAGAGCTCAAAACGTGGGTAAAGGTGTGTTAAACAGTGGGGTAACATGTTTCAAATTACAGCACACTGCTGCTTGTTGGCAGGCTGACTCACTTCACTTGTCTCACACACCCAGGGGGTGAAAGAGGACACATTGACCCAGCAGTAAGTCCTCAAAACGTGGGTAACGGTGTGTTAAACAGGGGTAACATGTTTCAAATGACAGCATGGTGCTGCTTGTTGGCAGGCTGACTCACTTCACTTGTCTCACACACAGCCAGGGGGGGCGAAAGATGACACATTGACCCAGCAGTAGGTGCTCAAAACCTGGGCACTTTAGTGTTTAAAGTCGGGCCGACTGTTTTAATTCAAAAGGAGAGTGAATTTGAAGCGTTACCCAGTGAGTAGCGCCACAAACATGGCTACATGGGTGTTAAAAGTGGTCAAACTGTTTTAATTCAGTCACAATTGTCATTTTTAGACGCTGTACATTGGAGTCAACAAACACGGAGAGATAAGGACATAAACATGTCAGTATAGACTGAACATTGTTCATATTAATCATATTTAATTTATTAAATGTACAATAAACTAAAAACTGCAGAATCATGATTCAAGCAGCTTATCATACTCAAATGAACACAAGCACCCAGGGGGCGAAAGAGGACACATTGGAGCACACATTGACCCAGCAGTAAGTGCTCAAAACGTGGGTAAAGGTGTGTTAAACTGTGGGGTAACATGTTTCAAATGACAGCACTGCTGCTTGTTGGCAGGCTGACTCAGTTCACTTGTCTCACACACACCCAGGGGGGGAGGGAAAGAGGACACATTGACCAGCAGTAGTGCTCAAAACGTGGGTAAAGGTGTGTTAAACTGTGGGGTAACATGTTTCAAATGACAGCACTGCTGCTTGTTGGCAGGCTGACTCAGTTCACTTGTCTCACACACACCCAGGGGGGCGAAAGAGGACACACTGGAGGACACATTGACCCAGCAGTAAGAGCTCAAAACGTGGGTAAAGGTGTGTCAAACAGTGGGGCAACATGTTTCAAATGACAGCACACTGCTTGTTGGCAGGCTGACTCACTTCACTTTTCTCACACACCCAGAGTGTTAACAACATTTTTACAAATTTTATAAAGTAGTCTAGAGCTCGATATATTGTAATTTGAGTCTTTTACACGTCTGTCCATGGAACGCGAGTTTTGCGCCATGTGAGTGGACTAAACTGATATGCAGCTGGAGTAACATGTACATTGAGACGCATTGGGACATATCATCGTCACTTTCAATGTTAACCTTGTACATAGGAGGCACAATATGCTTACTCCACAAACAAACTAAACAGGTTTTACTAATGCCTCATGATTCACTAACAAACACAATGTGGTTTGCAAATACAAAACACCATCTACAAACTAATGCATTTAGTTTTGCTAAGAAAAAACGTATCTATCAAATAAACACATACCATTTTTCTAATAAATCATGTTTCAGAGACAAATTCAGCATAGGTTTTACAAGTACACACATTTTTTTTACAACTACAACACTTATTTTTACAAGTACAAATCTTGTTTTTACAGGTACAAAACTTTTTCTTCTCACGGCAGAATATTACTGCCAAAAGTCACGTGAGTGAGTCACGTGACTTTTGGCAGTAATATTCCGCCGTGGTTGTGCTCAGAGCCGTATAATAGAAGAGTTACGACATCTCCTTTCACTCCAATGGACCAGTTTTTTTACAGCAATGGCGGATGGTGGAGCCGTCAATAGTTCCCCGGAAGTTAGCTTGCCGCTGACTTCCGGGGGACTATTGACTCGAGAGGCTCCACGATCTGTGGCTGGCAGCGCAGTAGAGTTTCAGCGTTCTTGATGGACTATTAAAGGTAAGAAGACGTTTAAAGATTTATATTGCGGATATTATCAGCACATCTGAGTCAAATGAACATGTGTATTAAAGGATGTTAGTGGATTATCCCTAAATCAGTAGATTTAGGGAACGTTTACAGATAACAGATTAGGCTAGGATACCGGATAACAGGGATGCAAACTCATCAGGTATGAAAAAGGTGACAAGGATCCGAGCCCCCCACGGAACCCCACGGAATATCGGCTTTAAAATTAGGAATAACAGAGGATTTTAGCAGTCAGAACAACTAAAGCAGTTAATAATAACAGAAACGCCAAAGAGTCACATCTAATAGAAATATATCAAAGCATTTTTTTAATTGTGTAGCAGTCAGTTTATAATTTTGGCAGCACTGTTGAGCATTTTGAAAATGTATTTTCATGCCTCTGTGCAAGGCTTAGTCTTTCTATCTTTATAGCCACTGGTGTAAAGTAACTTCAGTAAGTTCATAAACTCAAGTACTATACTTGTACTTTATTTAAGTATTTCAATGTTTTGCTACTTTGTTCTTCTTCTCCACTACAGTTCAGAGGTAAATGGTGTACTTTTACTCCACTACATGTATTTAATACCTTTAGTTACTTTACAGATGTGGATGAATGATGTGAAATATAATCAAGTGTTAAATCAGACTTTAGTTCCACCTGGAGTAAATTCACAAGCTACCCTGCAGTATACAAAGTCATTCAAACTAGCTGCACCTTTCCAGCTTTGAGAACACTTTCATGATCAATCATTATAAAACATATCAGATATATTATTCTGAAATGGACCAATCTGCACAATGACTACTTTTACTGTCGCTACTTTAACTATATTTTGATGAGAATACTTTTCTACTTTTACTTGAGGAACATTTTGAATGCAGGACTTTTACTGTAACAGAGTATTCCTACACTCTGGTACTTCTACTTTTACTCAAGTACAAGACCCGAGTACTTCTACTTTACTTAAGTACAAGATCTGAGTACTTCTACTTTTACTGTCGCTACTTTAACTATATTTTGATGATAATACTTTTGTACTTTTATTTGAGGAACATTTTGATTGCAGGATTGTTCCTACACTCTGGTACTTCTACTTTTACTCAAGTACAAGATTTGAGTACTTTACTTTTACTCAAGTACAAGATCTGAGTACTTCTACTTTTACTCAAGTACAATATCTGAGTACTTCTACTCAAGTACAATATCTGAGTACTTCTACTTTTAATCAAGTACAAGATCTGAGTGCTTCTACTTTTACTCAAGTACAAGATCTATACTTATACCACCTCCGTTTATAGCCTATGAAAAAAACTATTAGAAAACGAAGGCTAAAGCTAACGTTAGCAGATAGTGACAATGTATGCTAGTTAGCTAGCTCGACAACGATAATATTGCGACAGAAAAACTTTTCAGTGCACATCACGCTCTGCCGCTCCGACAGGGTGCACTGCTCTGAACACCTGAACGGCCCGTTCTAATAGCTGTTCACCAGCGGTGCAGTCTGTGCCACAGTGACTCCGGACCGCACAGTTAATATTAACGAACGCACCCGTAGATAATGTAGCTAATGAAGCTAGACCATCATCGTGGAGCAGCAGAGCCTTATTATACATCCATGAGCAGAGCCGACAGGCAGGAAGACTCGAGCACACAGATCGCGCTGCATTATAATATATATACACCATGCGTGTCATGATGGCACATAACAGCTCGCGGGCGCCGATTACTCCGGGTCCCAGACCCCCCCATACCCCAAAAATATTTTTATTGCAGATCTACATGAATCACACAAACGACCTATTTTGGATTCAAAACGGCGAATTTCGCCGAAAGGTGACAAGTTTGCATCCCTGGGATAAAGTTAGCAACACACGTTAACCATGAACAGCTATTAATCCGTTCTCCTAATGTTATTTCATCCAACGTTGTGGAATTAGAGAAAAAGGGCTTCTAAACGTGATTTTTTTGTGGGGTGGAGGAATATAATATTAGTTAAATATAACATTGGGACACGTGTGATTGTAATGAGTGGAAGTGGAGAAATGACGATCTCCATTTTGGAGTAGACCTACAAGCTAGTATAATAAAGTTAACGTTACACAATAATAAGGAAGAGAGCTATTTGATATTAATTTAGAGTGCATATTTGAGACTTCCAAACAGTAAAAAAAACGTAATTTATGGGTGAGTGTTTTTAGTGTATTCTGTTGATTATTACCTGTCTGTATTATGTTGCAGCTCAGCTGATTTTGAAATGATGGCAAAGTGAGAGTGAAAACACAAGGTACATTTAATACTACTGTTGTATATAAGTAAGCATACTAAACATGTATTCTATCACTGTATTATATAAGTAATCTTGTTAGTGTATATTAGTAACCTACTGTATGGCAGGTGGAGGGGCAGTGATGTTACAGGTGGAGGACTTACTGGACATGTATACACTCATTACATACTGTACGTAAAATACGACCAAGAATGTGAGACAACTTTATACAAATTCATATCACATCCATTACTAATGCCATTTGTCATACTTTGTTAAACTCACAAATAATAAAGTTCCATAACTTCAGTTGGAAACAAAGACCACACCTTATCTCCCCAAGGCAATTTCCCATCCAATAGGTGTGCTATATAGGTGTGTATAACCCTTTCTCCTGTCTGTTTCTCCCTCTTTCAGCACAAGAACCAGAGGGGGATTCAATAGAGCCTGTGGGTGTTTCTCAATCGCGAGTAAAGCTGCTTCAGAGTCACTATTTCAAGCATACTACGTCATCGAGTGCCGCCGAAGTACTGTTCCAATCTCTAGTATACTTGGAAATCTACCGAGCCCGGCGTACTCCGTTTGGAGAAATATCGAGTCTGCACATGAGTAGACTTCGCGGTCTTAAAATCCCCACAATGCTTTGCGCACGGACCAATTTCCCCAAATCTGTGGCGGAAGATGTAAGGAGCAGAACACCTATTAGGGTGGCTGAGAGCCCCCCTCTGCTGCGCGCCGTTCGTTTGATGAGGCTGATCTCTATTTAATAAAGAAAGGAATTGAAAACACCGGAATCAAAAGTTATAACAATTATCTGAGTTTACTGGTAGGAAACAGAACACGTATACTAGTTTTACAGAGTACTCCGGACTTCAGGCTTGTGATGCGGTTTACAGGTAGACAGACCAGCTTTCAGAAAACGAGAAGTATGGACTCCAGGTTTGTGATGCGGTTTACCGTCTCTAGACCAGCTTTCAGCAAACCAGAAGCATTTTACATACAAAAACAACAGTATTCATATTTATATTTTGGGGCGGAGATGTGTTGACTTTTTCCTTCCCATTTTACTCCGAAGCGAATTAGAGAGTCCGTGGGGAGGAGCTGTGTGAGCTGCTCACATCCCCCAGGTGTTTTTACTGGTTGGATTCACTTCTGGTCGGGTTCAATACAGCGAATCAGAGTTCTGACCAGAACGTGAGATTCTAAAGTTTCACAAGGTCAAAGTCAATCTTATCTCTGCCCCGATATCCACTCCCTTACTTTCCCATGGCATCTTTCACATAAACTATTCTTTCTCATACAATTAAACCTTGTGCACAAATATAATGATGCCCATAAAGAACCTTGAAAAGAACATGTGTGTGCTCTGGTGAAAAGGAGCTGTGTGTGTGTGAAACAGGATCTCTGGGTCAGTGAGTTGTAAGTGAGAAGACATTATATATGGGATTACTTAAAACAGTTCAAACAATACATGTTCACTTCAATACAATTCAAAATAATACATGTTTACTTCAATACAGTTTAGAATCATATCTTTTTACTTCAATCCCTCTTTTGATCTCACCTCACGAGATCAACATATAGCATTTGAAACATAACCACTGTCATTCTTTTCTACTGTGTCTGTCCCAACATTTATATAAATCCATCAGAAGCTGGGATTTAGAGCACTTTAAACCTTTAGGAACAGTCCACAACAACAACTTCTTATGACAGTGGAGGGAGAATAAAATATGTCTAAAAAAGTTCGTCCTTGTCGGCTGAGTCATCGTACTCTTCCCCCTCCGACGCATAAGCCAACAAGGGCATTTGGTACGAAGGGGAAGGGGCAGCTTTTCCCTCAATGGTGGAACTGATGAGTCTAACACACAATGAGCGGATACAAGGCACACAACAACAACCACATGTCACCAAAATGGCAATAAAAGTAGCCACAGAAATTAGAAAAGACATTATTAAACTTTTCCCTCTTTTGGTAACACATAGTTCTGTAGAATAAAAAATACAAATCCCTTAAATTATGGGATATAAAAAGAAAGTTGAAAGTTCCTCCAAAAAATGGATTGTTCAGACAAAGTTCCACACCGGCTATATCAACCTGTTTCAGCGGGAAATGGAGTTCCCTGTGCCGTCTTGGTTTGCCGTGTCTTCGTCCCCCCAGCCCGCTGACGGCGGCTTCTGGGCTGCCTGCTAGAGAGATGTGTCCGGATTGTCCTCCCCCGGCCCGCTGATGGCGGCCTCCGGGTCGATGCTGGAGAGATGTCCCGATCCTCCTCCTCCGGCCCGCTGATGGCGGCTTCCGGGTCGACTGCTTTGACGAGGGCCAGATCTGTCCTGATGTCGTCTAGGGTCCTCGCGACGAGGGCCAAATCTGTCCTGATGTCGTCTAGGGTCCTCGCAGGTGTTTTTCCCGACCGCACACTGGCACCAGTTATCTCCCTTTCCATCTAGGCGGACGGCATGGGAGGTCCTTTGGGTCACTCGGTAGGGACCGGAAAACCTGGGGTTGAGTCACTTAGGCCTGATGACTTTCAGCTAGACGAACTCTGCTGTGTTGGCCTCGTGTTTCTCGGGTCCCCCTTTGGCGTCAGCAACCTGTGTGGAGAAGTCTCATACCAAGCCCTTAAGTTGCTGGAAATATGGTTTTGAACTCATCTCTTCTACTTCTTTAGTGTTTATTGGCGGTTGGCAAACCAACTTGTAGGTGTATTACCGCCACCAACTAGACTGGAGTGTGGACAAGAGACTATGCAGAAAACAATAAACAAAAAATAAATAACCAAAACTAGATTATTTTAAATGTATCAATTTCTCTTAAAAGCAACAAACAAAACAAAACAAAAATAACCAAAGCTAGTATTTTAGATAAATGTCTCTTAAAAACGTAATAATCTCACATACATATTGTCTGATGTATATCCTATCCCCCCTTTTTCTGAAATAGAATGCTGTTGACGGTGTTCTTATTTTCAGAAATATCGAGCCTTATACATCAGTTATTAAATATCAGCTATATATTAATATATTATTACTTATATATCAGGCATTAAATGTCAGCCTTCTTCCATGATTGACCTCGTTTATATTATCTGACTTATGTTGATACGTGTTCGTTTGTATTTATTTAATATACTGGGCAATTATTGTCTTTAATTCTAAATTTTCAGTGTGTAATTTTTCAGAATATTGTAGCACTCCCTGTTCGCCACCAGAGGGCAGCAGCTGACCACGAATGAAATTGTCCCCTCTTACTAATACTGCAAACCTGTCTCCACTGGAGTACTTCTAGATTTTTTTTCTTAATTATTACACAGATTTGACGTAAAAAATCACACAGAGTTTATTCCCTTATACAGTCTGTCCGGCTTTTTGTACGATGTTTATTCCAACAGATAATTGCGGTTTTTAAGCGCACTTCGACACCCCTCTTTAGAGATGCGACGCTTACATGGAGTTTAATCCCAAACCACAAAAATCCTTTATCGTCACATTCAGCCTTCCAGACTTGACTTCGTACTATCTGAATTCTATCTCCGTGTACTACTTCTTTTCTAAGTATGTACTGTGTACAGAGTGGTGTTCTTAAATTATGTTTGCAGTTTTACATATATTTATCCGTACAGTCAGGCAGATTTTTTATTGTGCAATGTATATTTCAACAGATAGCGTGACTTCCTGAAGCAAGCTTCTACAACCCCCTTACGGATTGCGGCTTCAGGCAAGGAGTCGGAACCCAGTCAACAAAATCTCTTTATCGTCACGTTTAATGAGCCTGATTAACCCCACAGCAGTTTTGTGATGAGATTCGGTCGTTCCAAGTAATTAGTTGGAGGTCGCGTCTCTCTCCTCCTCTATCACCCACCATATAACAATTACAGCCATTTTATACATTTAAAGCACCACGAAGGTAACCGCATTAATCAATCTTATCATGATCTGCGGGGAATTTAACCCTTCTGTTTTTTACACCCCCGCAGCCTTTAATTAAAGCACTACAAGCCAACCGTATTAATCAATGTTATTTTGACTTACGGGGAATTTACCCCATACATCTTTTACAGCTTTGCAGCGTTCGTTCTTAGTGAGTTGTAGGACGGGACTTATCTACCCGCTCTTACAAGCACTTTTGTGCCTTAGGTACAGGACTGAATACCCGACTCTAAGCACTATTAATCTATTTCAACCAGAATATGTATTGCATTTCCCACCGTGACTAAGAACACTGAGAACGCTGCTGACAACTCTAAATTTTTTTGTATAATCAATCACAGATTTTTGATAGTCAAAACAGGTGTCTGCTCACCTTTTGTATATTGCCATGGTCTTAGTTGTCAACAGTATCTCTGTGTCCTCCCCCTGGACTGGATTCCGTCCCCTGGCTGTCGGTGTTCCTTTCTAGAGAATAGGGTAATTTTTTTTACTTAAAGATATCAGCTAGAAATATCTCCAGTTAATTACTTACATCAAGACAATTGATTTTTGTATTACAAGTTTTATGAAATAGCATGTTTAAATATGCAAATGAGCCATCATCTCATAAAATATGCGCATATTTTAATACATTTCAGAAACACAAATCTGAACATTGGATAAAGCCAGGTTCAAAATTCTTGTTTCATTTGTAGTCATATTAGAATCTAAAGTTTTTACAGAAGGGATTTTGGATATCTCTTTTTATCACTCCATAAACAGCCCTAAAATATCAATTTTTTGCCAAAAACTCATTTTGAGAAAAGGACCTTTAAAGATTGCTGTGAGGCGCTACCTAAACCCTCCTGTTCTCTGGATGACAGCTTGCGCCTCGACGCACTCCCTGAAGGTATTTCGTGTTCGGGATCATTTGTTTTTTGTCTAACCTTGCTTCGTGCAAGTGACAATTGTTGTCGTCTTCTCTGTGAACATTGTTTTCACTGTTCTTTTGCCATTTTGAGATTTAAATTTCCAGCGAAAGCTGAACCAAGTGTTTTAGCACACCACGTGACGCATCTGAACGAATCACGTTGTCAGAAATTGACACCAGCCAATGAGATTTCGTTTTTGGGTTTAAGACCCCTTTGTACTTTCACGATTGGTTGCTGATACAAAGGAAATGACCATATTTGGATCCGATGAGATTGTGCAGGAGAGACAGAGCTTTCCAACGATACCTCTGATGACATGGTGCAAACAGCGGTTGCGGTACTTTATGTTACGTTAGAAAGCTAACTTTTGGTAAATTTAGGAGAAACCTATAGACGCAAATAGACAAACTTTAGTCAAATAAACACCTAAATGTGTATTTTGTACGTTTTACTTCCAAAAACCTGAAAGAAAACATGTTATGGAATCAAAATAGCACAACATCTCAAAATTTACCAGTGCATGAAAAACGATGTTTTTGCCTGCCGTGTCTCGCCTTAAGCCCAAGATCCCCGACCTCGGCCGTGGTGAAAGGCAAGATCTACCTATTGCAGAATTGAGTGAAAAGACGGCCCAGACAGTACTTTTATGAGAGGCCTTTAATGTCGGCTAATTGCATCTGAATTACATCAAATCATTTGGTGCAACTTCCAATTTGATTAAACCAAGAACACAACATAACTACATGTCAAAAAGGATAAATATATACATTTACATCATTTTAAGTTTAATTCATTCCTTCATTACAATCCTAAATGTAAATGTATGTAGCTTATTTTCCATTTGTTTGAGTGAATGAGTAAATTATTTTGTTGACAGCAACAACAACAACAAAGAAAAAAAACAACATCTTGCAGTGAGCAGATAACATAAAGGGCCATTTTAACTGTGAGGCTGTTGATTTCTGTTCGTTGTTCTCGCGTCCAGGAGAGAAGCTTCAAATAAGGAGACTAATGGAGTCTCTCAAAAGGTTCAAATGGGTACTTTAATTAAGTAGCGCGGTAATGGAACAAACAGAGAGTACAGGAGCACAGCTGTGGTGGGGAGGCGGTGGGGTGAAGCAGTGCTTGAGATCTTCTTTCAATACGTGTTCGCGCGGTAGCCAATCAGCGGTGAGGATCTCAGCCTGCCGTCACTGACGTTGAATCAGAAAACCAAAACATCAGCCGTTAGCACTCAGAGCTCACAGCTCCTGATATCTGTTCAGAAACTAGACAAAAGTTAAACAAGTACAAACCACAGATTGTCTGTGTCATGGCGAATACAGTCGCTGTTGTATCTGTCTCTGTATCATGTTGTTATGAGTGTGGACGGAGCATATATTATACAACGTTAGTTTAGCCTGATAGATCCGATCTCCATTCAGAAAACACGCATTTTAAAAGGTTTTTCTCCTGCTGTCTTGTCTGCAGAGAGAGCATTAATTCATGGTTATACTAACCGGTATCAGTATGTAGTTATTCCGGCATCATTTTGAAAACGTGTATTACAATTAAATCATGGTAAAAATATGTTCATTTAGTTGTAGTTGGTATCTACCATAAGTGCAGTGAGTTCAAAAATATGCAGCATCACTTGAAGTCAGTCTATTATTTTCGAAAAAAAAGAAATGTCTCAAAGACACGTCGATCAAGTGGCACCTGCTAACGGGGTAGTGGACGATAGGCTTACATCTAAAAACTTTTTTTTTTAAATTATTTATTTATTTTTTACTTTTCTTTTGTAACCTTCTTTTTTTAAACGGTGCGCGATCTACCCGCACGATCGACTGGTTGGTGACCACTGCTATAAACCATCCGATCACTTCAGTGTAGCTTTGAATGATCTCTAATACAACTCACTATTTACAAAGCTGCTAGTGCTAAACCAGAATAACTATCACATGGCTGAGCTGTCCTCCCTGCTGGACACCCTGTCTGCACAGAGAGACACCACAGCTCCTTCACGGAGCGTCCACACAGCAGCGTTAAAAAAATCTTGGAGGTGGGCGTATCTGAAGCTTGGGGATTTTTTGCGAGCAACGCGACCAACAACCAATCACATGAATCTCCCGCCCCCGACATACAAAGCAAAAAAGCCCGAAGTAAACTGGATATAAACTCCCCAAACAGGCGAAAACCTACCACTGTCTCTGCCACCTCCCTCCATGCCTGGCTCCTCCGGTTTGTATCCCGGTAGGTAAATAGGGACTGGTCATAAAGCACCGGGTGATTCCCTACCGCTCATTTCTCCTCCATGTTTTGGAATATGAGGAAATGACCTGCGGTATGTCTCTCCCAGCATACACGCGGTTTGATTGGCTAGCGCTTGAACTGTCAGATTTGCATACACGGGATTTGATTGGCTGACGCTTCCACCTCGGCTTCAAAAGTTGAACATTGCTCAACTTTTGAATCCTGAAAATCCTGAAAATCTCCGCTCTGCTTCCCACAATGCAGTTCGGCGAAAAGTGAGGCAAAGTCACGTCACCCCATTCAAAGTAAATGGGCAGAAGCGTTGGAAGATTTTTTTAACGCTGCTGTGTGGACGGGCCGTCAGTGAGGCTGCTGCACCACGGTGTTTCACAGAGAGATACCACAGCTCCTTCCTTCCTGCAGCGGTCAGACTCTACAACCACCACGGCCCCAAGTAGACCAAATCACACGCTGGAATACCCCTGATAGGGAATATCACTGTCTGTAAAAATATTTGAGGAATAGACTAAATATGTTTGAAGAAATCTGGGAACCTTTTCCTGAGAAACACACTCAAATATACGTATAACATAAGTAAACAATCTTCTAGTACAGGGGTCGGCAACCTTTTTGATCTGAAGTGCCATTAAAAAAAATGTTTTTATCAGCGTGCCGACGATCGTGAATTATCAACGGGGGGGGGAGGGGGGTGTGACTCGCTCAACGCTCGTGAACTGTCAACAGGAGGGCGGGGGAGCCTCGCTGCGGGGAAGCAGGGAAGCAGTGTGTGGACCTGTCAGCGCAACTTACATTAGGGATGCGCCGATCCGATCGAGTGGGCGGGTCCTATGGGGATCTTCCATTTAAAGAAATGTTTAAAACTCAGTTAATGGGGCTCATTCACTGGCGCTTCCACAAACAACAACCAAACATAATTGTTACATTGAAATGAAGTAGCCTACATTATTCAAGTTTACATTAACTTTGGATAATATCACGGGAGAAATTAGCTGAAGCTCTCTCTTTTCTTCTCTCTCCCTCTCTCTCTCTCCTGACAGCCTGTCAGTATCTCATGCAGCTCACTGATCCAGTAATTAGTGACCCGACAGTGAAGAATACATATATTTATAACTAGTTCCAGAGGTAGATCAAATAGCTAAGTGTGTTAGGTCTAAGTCTTGTGTGTTTTGCTTCGCTCACCGGTCCGTCACAGCGGGTGGAGCTGCAGGATTTCTGCTTCACACACGTTGCACCGCTATTTTATTGTCATTTTCGGACACCTTAAAATACTGCCAGACTGGTGAAGCCATTTTGGCGAGCTTGTTTTGCGGCACACAGAGAAAAGTGTCATGTATTTTACATCTCGCGATCGGCATTTTTAGAGAGCACCGATCGATCGGCAGAGAGTGAGTATCGGCCGATATCGATCGCCACGCAAAAACTGCGGCATTTGTACAGCTCCTTATGGGTACTGCAATTTGTGAAGTGCTTTCCTCTGTGGTGAAACTATCAGCCCTGCATTACGGAGGAAAGCGGTAGAAAGTCGCCTGGAGTTAAAGAGAGCGGGGCTGCGTTGCGTGCATGGCTTCCTTCTGCAGGTAACGGGGAGACGCGCTCTGGCGGCGGTCTCGTTCAGGATCCGAAAATAAAATTTAAAATTTTGCACACTTATTCCACTTATTCCTAGTGTGCCACTGGTTACGGTGCCAGGGGTTGCCGACCCCTGTTCTAGTATCTTAAACATATTATGCACCGGAACGGTATTGACGGTATTCTTATTATTTTGTTTACGTATTTATACTTTTTATTTCTTGTTTTTGTATTTGTTCATACATTTTGGTACTTTTCGTTGATGTCACCTATTCATATTTGATTAGAAATAGAAGTTGACAGGACCCTCTAGGGGAGGACGGAGACGGGACCCTCTTCGGCGGGGGTGCCCAACCTTTTTTGAACCGAGAGCTACTTTTAAAGTTGCCAGTCTGCCGAGATCTACCAGTCCAAATAGAGAGGCGTAGCCATTACTGACAGCCTACTACCAGGTAAATACACACTTCTACTTGTTTAAAACTGACCTTTGTACGATCAATACTTCATCAAATACTGCAGATCCTTTATCTTACCTCTTTCTAATCTACACACATACAAGTATTTAACTGAAGTTACACAACAGTGTTCTTGACAGAGTTGGAGTTTATTCACACGTCACAAACTACAGTGGGTCATGTTTTCAAGAAACATTGAACAGTGCTGCCACATATGACACAGGAAAAAAAGAAAAGACTCTGAACCCTTTCTTTGCCATTATATAAAAATAGTGTTGCTACAAAAGTATAAATTAGGCTTACTAATAAGACAACTCAGATCTGAAGCTACACAGGAATCTGCTGCATTTTAGTAGAGTATAAAAAGACATGCCTTTAAAATAGGATGCAAGCAACACTAGTTTCTTAACCTAAATTGATAATAGACTACAATCAATTTAAGTTTGCATTCTTATACCATTTTGTACAATAATTATAATGAATAAGTTCAAACAAACTAAAACTTACAGCTGATTAATAACGGTATCTAACTTGAGTTTTTATTATATCAAAAACCTGTTGAAATGCTACTGTTATTTTTACTGTCCCCAAAAAGCGCGCCGGCAGCCTCCAGGAATGCTTCTTTCCAACCTGGTCTCACCAGAATGCGTGACTCCTTAACACCGCAGTGCGTGGTGGAGTCACAACCCTAATGTAAAGTGAATGAGGTTCCTTTGTCGTGGTGCACACACGCATTTCTACAACGTCCCGCAGTGAGCTTTTATTCTATAAAATGTTTTTAAAATCTACTTTATAGCTTGTAGTAACTCACAAGAGGCTTCTTTTATTTTATTTGTATTCATAATCATTTTTATTTTTCGTCAGAATGTATTATGGTGCATTATTTACCAATTTTTGTTCTCAAAAAACAGTGCATTGTGTGTAATACAACTGTGATTTTTATTAAATGAGTTCGTTTTTAAGGAAGGCCAGAGCTTCAGCTGTGTCAAATAGATTGTTCCCTTTAGTTAACGTTATTTAAAAGATAATTATATTCCTATTTGATCATGTCCCCTTTATTGTATTACGGACCCAAAGAGCGATGAGCGTCCATTCCCATTGGATAACGGAGGACTTTACACCCGGAAGTAAGTATTCTCCTTACTGTCGATTGATTTTATTTACAGTGATATCTGCACTACTCATCGACTCAAAAACACCAGAGTATCCTTGTTAATTACACAACATTGATTGGTTTAAATTGTGTGCAATGCTTTTGTATTTTCCCCTTTCGATTCGGAGAAACAAATATTTGTTCATCGTGTGTGGATGGCAGAAGACACTACACTACCCAGAATCCTCAGCTATGGGACTACACCATGTGCTTAGAACGTGTCCTACCACCCCCCCCCTTAGGTCACAGGCTCCTCCAACAGTGCAACACAATAAAACAGATACACAGACAAAATAGTGCAAGTAAATACAAAAAGAAAAATAGTAAAATAGTAAAAAGTGAAATATTGCAATAAGAGTCTATATACAAGTGATTGAATATGATTATTAGATAAATCATTCTAAGTAGCAGCCAGATGAATGTTATGGATGTTGTTTCTAAGTTCAGGTGTTTAATAGTCTTCTGGCCTGTGGGATGAAGCTGTCCCTGAGTCTGGTGGTTTTAGTCCGGATGCTGCGGTACCGCCTGCCAAACGGCAGCAGACAGAACAGTTTGTGGCTGGGGTGATGGGGGTCTTTTATAATCCTGAGGGCTTTCTTTAAGGTTAACCTGGTATTTTTACTCCACTACATTTATTTTAGTTACTTTACAGATTTGGATTAATGATGTGAAATATAAACAACCCTTAAATCAGACTTTAGTTACACCTGAGTAAAATTCAGTGAAGGTGATTGTCAAGTGCCAACAATCAGGCGAGATATTTGGTAGTGGGTGCTTGAGAAGGCTAAATATTTATCTGCAGATCCCTATAAAGTATATTCATTACTCGTTATTCTCTACTAATAGTTAATTAAAAACTGTATATAATGGCTATTTGGCACATCCCTTTCAAGATTTCAAGATTTTCTAAGGTTCATTGACATATCATATACACAACTACGGTGTAGTTATGCAATGAATGAAAAACTTGGGTCACAGGTTTCTCAACAGTGCATTACAAGACATCTATCGATATCTGTGTACCTCCACCATTAAACATATTCTGCACAATTCTTATACTATCTACATACATCTTATAAGAGTATAATTAATATGTATAATATCAGTTAAAATAAGTGCTTCAACATAGTTAACATTGCAGGAAAGTTGATTGTCAAGTTCCAAAACAAACCATGCAATATATTAGACGTTAAGTACTTTGTCAGGCTTAATATCTGTAGATACCCCCAAAGCTTTTTTCTTATTTAAAAGAAGACCTTAACCTAAAGTATTCTTTAATGTTTAAATAAAGCCTTATTAGTTTGTCTGTTTTGCACATCCTCCTATCAGGCACTAAACTGTTTATTGTAGAGATCACTTACAGTATCTTCTTGATATTTTCTATTCTATATTATTTATATCATTGACCTTCCACTTTCCCACTATATTAAGAGTATGTACTCTTAATATTTAAATGTTTTCATCAAATATAACACATTCAAAAGTGCTTTACAAAAATGAAAGACATTAAGAAAAAGGCATTTTAAAACAGTCATTAAAAAGCAACCCAAATCTACCTGCATTACAATTACTCTAAATGTGTAATAACGTGCTTTAACCAGTAGGAGGTGCGGGTTAAAAAGCTGTCAGTTTACAGTGTTAACAAAATAAAATATACTGCTGTTTCTGGTTTAGTTTACGACGGATATATTCTGTTATTGTTTTGATATTTGTAACATAAAAGCGATGTAAAAAACCCACAGCAACACAGAAAAGATGGTCTTAAAGCTCCCGTGTCATGCTTTTCCGGTTATTACCCGTCCCCTTGTGTGTTATGAAGGTTTTTATGCATGTAAACGGTGTGCAGAGTCAAAACCCTCAAAGTACACCCTGTAGCGAGTAAACTCTAACACAGAAAATACCTCCCCAAAACGCCTCGTTGGAGATACGTCACTGCCCATTTGAGTCTTCCGGGTACGGCCTGATGTCATGCGGTACCGGAACGAAATGGACCAATCCCGAAGAGCTATGGCCACACCAGCGGTGCTAGCCGCACCCTCTGCCAGCCTAACATTTACTGTTGGAAGCTCTGGTTCAGTTCACAATCGATCCAGTCATGCCACTGCCAAGGACCTGTTTCCTGAAATGTGAGGAGAAATCTGAGCTGTTTGTCCTACCGACGGAAGAACCACGACGAAGTCAGTGGTTGAAATTTCTTTTTAACACTGTTCCTCCAGACGTTCGAAGAACCGGCATTTCACAGACGAAAGCTTACTAAACATTGCCCAGTTTGAGGCCGGATATGCACAGCTTGTTTGGACCGTTTGGAGCAGGGGAAGATTTGGGTACACAACCTGTAAGTTTGCATTGTTATTTGTGTATTTATCAAACAAGGTAGCTACCACGACTGTTTAAATGTGTAAACATGTTTCGGACTGCTAAGCCAGTGCTAACTGTGCTAACTAAGTTGCTAGCGTTTCCATATATCAACTCCAATATTAGCAGATTGCCTTACATACATGTTCCTCATAGCTGGATAATGTCTGCATTCACACACGAAATAGTCATAGACCGTATACTCCTGTGATTACCGTTCGGTCAGTCGCGAAACGTAATTATATTATAGCTGGCGTAGCGTGTATGCTACCGATCTATCGACGGAGCTAGACCTTAGTTTGGTCGGAAAAACATTTTTGTTATGCTACGTTGCTAGCGTTTAAATATATCTACAATGTCAGCAGATGGCCTTACATGTTTGTCATGGCAGGAGAATGTCTGCAGTCACACACACGGAATACTCATACAGTATACTCCAGGTGATTTACCATACATTGTGACAGTACATGTATAGCTAACGAGGCTAGCTATGCATGTATAGCTAACGAGGCTAGCTATACATGCTAGCGGGAAACATTGTATGACCGAACGTAGCAGACTACCCGTAGAATAATGCAATTATAAACACGTTATTGCTAGCCTAATATGAACCACTAACTTTTGTTCATAGTAGTTTTATTACACTCTGTTACTCAAGCTAACGTTCATATCGTGTTAGCTACCAAGGTAAACAAAGCTAGGTTAGCATATTAGCAGGCAAGCTGTTCATTAGATATATCCACACTCCTACCACAACTACTACTAACGAATCTAAAACAACTAAGTTTCTCTAATATTTTGTGATTTGCATTTATTTCGTCCAGCCAGATCCTGCCGGAAAATACATGACTGGACGACTACACTGAGGCATCATCTCAAAAAGCCCCGGCTTCTATAAGCAAGATGCCGACAACGAGGAGTAATTGACGATATACCGTGTATATATGTATATTTACGTTAATTTTGTACATTTCTAAAAATAAAGTTTAATGGAAATACTTAGTAGGCCTATCCTTTCTTGCCTGAATGATTTGCTCCTATAACATATCATTCATATATAGCAAACCGTGATTTGATTTCTCATCAAACAGTAGTAGTTTATAACGGGTAAAAATAACTTACTCTTTGTTATGACCGGCTCGTAGGCCACAACGGAAAGACAAGGAGACATACACGAGTTTACAAAACCACGGCACATGTATTGTGGTAAATGCAGAGAGAGGGGGAGAGGATTGCTGAGCTGCTTGGAGGGAGGGGGGCTGCTGTTTGACTTCGGGCAGCTGGCTAGCACCTCGGCTCGGCCAGGTGTCCGTGATCGCGCTGATTAGCCTCTTCAGCTCCACCCCATCGTAAGACAAAGGCCCTGGGGCCGTCACACTCTTCTATAACAACAGCTGTAGCTACAGTTCGGTTAGTTTGCGTATAAAATATACGGCTGTACCGACGCCATGATAAGACTGATGTTTGGCTGAGAGCAGCCGTTTAGACATGGGCGCAGTCTCTCATGGGCCCTTTAACATGACCCAGCGGTCTAGTAGTTAATAAAAAACAATAATATCAAAACAAATTATTACTACTAACTTTATTGTGAAATTAAAACCGAACGGTAAAAGAATAGTTTCCGGTCTATTCTGAGGCCCGATCTCTGTAGATAAATAAAGAACTATGACAGATGTGTAATGTTTAATGCAGCCAAACCATTCATTACAATGCATTCATGTGATGACTTTCAAAGAGTAAAGCAAGCACTGCTGAATAAAGTATGATTTGATCTTTTACGAAACGTTTTTTTTCCATATGGAATGCAGTTGGAGGTCAACCAATCACAGAGCTTGAGGCAAAGCGGAACAATAGCTGAGGATTCTGGGTAGTGTAGTGTCTTCGGCCATCCTAAACTCTGAACACATATTTGTTTCTCCGAATCGAAGGGGGAAATTACAAAAGCATTGCACACAATTTAAACCAATCAATGTTGTGTAATTAACAGGATAATCTGTGTTTTTGAGTCGATGAGTAGTGCAGATATCACTGTAAAATCAATCGACAGTAAGGAGAAATACTTACTTCCGGGTGTAAAATGAATGGGAATGGACGCTCACATTGGCTCTCTGTGTCCGTAATACAATAAAGGGGACATGATCAAATAGGAAATATAATTACTTTTACATAACGTTAACTAAAGGAACAATCTATTTGACACAGCTGAAGCTCTGGCCTTCCTTAAAAACTAACTCATTTAATAAAAATCACAGTTGTATTACACACAATGCACTGTTTTTTGAGAACAAAAATTCGTAACTAATGCACCATAATACATTCTGACGAAAAATAAAAATGATTATGAATACAAATAAAGAAAAGAAGCCTCTCGTGAGTTACTACAAGCTATAAAGTAGATTTTAAAAACGTTTTATAGAATAAAAGCTCACTGCGGGACGTTGTAGAAATGCGTGTGTGCACCACGACAAAGGAGCCTCATTCACTTTACATGGGGTTGTTTGCGTGGTGCAGACACGTAAATTGCAGAGTGCACACATTCTGGTGAGACCAGGTTGCTTCTTTCACAACTTCGCCGTCTTTGAAAGACTTCATGTGTTTCGCAGAACGTGCCTGACACAATAAGATGCTATGGTTAGCAGCCTTGCTCTTGTTGTTGGGCCTGGTGAAGATGCATGTAGCTTCCTTTCAGGTCCCTCACCTTTTGGAGCGTAGGGCAGAATTAGGAGGGAATTCCGTCTCGTAGCGTTGTGCACTGTTTTGAAATGACGCTCCTAAATTACCCTTCTTCGGTAAAGCCACGCTCGCATTGCAGATGAGAGACAGATGGACTTTGAATTGGAATAGATAAAAAAATAATCATCCTCCCACTCGGATGAAAATTATATATTGCGGTCTTGTGTGTGTGCAGACTGTCACTCCTGTTGACACGGACAACGTCAGCGAAATAGTGCCCACCAGCCACGCCCCGACACATCACGCCGGCCAATCACAAAGCTTTTGATGAGTTCAAGTGCATTATTCTGGCACAGGAAGATTATGTATAGGACATTAACGATAAAACAGAATATTGTTGTTCTATTTTAGACACATCTCGCGATCGACTGGGAATCTCCCCGGTCGATCGCGATCGACTGGTTGGGCACCCCTGCTCTAGGGGATGGCCCATGGTGACGTGGAGCCGAGAAGGAGGCCTAGAACATTTTTCCCGCTCTCAGTTATGTTTGTGGTGATCAACTGAATATGGGCCGCACTGTTTCTCCTGATGTGCAACAAATGTTTCTGGCTGCATGGATCTTTGTGTGGTGAGTAGTTATCAAATACTGTTTCATTGCATTAGTATGCAAACAATGACAGGTCACACCTGCTACTACAGTGCTACTACTTATGCTAATGAGCCCCTTTGTTCGAGGTGTTATCACATGTAGGTGTGATATTCCCCATTGTAGTAGATCCTTTGTTGTGTAATCTAATTAGCCTCTGGTGATTTATATCATCTGTTCGCAGCGAGCTCTTCACCGGCCCATGTTTGCCTTCGTGGCATAATTTCTGCTGAACTCTCTCACAGCAGCACACTGATTTATCCTAAACTTCTGTCAGATCTGTTGCTGTCCGGCGCCGGCTTGGTGCAGGTGTCCAGACTTTGTGTCTGTGCCAGGGTTTCTTTGTTTCCACTCTTGGTGGAGCTAGCTTCATGCTATTGTCGGCCATGGCCTTTGACCGCTACCTGTCCATCTGCCACCGATGCACTACGCTGTGCTGGTAACTCCTGCCAAGGTGGTGCTGATGCTGCTTTTCTGCTGGATGCTGCCCTCCATTCTAGTGGCAGTCACAACGCTGCTGGCTAGCCGCTTACCGCTCTGCAGGGCGCAGCTCGACAGGGTCTACTGCGACCTCTACAGCATTGTGAGCCTGAGCTGCGGTGGTTGCTGCAGCGCCGCTGAGTGGACTATACATTCTGCTGATCGCAGCAGTTCTTGCCTTCCTGCCGGCCGCCTTCTTGCTCTTCTCCTACGCTAGGATCCTCTTCATCTGTCTGCGGCGCTCACGTAGCTTCAGCAGCAACGCTCTACGGACCTGTCTTCCTCACCTGCTCGTCTTCTTTAACTATACCATCAGCGTCTTCTTAGATCTGCTGCTTCGCCGCCTGCAGAGCAACAGAGAATCTGACTCCACCCTCATCACCTCCATCCTGATAATACCCACTGTACTGGACCCGGTGGGTACGGACTGAAGTTAAAGGAGGTGTTCACGCATGTGAAGAGGCTGCTGAGCTGCCGCAGAGACAGCTGATCCCAACACTGTTTGATTGCACCACAGTAGTTATACAAATACTGTTTCAATCACATTAGTATGCATAAAAAGTGACAGGTCACACCTGCTACTACAGTGCTACTACTTATGCTAATGAGCCCTTTGATATGCTAATGAGCCCCTTTGTTCGAGGTGTTATCACATGTAGGTGTGACATTCCCCATTGTAGTAGATCCTTTGTTGTGTAATCTAATTAGCCTTTGATGTCTGATCCCTTTGTTGTCTATCCTTTGATGTGAGGGGTGAGGTGTTTGTGACATGTAGGTGTGAACTCCCCTTGTAGTAGATCCTTTGTTGTGTAATCTAATTAGCCTTTGATGTCTGACCCCTTGATGTCTATCCTTTGATGTGAGGGGTGAGGTGTTTGTAACATGTAGGTGTGAATTCCCATTGTAGTAGATCCTTTTGTTGTCTAATCTATTAGCCTTTGATGTCTGTCCTTTGATGTGAGGGGTGAGGTGTTGTGACATGTAGGTGTGATATTCCCCCGGCGTGTTATAAGCCTTTGATGTCAATCTAATTAGCCCTTTGATGTATGTCCTTTGATGTGAGGGTGGTGAGGTGTTGTCACATGTCTCGCACCCCATCCCCCTCGCACCTCGTCCCCCTCTCACCCTTCCTGTCACCCCATCCCCCTCGCACCCCGTCCCCCCTCTCACCCCTTCCTGTTACCCCATCCCCCTCGCACCCCGTCCTCCTCTCACCTCTTCTGTCACCCCCTTCCTTTTGCTGTGATGTCAGAAGATAGAGGTGGGGGTGGAGCTAGGTAAAAACGAAAATGGCAAAGAGACGCATCAATATGGGTTTAATCAGCGAGACGCCTGTGACAACTTACCGCCATCCGTCGGGAGCTCCAGTCAAGAAACGGATGCAGTATCTGTGCCGGGTTCAGACCCTCCGTCGGAGGCTCTTCATGAAAAATGGAGTCTGGATGTGTGAGACTGTCTCCCCTCACACCCCTCCCAACCCTCCCCTCCCCCTGCCCGTCACCTCCTGATTTGGCTATCAGCCATTAATTTTCACTCACCAAGTCACCTAAAACTTTTATTGTCCTCTCTAAATTAGATTAGTTTTAATATGATTTGTGTTAACTATGGATGTGCTCTTTGTTGTAGGGCTTGTGAACTAATGTTTAATTATTTTACTAACTACAACAAAGTCTCTTTGAGAGGAAATAATAATTAAAGATCTTAATGACCCCTTGATCTTGTCTTTTTATTGTTTAATTACTTCACACAACTATTAATGAATCCCTATATGAAGTTACATGAGGCTACATTTACTGGTGTTGAGCCCTGGATGATGAAAATAATCTAAGTGTCATGTTAGGGGGACATTACGGAACTCAGGAGCCCGCCCTTGGAGGCTTGGAGAGCGGATAAAGAGAGCTGTATTACTGGTGTTGAGCCCTGGATGATGTAAATAGTCCAAATGCCATGGTAGGGGGGCATTACGGAACTCAGGAGTCCGCCCTTTGAGGCGTTGTTAACATTAATGCTTTTCTTTTTGTTACTAAGATACTTTTTAGATACACTTTTGAAGTGAGCAACACTCTACAACTGGTAGAAAGTTAAGTACTTTGTATGGAATTGGGTTTTCTTTAGAGCTGTTTTCAGTGAGACAATGCAGTTTCTGATATTTTAAGTTTCAAGTTTCAAGGCTTTATGGCATATGCCCATTAGCTACAGTGTAGATATGTCAATGAAAAACATAGGTCACAGGCTCCTCCAGCAGTGCAACAAATTATATATAGAGCACATAAAAGATAAAATACTGCAATTTGTGCGTAATTCTCTCACAAAGGAACTGTAAGATACACGTTTATGTATGGAAAACTTTATAACTTGGTAAAATATTCATTCATTTGTAATGAATTACTTGACTAACATTACTTTTTTTAAATATATGTTTTTAGATGCTTTACTTTTGATTTCTTTCATGTTATTTTAACACAACATTACTTTTTTCATATTTTTCAACATACTGTGATATTTTTTTTTTTCTCTCCATTATATTTTTGAATATACAGTGATTTTTATCAAAATACAACATGCAACTATTACATTATACAATATTACGACTTTTTGCGATATTTTCAACACAATATACTTTTTGTAGGGCTTCAGGATATTTGGCATGTCATGATAAAACCGGTGTCATCTTTCCTGAAACTGACGTGCTGTCCGTTTTACAAACAAGTTATCTTTCTGCTTCTTCACCCTCTGAATTTTCCTCCCCGTCCCTCTTCCTTCAGCCATCACAACAACAATCAAGTCAGATCTGTGAAATTAAACACCTCTTCCCAAAGCGTGACTTCCCTATTGAGGGAGTGGGGCAGTAGGGCCTAACCCGATTGGCCAAATATACTAACATGCAGAACGTATGGTATGTTTGAAAAAAGACTAACCATCTATCCAGTTCAAGCTGTCTTTAAGATGTGACATTGCGCTCTGACTTTTTCCCCGTAAAATCATGACAAACTATTACTTATTCTTAAATTTGACCTCTTGCTGCTTGGTTGAAAATGATAGATGAAAAATAACTTTTTAAAAAGAGTCAAACAGCGAGGGCATTATACGGGTGAAAGAAACTCTCATTTCTACAGATGACTCCCCCACTCAACGCAATAAGTCCCACCCCAATCAGCAAATCATCCAAAACTAAGGACCCCACTAAGACGACCGTTGAAAACTAGCCATGGATCTGAGAAAAACCAAGTCTGATGTAGCCTACCCTTATTATCACCAGGATAACGGATATGGGATTAATGACTGGATGTTACAAAGTAAGGGAGAGGATTTCCCGAAGAAGAGCTTCCTCTATATCATATCCATGTAAGGTCTTTAGGACAAAAGAGGACTATGATAAAATGACATATGAAGAATATCTTTCTTTAAAGATGGTATTATAGATAACCTTTATAGAAACAATATATCTCATACTACTCGCCAAGATCGCAAACGACAATTAGCAGAAAAGAAAAGCAAAAGTAAAGAAAACCGAAGAAAAAGAAAAAGCAAAATGAAAAGGAGAAGAAAAATGAAAAGCAAACGCAGAATGCGAATGAAAAGAAAAGGGACAATAGGACGGAAAAAGACAAAAAGAAGGAAGGTGAAAAGAAAAAGGAACAAAGTGAAGAAATTTCAACTAACTATAGAGGATGCTGATAGTGTTGTAGAGCCATTACCGGATCATAATAATCTTATAGATCATCTACCGCTAACCGACTGCTGCGAATGTGTTGAACAAATACCAAAAGCAATGGCAGAGCTTTGCTTCAATATAATGAGAGAAAAAGCACGATACTGTGGAATTGCCCAAATTGGCGACAGTGCCAGAACATGTATTAAAAGACTGTTGGAGGATCTCTATTCTAGTATCGGTTGTCATTACAGCGAAGGATATGCCAAAACGTGTGATGACATAGACAAAGCTTTTGAAGACAATTATATGGTACCCGTCCTTACAGCTAAACAAATCCTATGCCAGGTATTCAACAGACCACAAGAAGCACAAGAAGCCCAGAAAGGATTACATTCAGAGCTAATAATGGTGAAACCGAAGAAGAAGCAAAGCAGATTATAATCGTTGCGGGTGAAAGGATAGAGAATTTGCAAGTGATGTTAATGCACTTATCTGATATAAAAAATGCATTCATTTACTTCCAAGAGACCCCTAAACATCTACTTGGGCAATGTGAATTGAACGATAAACCGATCACTGTAAATGAAACGCGGAGAGAAGCAGCAGTGCAAATCGTTAAGTCTATTACCTTGTATGCACTACGACATTAACTTGGTCAAATGTAATATGTCTTTCTGAAAATGTGGCGAATGGTGTGTTTTTCAATTAAGCAACCATAACAAATGAAAATGTGTTTTATTTTTGCTTTCATATATAGTAATAGTATTAACTCCTTTGACTAGACTGTACTAAAATAAGACGTTTCACTGTTAAATAAAATGGAAGTAGAAAATCGAGATAATGATGAGGTTCGTTATGTATCCAGTAACTATGAACAGCAGTTGAAAATGTTATTTAACCCTTTAACTCTAATTGACAAATCTAAAATAGCCTCTAGCTTATCTATAAGTTTGTGATTTTAACAGTTATTCACTGACACAAGGCAGATTTTGGCTTTTTTCTCTTGCCAAGATACTTTTAGACACACTTTGAGGTATGCAAAACCTTAAAACTAGAAAATGAAGTACATTGTCTGATAGATTTTTTCGTAAAGACTGTTTCTCTAAAAGGCAAGTTTGTGATTTTTAACACTTATTTACTGACACAAGGCAGATTTTGACTTTTTTTCTCTTTTCTTGTGTTACCAAGATACTTTTTAGATACACTTTATGTATGCAACACTTAACAAAGGGGTATAATATGAAGTACTTTGTAAGGAATGGGGGTTTCTTTAATACCCCGTTTTTATTTTTAAAAACACTTGTACAGTTAAATAATGTAGGTTTTCTCTGATATTTTAGTTATTTTCAGCTACCAAGATACTTTTGTTGATACACTTTTATGTAGGAACATTTGGCAACTGGTAGAATGTCAATTATTTTGTAACAAAATGTATTTTCTTAAAGACTGTGACTCTAAAAGGGAAGTTGGTGATTTTAACACTTTTATTTTTTCTCCCGTTGTCTTTCACTTACTTTTTTGATACAGTTTTATGTATGACAACTTTACAACTGGTAGAAAGTTAAGTACTTTTTCTGAACAGATTTTCTTTAAGACTGTGACTCTTAAAGGCACTCTGGGATTTTAGTAAGACAATCCAGTTTTATGGAAGTAACTTAAATTATTTTTGTTTTTTCTCCTACAAAGATACTTATAGTTACACTTTAGTGGATGCAAAACTTTATAACTTGGTAAAATATTCATTAATTTGTAATGAATTGAGTTTCTTTTTGTTTTTGTTTTTCAACATACAATGACTTTTCCATATATATTTTTTTTCTGACAAACTATACTTTGACTTTTTCCGTAAAATCGTGACAAACTATTACTTAATCTTAAATTTGACCTCTTGCTGCTTGGTTGGAAATGATAGATGAAAAAGCTACAAAGCTTAAAGAACTTTTCTAAAAACTCTCAATTCTACAGATGCCCCACCCAACGCAATAAGTCTGGAGAGGGTGCTGCATCGGTACAGAGAAAAAATGCAATGGATGCCGAGTCAGTCACCCGGCCAGAGGCAACACGATTGTCTGAATGACATTCCAGAATATTTCTTCAGAAACAATTACAACGCGTTAATGAAAAGTCTTTGGCTCGCCGACTTCATTACAGTGAATGACCAGAGTCTTAATGATAAAAAAAAAAAAACATTTACACGGCTGAATGGAGGATCCAAGGTGTTTCGGAGGCTTTTCTGTACAATCTCAAAAACTGCTGACGCCTCAAGGAGAGACTTGAAAAGATCCATGCCGAGCTGGATGGATAGGAAGAAGACTAATAACCAGCGGTTGATGAAGCCGGGGATTTTTTTTCCGATACTTTGACTTTTCTTTAAAGTAAAATAAAAATGGGTAACTACTATGGAAAACAATCTGTATATATATCTATCAGAATGCAGTCAATACCTGTTTAATAAGTGTGTTGTTGATGACGATTGAAAACAGAATGAATAGTGATCCCCGTGTAAACAGAACGGCTGAAGTTTGTAAACTAGAAGACATTTTGGATATCGTTCATTCTGGCAGTACTATTCCGGGTCATTGGGAAACGATTGTAAACGAAACTTTTAAAGTGGTACTGGAATCTTCACTTTCCGAAACATTCTGTAACATTACCGAAGAAATGAAACAAACACCAAAAGTGTATCATGTGCTCGCAGTGTATGCTCTGTTTGTAGATGTAATGCATCTTTGTGTCAAAAACAGCATACACACGAATACTTTGGCCGAAGTGCAAAAACTCCATTTAATATTTCCCTTCATCTGGGGGATTCTGTGCTGGAGAAGATCATGGGGATGTTGCAATCAGTATAAATGTATTATTGCTTCCTATGGGGTGAAAACAATAAATTGTAAATATGAAATTCTGCAAATAATAAAAAAGTGTTTTTACATTTAAAAAAAAAAAACTTGTCTTCAAATCATAGTATAGTATTTCCTACATATCATTTTTAAAAAAGAGTCACAGTATAGAATGTCTGAACATTTATTTTAAAAGTACTAGTATAGTATGTTAAAAGTATCGTGAAAAAAGTCCAAGTATAGTGTGTAGTTAAGAATTATATTATATAGTTTGTATGCAATGTCAGTATAGGATCTCTAAAAAAAAAAGATGAGAGAAAGTCATAGTATAGTTTGACAAAAAGATCTTGAAAAAGTCATGACATTGTGTGTTGAAATGGTTTGAATAAACACATCAGTATTTTAAAAAGTAAATTGTATCAAGTGCATCAGACAACTCAAATTACTCAATTTGAACCACATTATAAATAAGTAAAGAATGGTCATAGTATATAGCAGGGCTGTTTAATAGTTTCTGTGTTTCAGTGCTTCAGTGTTCTGTGTTTCAGTGTTTCAGTGTTTGTGTTTCAGTGTGTCAGTGTTTCAGTGTTTTGTGTGTCAGTGTTTCAGTGTTTCAGTGTTTCAGTGTGTCAGTGTGTCAGTGTTTGCAGTGTTTCAGTGTTTCAGTGTTTTGTGTGTCAGTGTTTCAGTGTTTCAGTGTTTTCAGTGTTTCAGTGTTTGTGTGTTTCAGTGTTTTTGTGTTTCTGTGTGTCAGTGTTTCAGTATTTCAGTGTTTCAGTGTTTTGTGTGTCAGTGTTTTCAGTGTTTCAGTGTTTATGTGTTGCAGTGTTTCAGTGTTTTCAGTGTCAGTGTTTCAGTGTTTTCAGTGTTTTGTGTTTCAGTGTTTCAGTGTTTTTGTGTTTCTGTGTGTCAGTGTTTCAGTGTGTTTGTGTGTCAGTGTTTTTGTGTGTCAGTGTTTTCAGTGTTTCAGTGTTTTGTGTTTCAGTGTTTTGTGTTTCAGTGTTTTGTGTGTCAGTGTTTACAGCCTTTCTTTGCTCTGATCAATCCCAGGAATCCTCCCCTGGAAGGAATATAGCAGGATGAGAGAAAAACATTTAAAAAAACGTATCTTAGAAGTGGCTATAGCATTTGATGCAATTCTAAAAGATAGTCAGATTCCTAAAAAGTTCAAACGGATGCCGGAAAATAATTATTTAACAAGATTTTTGAAGCCTTGCTGAAGAAATAAATAATTCTTTTAGAATTGCATCAAATGCTATAGCCACTTCTAAGATACGTTTTTTTTAAATGTTTTCTCTCATCCTGCTATATTCCTTCCAGGGGAGGATCCCTGGGGATTGATCAGAGCAAAGAAAGGCTGTAAACACTGACACACTGACACACTAAACACTGAAACACAAAAACACTGAAACACTGAAACACAAAACACTGAAAACACTGACACACAAAAACACTGAAACACTGAAATACTGAAACACTGACACACAGAAACACAAAAACACTGAAACACTGAAACACTGAAACACAAAACACTGAAAACACTGAAACACTGACACTGAAAACACTGAAACACTGCAACACTGCAACACATAAACACTGAAACACTGAAACACAAAAACACTGAAAACACTGACACACAAACACACTGAAACACTGGAATACTGAAACACTGACAAACTAAAACACTGACACAAAAAACACTGAAAACACTGAAACACTGCAACACTGAAAACACTGACACACAAAAACACTGAAATACTGAAACACTGACACACAAAAACACTGAAACACTGACACAAAACACTGAAACACTGCAACACTGACACACAAAAACACTGAAACACTGAAACACAAAACACTGAAAACACTGACACACAAAAACACTGAAACACTGAAATACTGAAACACTGACACACTGAAACACTGACACACAGAAACACAAAAACACTGAAACACTGAAACACTGAAACACAAAACACTGAAAACACTGAAACACTGACACGAAAACACTGAAACACTGCAACACTGCAACACATAAACACTGAAACACTGAAACACAAAACACTGAAACACTGACACACAAACACACTGAAACACTGGAATACTGAAACACTGACAAACTAAAACACTGACACACAAAAACACTGAAAACACTGAAACACTGCAACACTGAAAACACTGACACACAAAAACACTGAAATACTGAAACACTGACACACAAAAAACACTGAAACACTGACACACAAAACACTGAAACACTGCAACACTGACACACAAAACTGAAACACTGAAACACTGAAAACACTGAAACACTGACACACTGAAACACTGACACACTGAAACACTGACATACAAAACACTGAAACACTGAAACACTGACACACAAACACTGAAACACTGAAACACAGAAACACAGAACACTGAAACACTGAATCACTGAAACACAGAAAACTATTAAACAGCCCTGCTATATACTATGACAATTCTTTACTTATTTATAATGTGGTTCAAATTGAGTAATTTGAGTTGTCTGATGCACTTAATACAATTTACTTTTTAAAAATACTGATGTGTTTATTCAAAACCATTTCAACACACAATGTCATGACTTTTCAAGATCTTTTTGTCAAACTATACTATGACTTTCTCTCATTTTTTTTTTTTAGAGATCCTATACTGACATTGCATACAAACTATAATATAATTCTTAACTACATACTATACTTGGACTTTTTTCACGATACTTTTAACATACTATACTAGTACTTTTAAAATAAATGTTCAGACATTCTATACTGTGACTCTTTAAAAAAATGATATGTAGGAAATACTATACTATGATTTGAAGACAACAGTTTTTTTTTTTAAATGTAAAAACACTTTTTTATTATTTGCAGAATTTCATATTTACAATTTATAGTTTTCACCCCATAGGAAGCAGTTAATACATTTATACTGATTGCAACATCCCCATGATCTTCTCCAGCACAGAATCCCCCAGATGAAGGGAAATATTATAATGGAGTTTTTGCACTTCGGCCAAAGTATTCGTGTGTATGCTGTTTTTGACACAAAGATGCATTACATCTACAAACAGAGCATACACTGCGAGCACATGATACACTTTTGGTGTTTGTTTCATTTCTTCGGTAATGTTACAGAATGTTTCGGAAAGTGAAGATTCCAGTACCACTTTAAAAGTTTCGTTTACAATCGTTTCCCAATGACCCGGAATAGTACTGCCAGAATGAACGATATCCAAAATGTCTTCTAGTTTACAAACTTCAGCCGTTCTGTTTACACGGGGATCACTATTCATTCTGTTTTCAATCGTCATCAACAACACACTTATTAAACAGGTATTGACTGCATTCTGATAGATATATACAGATTGTTTTCCATAGTAGTTACCCATTTTTATTTTACTTTAAAGAAAAGTCAAAGTATCGGAAAAAAAATCCCCGGCTTCAATCAACCGCTGGTTATTAGTCTTCTTCCTATCCATCCAGCTCGGCATGGATCTTTTCAAGTCTCTCCTTGAGGCGTCAGCAGTTTTTGAGATTGTACAGAAAAGCCTCCGAAACGCCTTGGATCCTCCATTCAGCCGTGTAAATGTTTTTTGTTTTTTTTATCATTAAGACTCTGGTCATTCACTGTAATGAAGTCGGCGAGCCAAAGACTTTTCATTAACGCGTTGTAATTGTTTCTGAAGAAATATTCTGGAATGTCATTCAGACAATCGTGTTGCCTCTGGCCGGGGTGACTGACTCGGCATCCATTGCAGATTTTTTCTCTGTACCGATGCAGCACCCTCTCCAGACTTATTGCGTTGGGTGGGAGCATCTGTAGAATTGAGAGTTTTTAGAAAAGTTCTTTAAGCTTTGTAGCTTTTTCATCTATCATTTCCAACCAAGCAGCAAGAGGTCAAATTTAAGAATAAGTAATAGTTTGTCACGATTTTACGGAAAAAGTCAAAGTATAGTTTGTCAGAAAAAAAATATATATGGAAAAGTCATTGTATGTTGAAAAACAAAAACAAAAAAGAAACTCAATTCATTACAAAATAATGAATATTTTACCAAGTTATAAAGTTTTGCATCCATTAAAGTGTAACTATAAGTATCTTTGTAGGAGAAAAAACAAAAATAATTTAAGTTACTTCCATAAAACTGGATTGTCTTCTTAGTGCCTTTAAGAGTCACAGTCTTAAAGAAAATCTGTTCAGAAAAAGTACTTAACTTTCTACCAGTTGTAAAGTTGTCATACATAAAACTGTATCCAAAAAGTAAGTGAAAGACAACGGGAGAAAAAATAAAAGTGTTAAAATCACCAACTTCCCTTTTAGAGTCACAGTCTTTAAGAAAATACATTTGTTACAAAATAATTGACATTCTACCAGTTGCCAAATGTTCCTACATAAAAGTGTATCAAAAAAGTATCTTGGTAGCTGAAAATAACTAAAATATCAGAGAAAACCTACATTATTTAACTGTACAAGTGTTTTTAAAAATAAAAACGGGGTATTAAAGAAACCCCCATTCCTTACAAAGTACTTCATATTATACCCTTTTGTTAAGTGTTGCATACATAAAGTGTATCTAAAAGTATCTTGGTAACACAAGAAAAGAGAAAAAAAGTCAAAATCTGCCTTGTGTCAGTAAATAAGTGTTAAAAATCACAAACTTGCCTTTTAGAGAAACAGTCTTTAGAAAAAATCTAATCAGACAATGTACTTCATTTTCTAGTTTTAAGGTTTTGCATACCTCAAAGTGTGTCTAAAAGTATCTTGGCAAGAGAAAAAAGCCAAAATCTGCCTTGTGTCAGTGAATAAGTGTTAAAATCACAAACTTATAGATAAGCTAGAGGCTATTTTAGATTTGTCAATTAGAGTTAAAGGGTTAAATAACATTTTCAACTGCTGTTCATAGTTACTGGATACATAACGAACCTCATCATTATCTCGATTTTCTACTTCCATTTTTATTTAACAGTGAAACGTCTTATTTTAGTACAGTCTAGTCAAAGGAGTTAATACTATTACTATATATGAAAGCAAAAATAAAACACATTTTCATTTGTTATGGTTGCTTAATTGAAAAACACACCATTCGCCACATTTTCAGAAAGACATATTACATTTGACCAAGTTAATGTCGTAGTGCATACAAGGTAATAGACTTAACGATTTGCACTGCTGCTTCTCTCCGCGTTTCATTTACAGTGATCGGTTTATCGTTCAATTCACATTGCCCAAGTAGATGTTTAGGGGTCTCTTGGAAGTAAATGAATGCATTTTTTATATCAGATAAGTGCATTAACATCACTTGCAAATTCTCTATCCTTTCACCCGCAACGATTATAATCTGCTTTGCTTCTTCTTCGGTTTCACCATTATTAGCTCTGAATGTAATCCTTTCTGGGGCTTCTTGTGCTTCTTGTGGTCTGTTGAATACCTGGCATAGGATTTGTTTAGCTGTAAGGACGGGTACCATATAATTGTCTTCAAAAGCTTTGTCTATGTCATCACACGTTTTGGCATATCCTTCGCTGTAATGACAACCGATACTAGAATAGAGATCCTCCAACAGTCTTTTAATACATGTTCTGGCACTGTCGCCAATTTGGGCAATTCCATAGTATCGTGCTTTTTCTCTCATTATATTGAAGCAAAGCTCTGCCATTGCTTTTGGTATTTGTTCAACACATTCGCAGCAGTCGGTTAGCGGTAGATGATCTATAAGATTATTATGATCCGGTAATGGCTCTACAACACTATCAGCATCCTCTATAGTTAGTTGAAATTTCTTCACTTTGTTCCTTTTTCTTTTCACCTTCCTTCTTTTTGTCTTTTTCCGTCCTATTGTCCCTTTTCTTTTCATTCGCATTCTGCGTTTGCTTTTCATTTTTCTTCTCCTTTTCATTTTGCTTTTTCTTTTTCTTCGGTTTTCTTTACTTTTGCTTTTCTTTTCTGCTAATTGTCGTTTGCGATCTTGGCGAGTTGTATGAGATATATTGTTTCTATAAAGGTTATCTATAATACCATCTTTTAAAGAAAGATATTCTTCATATGTCATTTTATCATAGTCCTCTTTTGTCCTAAAGACCTTACATGGATATGATATAGAGGAAAGCTCTTCTTCGGGAACATCCTCTCCCTTACTTTGTAACATCCAGTCATTAAGCCCATATCCGTTATCCTGGTGATAATAAGGGTAGGCTACATCAGACTTGGTTTTTCTCAGATCCATGGCTAGTTTTCAACGGTCGTCTTAGTGGGGTCCTTAGTTTTGGATGATTTGCTGATTGGGGTGGGACTTATTGCGTTGAGTGGGGGGAGTCATCTGTAGAAATGAGAGTTTCTTTCACCCGTATAATGTCCCTCGCTGTTTGACTCTTTTTAAAAAGTTATTTTTCATCTATCATTTTCAACCAAGCAGCAAGAGGTCAAATTTAAGAATAAGTAATAGTTTGTCACGATTTTACGGGGAAAAAGTCAGAGCGCAATGTCACATCTTAAAGACAGCTTGAACTGGATAGATGGTTAGTCTTTTTTCAAACATACCATACGTTCTGCATGTTAGTATATTTGGCCAATCGGGTTAGGCCCTACTGCCCCACTCCCTCAATAGGGAAGTCACGCTTTGGGAAGAGGTGTTTAATTTCACAGATCTGACTTGATTGTTGTTGTGATGGCTGAAGGAAGAGGGACGGGGGAGGAAAATTCAGAGGGTGAAGAAGCAGAAAGATAACTTGTTTGTAAAACGGACAGCACGTCAGTTTCAGGAAAGATGACACCGGTTTTATGCATGACATGCCAAATATCCTGAAGCCCTACAAAAAAGTATATTGTGTTGAAAATATCGCAAAAAGTCGTAATATTGTATAATGTAATAGTTGCATGTTGTATTTTGATAAAAATCACTGTATATTCAAAAAATAAGGAGAGAAAAAAAAATATCACAGTATGTTGAAAAATATGAAAAAAGTAATGTTGTGTTAAAATAACATGAAAGAAATCAAAAGTAAAGCATCTAAAAACATATATTTAAAAAAAGTAATGTTAGTCAAGTAATTCATTACAAATGAATGAATATTTTACCAAGTTATAAAGTTTTCCATACATAAACGTGTATCTTACAGTTCCTTTGTGAGAGAATTACGCACAAATTGCAGTATTTTATCTGTTTTATGTGCTTATATATATATAATTTGTTGCACTGCTGGAGGAGCCTGTGACCTATGTTTTCATTGACATATCTACACTGTAGCTAATGGGCATATGCCATAAAGCCTTGAAACTTGAACTTAAAAATATCAGAAACTGCATTGTCTCACTGAAAACAGCTCTAAAGAAAACCCAATTCCATACAAAAGTACTTAACTTTCTACCAGTTGTAGAGTGTTGCTCACTTCAAAAGTGTATCTAAAAAGTATCTTAGTAACAAAAAGAAAAGCATTAATGTTAACAATGCCTCAAAGGGCGGACTCCTGAGTTCCGTAATGCCCCCCTACCATGGCATTTGGACTATTTACATCATCCAGGGCTCAACACCAGTAAATGTAGCCTCATGTAACTTCATATAGGGATTCATTAATAGTTGTGTGAAGTATTAAACAATAAAAAGACAAGATCAAGGGGTCATTAAGATCTTTAAATTATTATTTTCCTCTCAAAGAGACTTTGTTGTAGTTAGTAAAATAATTAAACATTAGTTCACAAGCCCTACAACAAAGAGCACATCCATAGTTAACACAAATCATATTAAAACTAATCTAATTTAGAGAGGACAATAAAAGTTTTAGGTGACTTGGTGAGTGAAAATTAATGGCTGATAGCCAAATCAGGAGGTGACGGGCAGGGGGAGGGGGTGTGAGGGGAGACAGTCTCACACATCCAGACTCCATTTTTCATGAAGAGCCTCCGACGGAGGGTCTGAACCCGGCACAGATACTGCATCCGTTTCTTGACTGGAGCTCCCGACGGATGGCGGTAAGTTGTCACAGGCGTCTTGCTGATTAAACCCATATTGATGCGTCTCTTTGCCATTTTCGTTTTTTACCTAGCTCCACCCCCACCTCTATCTTCTGACATCACAGCAAAAGGAAGGGGGTGACAGAAGAGGTGAGAGGAGGACGGGGTGCGAGGGGGATGGGGTAACAGGAAGGGGTGAGAGGGGGATGGGGTGACAGGAAGGGATGAGAGGGGGACGAGGTGCGAGGGGGATGGGGGGGTGCGAGACATGTGACAACACCTCACCACCCTGACATCAAAGGACATACATCAAAGGGCTAATTAGATTGACATCAAAGGCTTATAACACGCCGGGGGAATATCACACCTACATGTCACAACACCTCACCCCTCACATCAAAGGACAGACATCAAAGGCTAATTAGATTAGACAACAAAAGGATCTACTACAATGGGGAATTCACACCTACATGTTACAAACACCTCACCCCTCACATCAAAGGATAGACATCAAGGGGTCAGACATCAAAGGCTAATTAGATTACACAACAAAGGATCTACTACAATGGGGAATGTCACACCTACATGTGATAACACCTCACCCCTCACATCAAAGGACAGACATCAAAGGCTAATTAGATTAGACAACAAAAGGATCTACTACAATGGGGAATTCACACCTACATGTTACAAACACCTCACCCCTCACATCAAAGGATAGACATCAAGGGGTCAGACATCAAAGGCTAATTAGATTACACACAAAGGATCTACTACAATGGGGAGTTCACACCTACATGTCAGAAACACCTCACCCCTCACATCAAAGTATAGACAACAAAGGGATCAGACATCAAAGGCTAATTAGATTACACAACAAAGGATCTACTACAATGGGGAATGTCACACCTACATGTGATAACACCTCGAACAAAGGGGCTCATTAGCATATCAAAGGGGCTCATTAGCATAAGTAGTAGCACTGTAGTAGCAGGTGTGACCTGTCACTTTTTATGCATACTAATGTGATTGAAACAGTATTTGTATAACTACTGTGGTGCAATCAAACAGTGTTGGGATCAGCTGTCTCTGCGGCAGCTCAGCAGCCTCTTCACATGCGTGAACACCTCCTTTAACTTCAGTCCGTACACCACGGGTCCAGTACAGTGGGTATTATCAGGATGGAGGTGATGAGGGTGGAGTCAGATTCTCTGTTGCTCTGCAGGCGGCGAAGCAGCAGATCTAAGAAGACGCTGATGGTATAGTTAAAGAAGACGAGCAGGTGAGGAAGACAGGTCCGTAGAGCTTTGCTGCTGAAGCTACGTGAGCGCCGCAGACAGATGAAGAGGATCCTAGCGTAGGAGAAGAGCAAGAAGGCGGCCGGCAGGAAGGCAAGAACTGCTGCGATCAGCAGAATGTATAGTCCACTCAGCTGCGCTGCAGCACCACCACAGCTCAGGCTCACAATGCTGTAGAGGTCGCAGTAGACCCTGTCGAGCTGCGCCCTGCAGAGCGGTAAGCGGCTAGCCAGCAGCGTTGTGACTGCCACTAGAATGGAGGGCAGCATCCAGCAGAAAGCAGCATCAGCACCACCTTGGCAGGAGTTACCAGCACAGCGTAGTGCATCGGGTGGCAGATGGACAGGTAGCGGTCAAAGGCCATGGCCGACAATAGCATGAAGCTAGCTCCACCAAGAGTGGAAACAAAGAAACCCTGGCACAGACACAAAGTCCGGGACACCTGCACCAAGCCGGCGCCGGACAGCAACAGATCTGACAGAAGTTTAGGATAAATCAGTGTGCTGCCTGTGAGAGAGTTCAGCAGAAATTATGCCACGAAGGCAAACATGGGCCGGTGAAGAGCTCGCTGCGAACAGATGATATAAATCACCAGAGGCTAATTAGATTACACAACAAAGGATCTACTACAATGGGGAATATCACACCTACATGTGATAACACCTCGAACAAAGGGGCTCATTAGCATATCAAAGGGGCTCATTAGCATAAGTAGTAGCACTGTAGTAGCAGGTGTGACCTGTCACTTTGTTTGCATACTAATGCAATTGAAACAGTATTTGTATAACTACTCACCACACAAAGATCCATGCAGCCAGAAACATTTGTTGCACATCAGGAGAAACAGTGCGGCCCATATTCAGTTGATCACCACAAACATAACTGAGAGCGGGAAAAATGTTCTAGGCCTCCTTCTCGGCTCCACGTCACCATGGGCCATCCCCTAGAGCAGGGGTGCCCAACCAGTCGATCGCGATCGACCGGGGAGATTCCCAGTCGATCGCGAGATGTGTCTAAAAATAGAACAACAATATTCTGTTTTATCGTTAATGTCCTATAACATAATCTTCCTGTGCCAGAATAATGCACTTGAACGCATCAAAGCTTTGTGATTGGCCGGCGTGATGTGTCGGGGCGTGGCTGGTGGCACTATTTCGCTGACGTTGTCCGTGTCAACAGGACTGACAGTCTGCACACACACAAGACCGCAATATATAATTTTCACTCCGAGTGGGAGGATGATTATTTTTTTATCTATTCCAATTCAAAGTCCATCTGTCTCTCATCTGCAATGCGAGCGTGGCTTTACCGAAGAAGGGTAATTTAGGAGCGTCATTTCAAAACAGTGCACAAACGCTACGAGACGGAATTCCCTCCTAATTCTGCCCTACGCTCCCAAAAGGTGAGGGACCTGAAAGGACAGCTACATGCATCTTCACCAGGCCCAACAACAAGAGCAAGGCTGCTACCATAGCATCTTATTGTGTCAGGCACGTTCTGCGAAACACATGAAGTATTTCAAAGACGGCGAAGTTGTGAAAGAAGCAACCTGGTCTCACCAGAATGTGTGCACTCTGCTACATTTACGTGTCTGCACCACGCAAACAACCCCAATGTAAAGTGAATGAGGCTCCTTTGTCGTGGTGCACACACGCATTTCTACAACGTCCCGCAGTGAGCTTTTATTCTATAAAACGTTTTTAAAATCTACTTTATAGCTTGTAGTAACTCACGAGAGGCTTCTTTTCTTTTATTTGTATTCATAATCATTTTTATTTTTCATCAGAATGTATTATGGTGCATTAGTTACGAATTTTTGTTCTCAAAAAACAGTGCATTGTGTGTAATACAACTGTGATTTTTATTAAATGAGTTAGTTTTTAAGGAAGGCCAGAGCTTCAGCTGTGTCAAATAGATTGTTCCCTTTAGTTAACGTTATGTAAAAGATAATTATATTCCTATTTGATCATGTCCCCTTTATTGTATTACGGACACAGAGAGCAATGTGAGCGTCCATTCCCATTCATTTTACACCCGGAAGTAAGTATTCTCCTTACTGTCGATTGATTTTACAGTGATATCTGCACTACTCATCGACTCAAAAACACCAGATTATCCTTGTTAATTACACAACATTGATTGGTTTAAATTGTGTGCAATGCTTTTGTAATTTCCCCCTTCGATTCGGAGAAACAAATATGTGTTCAGAGTTTAGGATGGCCGAAGACACTACACTACCCAGAATCCTCAGCTATTGTTCCGCTTTGCCTCAAGCTCTGTGATTGGTTGACCTCCAACTGCATTCCATATGGAAAAAAAACGTTTCGTAAAAGATCAAATCATACTTTATTCAGCAGTGCTTGCTTTACTCTTTGAAAGTCATCACATGAATGCATTGTAATGAATGGTTTGGCTGCATTAAACATTACACATCTGTCATAGTTCTTTATTTATCTACAGAGATCGGGCCTCAGAATAGACCGGAAACTATTCTTTTACCGTTCGGTTTTAATTTCACAATAAAGTTAGTAGTAATAATTTGTTTTGATATTATTGTTTTTTATTAACTACTAGACCGCTGGGTCATGTTAAAGGGCCCATGAGAGGCTGCGCCCATGTCTAAACGGCTGCTCTCAGCCGAACATCAGTCTTATCATGGCGTCGGTACAGCCGTATATTTTATACGCAAACTAACCGAACTGTAGCTACAGCTGTTGTTATAGAAGAGTGTGACGGCCCCAGGGCCTTTGTCTTACGATGGGGTGGAGCTGAAGAGGCTAATCAGCGCGATCACGGACACCTGGCCGGAGCCGAGGTGCTAGCCAGCTGCCCGAAGTCAAACAGCAGCCCCCCTCCCTCCAAGCAGCTCAGCAATCCTCTCCCCCTCTCTCTGCATTTACCACAATACATGTGCCGTGGTTTTGTAAACTCGTGTATGTCTCCTTGTCTTTCCGTTGTGGCCTACGAGCCGGTCATAACAAAGAGTAAGTTATTTTTACCCGTTATAAACTACTACTGTTTGATGAGAAATCAAATCACGGTTTGCTATATATGAATGATATGTTATAGGAGCAAATCATTCAGGCAAGAAAGGATAGGCCTACTAAGTATTTCCATTAAACTTTATTTTTAGAAATGTACAAAATTAACGTAAATATACATATATACACGGTATATCGTCAATTACTCCTCGTTGTCGGCATCTTGCTTATAGAAGCCGGGGCTTTTTGAGATGATGCCTCAGTGTAGTCGTCCAGTCATGTATTTTCCGGCAGGATCTGGCTGGACGAAATAAAATGCAAATCACAAAATATTAGAGAAACTTAGTTGTTTTAGATTCGTTAGTAGTAGTTGTGGTAGGAGTGTGGATATATCTAATGAACAGCTTGCCTGCTAATATGCTAACCTAGCTTTGTTTACCTTGGTAGCTAACACGATATGAACGTTAGCTTGAAGTAACAGAGTGTAATAAAACTACTATGAACAAAGTTAGTGGTTCATATTAGGCTAGCAATAACGTGTTTATAATTGCATTATTCTACGGGTAGTCTGCTACGTTCGGTCATACAATGTTTCCCGCTAGCATGTATAGCTAGCCTCGTTAGCTATACATGCATAGCTAGCCTCGTTAGCTATACATGTACTGTCACAATGTATGGTAAATCAGCTGGAGTATACTGTATGAGTATTCCGTGTGTGTGACTGCAGACATTCTCCTGCCATGACAAACATGTAAGGCCATCTGCTGACATTGTAGATATATTTAAACGCTAGCAACTAGCATAACAAAAATGTTTTTCCGACCAAACTAAGGTCTAGCTCCGTCGATAGATCGGTAGCATACACGCTACGCCAGCTATAATATAATTACGTTTCGCGACTGACCGAACGGTAAATACGGTCTATGACTATTTCGTGTGTGAATGCAGACATTATCCAGCTATGAGGAACATGTATGTAAGGCAATCTGCTAATATTGGAGTTGATATATGGAAACGCTAGCAACTTAGTTAGCACAGTTAGCACTGGCTTAGCAGTCCGAAACATGTTTACACATTTAAACAGTCGTGGTAGCTACCTTGTTTGATAAATACACAAATAACAATGCAAACTTACAGGTTGTGTACCCAAATCTTCCCCTGCTCCAAACGGTCCAAACAAGCTGTGCATATCCGGCCTCAAACTGGGCAATGTTTAGTAAGCTTTCGTCTGTGAAATGCCGGTTCTTCGAACGTCTGGAGGAACAGTGTTAAAAAGAAATTTCAACCACTGACTTCGTCGTGGTTCTTCCGTCGGTAGGACAAACAGCTCAGATTTCTCCTCACATTTCAGGAAACAGGTCCTTGGCAGTGGCATGACTGGATCGATTGTGAACTGAACCAGAGCTTCCAACAGTAAATGTTAGGCTGGCAGAGGGTGCGGCTAGCACTGCTGGGTGTGGCCATAGCTCTTCGGGATTGGTCCATTTCGTTCCGGGTACCGCATGACATCAGGCCGTACCCGGAAGACTCAAATGGGCAGTGACGTATCTCCAACGAGGCGTTTTGGGGAGGTATTTTCTGTGTTAGAGTTTTACTCGCTACAGGGTGTACTTTGAGGGTTTTGACTCTGCACACCGTTTACATGCATAAAAACCTTCATAACACACAAGGGGACGGGTAATAACCGGAAAAGCATGACACGGGAGCTTTAAGACCATCTTTTCTGTGTTGCTGTGGGTTTTTTACATCGCTTTTATGTTACAAATATCAAAACAATAACAGAATATATCCGTCGTAAACTAAACCAGAAACAGCAGTATATTTTATTTTGTTAACACTGTAAACGTGATAGCTTTTTAACCCGCACCTCCTACTGGTTAAAGCACGTTATTACACATTTAGAGTAATTGTAATGCAGGTAGATTGGGTTGCTTTTTAATGACTGTTTTAAAATGCCTTTTTCTTAATGTCTTTCATTTTTGTAAAGCACTTTTGAATGTGTTATATTTGATGAAAACATTTAAATATTAAGAGTACATACTCTTAATATAGTGGGAAAGTGGAAGGTCAATGATATAAATAATATAGAATAGAAATATCAAGAAGATCAACTTTCCTGCAATGTTAACTATGTTGAAGCACTTATTTTAACTGATATTATACATATTAATTATACTCTTATAAGATGTATGTAGATAGTATAAGAAATGTGCAGAATATGTTTAATGGTGGAGGTACACAGATATCGATAGATGTCTTGTAATGCACTGTTGAGGAACCTGTGACCCAAGTTTTTCATTCATTGCATAACTACACCGTAGTTGTGTATATGATATGTCAATGAACCTTAGAAAATCTTGAAATCTTGAAAGGGATGTGCCAAATAGCCATTATATACAGTTTTTAATTAACTATTAGTAGAGAATAACGAGTAATGAATATACTTTATAGGGATCTGCAGATAAATATTTAGCCTTCTCAAGCACCCACTACCAAATATCTCGCCTGATTGTTGGCACTTGACAATCACCTTCACTGAATTTTACTCAGGTGTAACTAAAGTCTGATTTAAGGGTTGTTTATATTTCACATCATTAATCCAAATCTGTAAAGTAACTAAAATAAATGTAGTGGAGTAAAAATACCAGGTTAACCTTAAAGAAAGCCCTCAGGATTATAAAAGACCCCCATCACCCCAGCCACAAACTGTTCTGTCTGCTGCCGTTTGGCAGGCGGTACCGCAGCATCCGGACTAAAACCACCAGACTCAGGGACAGCTTCATCCCACAGGCCAGAAGACTATTAAACACCTGAACTTAGAAACAACATCCATAACATTCATCTGGCTGCTACTTAGAAATGATTTATCTAATATATCATATTCAATCACTTGTATATAGACTCTTATTGCAATATTTCACTTTTTACTATTTTACTATTTTTCTTTTTGTATTTACTTGCACTATTTTGTCTGTGTATCTGTTTTATTGTGTTGCACTGTTGGAGGAGCCTGTGACCTAAGGGGGGGGGGGAGGTAGGACACGTTCTAAGCACATGGTGTAGTCCCATAGCTGAGGATTCTGGGTAGTGTAGTGTCTTCTGCCATCCACACACGACGAACAAATATTTGTTTCTCCGAATCGAAAGGGGAAAATACAAAAGCATTGCAAACAATTTAAACCAATCAATGTTGTGTAATTAACAAGGATACTCTGGTGTTTTTGAGTCGATGAGTAGTGCAGATATCACTGTAAATAAAATCAGTAAGGAGAATACTTACTTCCGGGTGTAAAGTCCTCCGTTATCCAATGGGAATGGACGCTCATCGCTCTTTGGGTCCGTAATACAATAAAGGGGACATGATCAAATAGGAATATAATTATCTTTTAAATAACGTTAACTAAAGGGAACAATCTATTTGACACAGCTGAAGCTCTGGCCTTCCTAAAAAAACTAACTCATTTAATAAAAATCACAGTTGTATTACACACAATGCACTGTTTTTTGAAACAAAATTGCTAAATAATGCACCATAATACATTCTGACGAAAAATAAAATGATTATGAATACAAATAAAATTAAAGCTGCAAGCAGCGTTGAGCGGTCTTCGACGCTCCGCAGGCTGTTGTCCGCACGTCGAGGTATCATGCAGGAGTTTTCCGGACTCGGCCGTTGGCAAACGTGGGAAGTTTCAGGCCGATCGGACAACGTAAATGGGAGTTACAGCAGTATCATACAGTAAACATTGTGTTTGATGGCGAGTGATCTACTGCCATGGCAACGGCATATGATGACATCCCAGAATTGGCGTAGAGCTGTTGAGGGCCGGACCATTAACTGTCATCTGAAGTCTGGTGCCGTTTGGAAGCTTTTCCATTGAATTAAGACAACATCGTGTTTTACGGCGTGGGATGCGTTGCCATGGAAACGGCATACGGTGAGATCTCAGATTTCACGTAGAGCTGTTGAGTCATGGACCAGTGATATAAAAGTGAAGACTGGGGGACGATGGGACCGTGTCCATTGGATTTACAGCGACATCGTGTTTTATGGCGAGTGATGCGTTGCCATGGAAACGTCATACGGTGAGATCTCAGATTTGACGTAGAGCTGTTGAGTCATGGACCAGTAATATAAAAGTGAAGATTAGGGGACGATGGACCGTGTCCATTGGATTTACAGCGACACTGTGTTTCATGGCGAGGGATTCGTTGCCATGGCAACAGCTTTTGAGGAAAACTGACTTTTGTCATATTAATGTGTTGAGGGCCGGACCATTAACTGTCATCTGAAGTTTGGTGCAGTTTGGAGCATTTTCCATTGACTTAAGACAACATCGTGAAGTTTTGGTGGCGTTGTGAGCATGTCAGTTTGAGTGATGACATCATCGTATTCGTTTGATGGGCCTAGCATCGAGCGAACGCGAACTTTGGCGCCAAATAACGGCTGCGTCGTGCGAAAGAAAAAAACTTCCGTGATAACTTTAAATTGCCCATGTCTCGAGATGCTACCCGACGAATTTCGAGTCGTACGGATAAAGTCCCTGGAGAAGATAGATTTTGCGCGGATGACGAAAAACGCGATAAATCGCGTTTTTCCACGCCTTTTTCCACGCCAAATTCAAAATGGCCGACTTCCTGTACGTTATTTTATACCCCTCCAAGAGGCTTTTTTGTTTGTCTCCGGACCTTAGATAGGCTTAGCGAGTTTCGTTCGGTTACGTGAAAGTTAAAGTAGGGGGAGTTAACGTTAAAAACGGAAGTGGGCGTGGCCTACGCAATTTTTGACGTAAAGTTCCGGGACCAATTACACATCTCAAGTTGCAGCAGTTCTGACGCACATGCAAAATTTGTTGAGTTTTCACATATGTGGCGGGGTCAAAAGTGCGCGCGAAAAATTAAAATAATAATAATAATAATAATAAATAATCGGACCAATATCAATAATGTGCTCGTTTACAGTGACGTGGGCTACGCCCACGTCACTGTAGGCCGTTGGGCTACCTACTGTCATGATTTAGGCCACTTTTAATGGACTTTTACCCGTCTTTTTCCCTGTTTTTAGTGGGTTTTGCATGGTTATCGCTCGCTTCGCGAGCGACTAAATTGATCGTAACGATATTAATTATGCGAGTTGCAATCACGTGGGCTTCGCCCACGTGACTGGGCTCGCGCGGACTATCTGCCGTCACTATTTCCGAACCTTTTCTGTGCTTTTGCCGGTCGTTTTCCCTGTTTTGATGTGTTTTTCGCAGGTTTATCGTCGCTGCGCGACCGATTTCAATAGGGTCTTCGCCGACCTATGGTCTCAGACCCTAATAAAAGAAGCCTCTTGTGAGTTACTACAAGCTATAAAGTAGATTTTAAAAACATTTTATAGAATAAAAGCTCACTGCGGGACGTTGTAGAAATGCGTGTGTGCACCACGACAAAGGAACCTCATTCACTTTACATTGGGTTGTTTGCGTGGTGCAGACACGTAAATGTAGCAAAGTTCGTGACTCCACCACGCACTGCGGTGTTAAGGAGTCACGCATTCTGGTGAGACCAGGTTGGAAAGAAGCATTCCTGGAGGCTGCCGGCGCGCTTTTTGGGGACAGTAAAATAACAGTAGCATTTCAACAGGTTTTTGATATAATAAAAACTCAAGTTAGATACCGTTATTAATCAGCTGTAAGTTTGAGTTTGTTTGAACTTATTCATTATAATTATTGTACAAAATGGTATAAGAATGCAAACTTAAATTGATTGTAGTCTATTATCAATTCAGGTTAAGAAACTAGTGTTGCTTGCATCCTATTTTTAAAGGCATGTCTTTTTATACTCTACTAAAATGCAGCAGATTCCTGTGTAGCTTCAGATCTGAGTTGTCTTATTAGTAAGCCTAATTTATACTTTTGTAGCAACACTATTTTTATATAATGGCAAAGAAAGGGTTCAGAGTCTTTTCTTTTTTCCTGTGTCATATGTGGCAGCACTGTTCAATGTTTCTTGAAAACATGACCCACTGTGGTAGGTGACGTGTGAATAAACTCCAACTCTGTCAAGAACACTGTTGTGTAACTTCAGTTAAATACTTGTATTGTGTAGATTAGAAAGAGGTAAGATAAAGGATCTGCAGTATTTGATGAAGTATTGATCGTACAAAGGTCAGTTTTAAACAAGTAGAAGTGTGTATTTACCTGGTAGTAGGCTGTCAGTAATGGCTACGCCTCTCTATTTGGACTGGTAGATCTCGGCAGACTGGCAACTTTAAAAGTAGCTCTCGGTTCAAAAAAGGTTGGGCACCCCCGCCGAAGAGGGTCCCGTCTCCGTCCTCCCCTAGAGGGTCCTGTCAACTTCTATTTCTAATCAAATATGAATGGGTGGCATCAACGAAAAGTACCAAAATGTATGAACAAATACAAAAACAAGAAAATAAAAAGTATAAATACGTAAACAAAATAATAAGAATACCGTCAATACCGTTCCGGTGCATAATATGTTTAACCCTTTGGAGTCCTGGGCTAATTTGGCCGTTTTTCGCATACTTTTGATTTGTCTTACTAAACCCCATTAAGAAATGTTTGGCATGTCAATGTTTGGTATCTTTTTTTAAGGACAACCTCACCTATATAACCTGATAGTTTTTTTTTTTCATTTTGAGATACTATATGAACATTTTGGACCCAAAATCACAAAAAAAACGGATTTTGAAAATGATATTATTTTTTATATAGGTAACACAAACATGCACAACGAAACCATTTGAAAGCTGGAAATATATACATGGGATGTCACTATGATAATGTGAAAGTTTGATTGAGGTAGCATGAACCTATATACACATTTTATGAACAACAACAGGTGTATCCATAGGCGTTTTTTTCCTAATTTCTCAAGTTCTGTCAACAGTGACACAGTAGGCACAACAAAACATTTAAAAGCTTAAATAATGTACATTGGATTTCATTCTGATAAGGCAAAAGTGTTATTATAAATATAATACAAATATATATATATACACATTATGTACAAAAATCAGTTTTTTCTCGTCTTTATCTGTGCCACGCTTCAAAGCAGTTTCTGCAACATCACAGGCTCCTCCTCCTCCTCCTCCATGTCAAAAAACAAGCTTATAGCTTGACTCACGTTCAGAGTTCTCTTCATCATAGTTGAATCTTCAAACTCTAAATCTATCTAACTATATCTAAATTCTCAATGTTTGTCTGTCACTTTACTTCAATCACCGTCTCTCTTCGTCTCCCCGCCGTCTCTCTTCGTCTCCCGCCGCCCGCCGCCTGTCTTCGTATATCTTCGTCTCTCTCCATTCCCGCCGTCCCTCTTCGTCTCGTTACGTATCACTCTGTTTACCTGATTACCTGCCTGGTAAATACATCCTGTTGAGCAGGATCTACAGTTTCCAGTATTTTCCGTTTTGTAAAATGATAAAATACCGCGAAGATATTAAAATATGTGCTTCCATTTTTCATACTTTTGAAATATATTTGTATTAACTTTATGTCATCGTATCTCCGTGTTTACTGGGTCTTTTTGCATGAAACAAAGACTGGCATGTAGTTTCAAGCCAGTACTTTCGACGGAAACACACACACACATACATCCTGTTGAGCAGGATCAACAGTTTCCAGTATTTTCCGTTTCGTAAAATGATAAAATACGGCGAAGATATTAAAATATGTGCTTCCATTCTTCATACTTTTGAAATATATTTATATTAACTTTATATCATCGTATCTCCGTGTTTACTGGGTCTTTTTGCATGAAACAAAGACTGGCATATAATTTCAAGCCAGTACTTTCGACAGAACACACGGCAATGTTGTCCGGACTGTTGTTTTTATGCAGCACCGGCTTGAACAGGTCATGTGATCTGATCACGCCGGCGTGACGGTCGACTCCAAAGGGTTAAGATACTAGAACAGGGGTCGGCAACCCCTGGCACCGTAACCAGTGGCACACTAGGAATAAGTGGAATAAGTGTGCAAAATATTTTATTTTCGGATCCTGAACGAGACCGCCGCCAGAGCGCGTCTCCCCGTTACCTGCAGAAGGAAGCCATGCACGCAACGCAGCCCCGCTCTCTTTAACTCCAGGCGACTTTCTACCACTTTTTAAAAGTAGAAGTACTCAAATCTTGTACTTGAGTAAAAGTAGAAGTACCAGAGTGTAGGAACAATCCTGCAATCAAATGTTCCTCAAATAAAAGTACAAAAGTATTATCATCAAAATATAGTTAAAGTAGCGACAGTAAAAGTAGAAGTACTCGGGTCTTGTACTTGAGTAAAAGTAGAAGTACCAGAGTGTAGGAATACTCTTACAGTAAAAGTCCTGCATTCAAAATGTTCCTCAAGTAAAAGTAGAAAAGTATTCTCATCAAAATATAGTTAAAGTAGCGACAGTAAAAGTAGTCATTGTGCAGATTGGTCCATTTCAGAATAATATATCTGATATGTTTTATAATGATTGATCATGAAAGTGTTCTCAAAGCTGGAAAGGTGCAGCTAGTTTGAATGACTTTGTATACTGCAGGGTAGCTTGTGAATTTACTCCAGGTGGAACTAAAGTCTGATTTAACACTTGATTATATTTCACATCATTCATCCACATCTGTAAAGTAACTAAAGGTATTAAATACATGTAGTGGAGTAAAAGTACACCATTTACCTCTGAACTGTAGTGGAGAAGAAGAACAAAGTAGCAAAACATTGAAATACTTAAATAAAGTACAAGTATAGTACTTGAGTTTATGAACTTACTGAAGTTACTTTACACCAGTGGCTATAAAGATAGAAACTAAGCCTTGCACAGAGGCATGAAAATACATTTTCAAAATGCTCAACAGTGCTGCCAAAATTATAAACTGACTGCTACACAATTAAAATAAATGCTTTGAATATTTCTATTAGATGTGACTCTTTGGCGTTTCTGTTATTATTAACTGCTTTAGTTGTTCTGACTGCTAAAATCCTCTGTTATTCCTAATTTTAAAGCCGATATTCCGTGGGGTTCCGTGGGGGGCGGATCCTTGTCACCTTTTTCATACCTGATGAGTTTGCATCCCTGTTATCCGGTATCCTAGCCTAATCTGTTATCTGTAAACGTTCCCTAAATCTACTGATTTAGGGATAATCCACTAACATCCTTTAATACACATGTTCATTTGACTCAGATGTGCTGATAATATCCGCAATATAAATCTTTAAACGTCTTCTTACCTTTAATAGTCCATCAAGAACGCTGAAACTCTACTGCGCTGCCAGCCACAGATCGTGGAGCCTCTCGAGTCAATAGTCCCCCCGGAAGTCAGCGGCAAGCTAACTTCCGGGGAACTATTGACGGCTCCACCATCCGCCATTGCTGTAAAAAACTGGTCCATTGGAGTGAACGGAGATGTCGTAACTCTTCTATTATACGGCTCTGAGCACAACCACGGCGGAATATTACTGCCAAAAGTCACGTGACTCACTCACGTGACTTTTGGCAGTAATATTCTGCCGTGAGAAGAAAAAGTTTTGTACCTGTAAAAACAAGATTTGTACTTGTAAAAATAAGTGTTGTAGTTGTAAAAAAAATGTGTGTACTTGTAAAACCTATGCTGAATTTGTCTCTGAAACATGATTTATTAGAAAAATGGTATGTGTTTATTTGATAGATACGTTTTTTCTTAGCAAAACTAAATGCATTAGTTTGTAGATGGTGTTTTGTATTTGCAAACCACATTGTGTTTGTTAGTGAATCATGAGGCATTAGTAAAACCTGTTTAGTTTGTTTGTGGAGTAAGCATATTGTGCCTCCTATGTACAAGGTTAACATTGAAAGTGACGATGATATGTCCCAATGCGTCTCAATGTACATGTTACTCCAGCTGCATATCAGTTTAGTCCACTCACATGGCGCAAAACTCGCGTTCCATGGACAGACGTGTAAAAGACTCAAATTACAATATATCGAGCTCTAGAATACTTTATAAAATTTGTAAAAATGTTGTTAACACTCTGGGTGTGTGAGAAAAGTGAAGTGAGTCAGCCTGCCAACAAGCAGTGTGCTGTCATTTGAAACATGTTGCCCCACTGTTTGACACACCTTTACCCACGTTTGAGCTCTTACTGCTGGGTCAATGTGTCCTCCAGTGTGTCCTCTTTCGCCCCCCTGGTGTGTGTGAGACAAGTGAACTGAGTCAGCCTGCCAACAAGCAGCAGTGTGCTGTCATTTGAAACATGTTACCCCACAGTTTAACACACCTTTACCCACGTTTTGAGCACCTACTGCTGGGTCAATGTGTCCTCTTTCTTCCCCCTGGGTGCTTGTCTTCATTTGAGTATGATAAGCTGCTTGAATCAGTGATTCTGCAGTTTTTAGTTTATTGTACATTTATAAATTAAATATGATTAATATGAACAATGTTCAGTCATACTGACATGTTTATGTCCTTATCTCTCCGTGTTTGTTGACTCCAATGTACAGCGTCTAAAAATGACAATTGTGACTAATTAAAACAGTTTGACCACTTTTAACACCCATGTAGCCATGTTTGTGGCGCTGCTCACTGGGTAACGCTTCAAATTCACTCTCCTTTTGAATTAAACGTCGGCCAGACTTTAAACACTAAAGTGCCCAAGTTTTGAGCACTTACTGCTGGGTCAATGTGTGCTCCAATGTGTCCCTCTCTTCCCCCTGGGTGTGTGTGAGACAAGTGAAGTGAGTCAGCCTGCCAACAAGCAGCACCATGCTGTCATTTGAAACATGTTACCCCACTGTTTAACACACGTTACCCACGTTTTGAGCTCTTACTGCTGGGTCAATGTGTCCTCTTTCACCCCCCTGGGTGTGTGTGAGACAAGTGAAGTGAGTCAGCCTGCCAACAAGCAGCAGTGTGCTGTCATTTGAAACATGTTACCCCCACAGTTTAACACACCTTTACCCACGTTTTGAGCTCTTACTGCTGGGTCAATGTGTCCTCTTTCTTCCCCCTGGGTGTGTGTGAGACAAGTGAAGTGAGTCAGCCTGCCAACAAGCAGCAGTGTGCTGTCATTTGAAACATGTTACCCCACTGTTTAACACACATTTACCCACGTTTTGAGCTCTTACTGCTGGGTCAATGTGTCCTCTTTCTTCCCCCTGGGTGTGTGTGAGACAAGTGAAGTGAGTCAGCCTGCCAACAAGCAGCAGTGTGCTGTCATTTGAAACATGTTACCCCACTGTTTTAACACACATTTACCCACGTTTTGAGCTCTTACTGCTGGGTCATGTGTCCTCTTTCTTCCCCCTGGGTGTGTGTGAGACAAGTGAAGTGAGTCAGCCTGCCAACAAGCAGCAGTGTGCTGTCATTTGAAACATGTTACCCCACTGTTTAACACACATTTACCCACGTTTTGAGCTCTTACTGCTGGGTCAATGTGTCCTCTTTCTTCCCCTGGGTGTGTGTGAGACAAGTGAAGTGAGTCAGCCTGCCAACAAGCAGCAGTGTGCTGTCATTTTGAAACATGATACCCCACTGTTTAACACACATTTACCCACGTTTTGAGTCTTACTGCTGGGTCAATGTGTCCTCTTTTTTCCCCCTGGGTGTGTGTGAGACAAGTGAAGTGAGCAGCCTGCCAACAAGCAGCAGTGTGCTGTCATTTGAAAAATGTTACCCCACTGTTTAACACACATTTACCCACGTTTTGAGCTCTACTGCTGGTCAATGTGTCCTCTTTCTTCCCCCTGGGTGTGTGTGAGACAAGTGAAGTGAGTCAGCCTGCCAACAAGCAGCAGTGTGCTGTCATTTGAAAACATGATACCCCACAGTTTAACACACCTTTACCCACATTTCAAGCACTTACTGCTGGGTCAATGTGTGCTCCAATGTGTCCTCTTTCGCCCCCCTGGGTGTGTGTGAGACAAGTGAACTGAGTCAGCCTGCCAACAAGCAGCAGTGTGCTGTCATTTGAAACATGTTACCCCACTGTTTAACACACCTTTACCTACGTTTTGAGCACTCTTTCCTGGGTTGAAAAGACATGTGCTGTAGCCTGGTTCTCTCCCAGTACTGGTACTAGTTAATGCCACTATCACCACCACATTTAAACCAGATGAACTGGTAGTTATCCGGGTTGCTGCAGAGTCATTTTCATGCTCCTCTCCACAATTGTCCCCCTAAAATGATTTTAAATCATTATTTTTGCATTTAAATGCATTTATTCTATCATTTATATGGTTCCCAACACAATGCACATAGTCTGGAGCTCACTGGGGTCCTGCATAAAATTAGTCAGGCGTTTTAACACTTTTTTCCCATGAAAATGATTTTTAATCACTATCATGGGGCTATGAAAATAAAATTCCGGGTAATGCAGAGCACAAGTGCACCTTTTACTATTTAAATGTATTTGTATTATATATTTTGGGCTAGAAAGGTGACCTCTCTGGGTGATTTAGTCAGTTTTATGGAGCTTAGCCCACAAATCTTGGATGATCCAGGCCGAATTTGGGTGCTCATAGGCGGCCTGCCAGGCGCCCCCACCCGTGGAAAGCAAAACAAAGTGAAGAAAACGCTTAATTATATCTTAAAATAATCAAAAATGAAGTTTTGAAAAATTGTCAAAAAAATGACAGAGTGCCAACGGGAGAAGGGGCCAGGTGTTTGGCGCTTCAGGCCGATTTTTCCCCTTCTCTGATGGTTGGTGCAACGGATAAGGGAATGCTCTGGTTTTCGGACAAAATTAACATGGGATCACTCCCGTCACTGGACGTACTTCGTCTCACTGGAATAGTAACGGTCATAGTCAATATAAAATCGTCCCCATGTATCCGGCCAATGACGGGAGAGTTTTGAAAGAGACAAAACACTGTTCCATACATTTAAAAACACTTAAACAATTAAACAATGTTTACCCAGGATTCAGGCATCTTCCCTGGCTTGTAAAGTGCAGTTATGCGCCTTGGAGGTATTGCACTATTTACAAAATGTATACCCAGGATTCTGGCCCCTTCCCTGGCTTGTAAAGTGCAGTTGTAAAGTCTTGTTAGAAACTGGTGAATCTGTTTAAATGCAGGCAGCAGAGACACTGCTTTTAGCGGGGTCTCAGAGAGCCAGACACCCAGGGTACAGCACCTCGCTGTCTTACCCAGAAAACAGGGCTCTGATCAGGGCTAAAGTAATGTTATAAACTGGTGAATCTGTTTAAATGCAGGAGACCTCCAGCAGAAGTCCCTAACAGTGGGTCTCTGGTTATTTCACAGCTCCAGGAGAGACCAGGGGAAAATCACCTGTCTGTGCCCGCTCACAGACCCCCAAAGTACGGACTCATGACCTCCAGCATGGCCTCCTAACAGTGGGACTGTATTTCAGACCTCCAGGGCGGAGACCGTGAAAATCACCTCTCTCTGCCCGCTCAAAGAGCACCGAAAGACGGACTAATTACCTCCAGCACCCCGGAGAGCTCCATTGTGAAATATTGCTTCTAATCCATAACTTTTGAAACAAGCTCTGTTCGGTTCAGGCTTTTTCTCTACCCCCCCATTTACACGTACCCCGCATCCAACGGTACCATCGGCGAATCTCTAGGACCTCGGGGAGCGGAGTTACGGCAGAGGGTCAGATTCTGAAAATACGATTTGAGAACAGGGCCCTGATCAGGGCTAAAGTCTTGTTAGAAACTGGTGAATCTGTTTAAATGCAGGCAGCAGAGACACTGCTTTTAGCAGGGTCTCAGAGAGCCAGACACCAGGGTGCAGCACCTCGCTGTCTTACCCAGAAAACAGGGATCTGATCAGGGCTAAAGTCTTGTTAGAAACTGGTGAATCTGTTTAAATGCAGGAGACCTCCAGCAGAAGTCCCTAACAGTGGGACTCTGGTTATTTCACAGCTCCAGGAGAGACCAGGGGAAAATCACCTGTCTGTGCCCGCTCACAGACCCCCAAAGTACGGACTCATGACCTCCAGGATGGCTCCCTAACAGTGGGACTCTGTGCATTTCACAGCTCCAGGAGAGACCAGGGGAAAATCACCTGTCTGTGCCCGCTCACAGACCCCCAAAGTACGGACTCATGACCTCCAGGATGGCTCCCTAACAGTGGGACTCTGTGCATTTCACAGCTCCAGAGAGACCAGGGGAAAATCACCTGTCTGTGCCCGCTCACAGACCCCCAAAGTACGGACTCATGACCTCCAGGATGGCTCCCTAACAGTGGGACTCTGTGCATTTCACAGCTCCAGGAGAGACCAGGGGAAAATCACCTGTCTGTGCCCGCTCACAGACCCCCAAAGTACGGACTCATGACCTCCAGGATGGCTCCCTAACAGTGGGACTCTGTGCATTTCACAGCTCCAGGAGAGACCAGGGGAAAATCACCTGTCTGTGCCCGCTCACAGACCCCAAAGTACGGACTCATGACCTCCAGGATGGCTCCCTAACAGTGGGACTCTGTGCATTTCACAGCTCCAGGAGAGACCAGGGGAAAATCACCTGTCTGTGCCCGCTCACAGACCCCCAAAGTACGGACTCATGACCTCCAGGATGGCTCCCTAACAGTGGGACTCTGTGCATTTCACAGCTCCAGGAGAGACCAGGGGAAAATCACCTGTCTGTGCCCGCTCACAGACCCCCAAATACGGACTCATGACCTCCAGGATGGCTCCCTAACAGTGGGACTCTGTGCATTTCACAGCTCCAGGAGAGACCAGGGGAAAATCACCTGTCTGTGCCCGCTCACAGACCCCCAAAGTACGGACTCATGACCTCCAGATGGCTCCCTAACAGTGGGACTCTGTGCATTTCACAGCTCCAGAGAGACCAGGGTAAAATCACCTGTCTGTGCCCGCTCACAGACCCCCAAAGTACGGACTCATGACCTCCAGGATGGCTCCCTAACAGTGGGACTCTGTGCATTTCACAGCTCCAGCAGAGACCAGGGAAAATCACCTCTTTTTGCCCGCTCACAGAGCACCGAAAGACGGACTAGAGACCTCCAGGATGGCTCCCTAACAGTGGGACTCTGTGCATTTCACAGCTCCAGCAGAGACCAGGGGAAAATCACCTCTTTTTGCCCGCTCACAGAGCACCGAAAGACGGACTAGAGACCTCCAGGATGGCTCCCTAACAGTGGGACTCTGTGCATTTCACAGCTCCAGGAGAGACCAGGGGAAAATCACCTGTCTGTGCCCGCTCACCAGACCCCCAAAGTACGGACTCATGACCTCCAGGATGGCTCCCTAACAGTGGGACTCTGTGCATTTCACAGCTCCAGGAGAGACCAGGGGAAAATCACCTGTCTGTGCCCGCTCACAGACCCCCAAAGTACGGACTCATGACCTCCAGGATGGCTCCCTAACAGTGGGACTCTGTGCATTTCACAGCTCCAGAAGAGACCAGGGGAAAATCACCTGTCTTTGCCCGCTCACAGACCCCCAAAGTACGGACTCATGACCTCCAGGATGGCTCCCTAACAGTGGGACTCTGTGCATTTCACAGCTCCAGGAGAGACCAGGGGAAAATCACCTGTCTGTGCCCGCTCACAGACCCCCAAAGTACGGACTCTGACCTCCAGGATGGCTCCCTAACAGTGGGACTCTGTGCATTTCACAGCTCCAGGAGAGACCAGGGGAAAATCACCTGTCTGTGCCCGCTCACAGACCCCCAAAGTACGGACTCGTGACCTCCAGGATGGCTCCCTAACAGTGGGACTCTGTGCATTTCACAGCTCCAGGAGAGACCAGGGGAAAATCACCTGTCTGTGCCCGCTCACAGACCCCAAAGTACGGACTCATGACCTCCAGGATGCTCCCTAACAGTGGGACTCTGTGCATTTCACAGCTCCAGGAGAGACCAGGGGGAAATCACCTGTCTGTGCCCGCTCACAGACCCCCAAAGTACGGACTCATGACCTCCAGGATGGCTCCCTAACAGTGGGACTCTGTGCATTTCACAGCTCCAGGAGAGACCAGGGGAAAATCACCTGTCTGTGCCCGCTCACAGACCCCTAAAGTACGGACTCATGACTCCAGGATGGCTCCCTAACAGTGGACTCTGTGCATTTCACAGCTCCAGCAGAGACCAGGGGAAAATCACCTCTTTTTGCCCGCTCACAGAGCACCGAAAGACGGACTAGAGACCTCCAGGATGGCTCCCTAACAGTGGGACTCTGTGCATTTCACAGCTCCAGGAGAGACCAGGGGAAAATCACCTGTCTGTGCCCGCTCACAGACCCCCAAAGTACGGACTCATGACCTCCAGGATGGCTCCCTAACAGTGGGACTCTGTGCATTTCACAGCTCCAGGAGAGACCAGGGAAAATCACCTGTCTGTGCCCGCTCACAGACCCCCAAAGTACGGACTCGTGACCTCCAGGATGGCTCCCTAACAGTGGGACTCTGTGCATTTCACAGCTCCAGGAGAGACCAGGGGAAAATCACCTGTCTGTGCCCGCTCACAGACCCCCAAAGTACGGACTCATGACCTCCAGGATGGCTCCCTAACAGTGGGACTCTGTGCATTTCACAGCTCCAGGAGAGACCAGGGGAAAATCACCTGTCTGTGCCCGCTCACAGACCCCCAAAGTACGGACTCATGACCTCCAGGATGGCTCCCTAACAGTGGGACTCTGTGCATTTCACAGCTCCAGGAGAGACCAGGGGAAAATCACCTGTCTGTGCCCCGCTCACAGACCCCTAAAGTACGGACTCATGACCTCCAGGATGGCTCCCTAACAGTGGGACTCTGTGCATTTCACAGCTCCAGCAGAGACCAGGGGAAAATCACCTCTTTTTGCCCGCTCACAGAGCACCGAAAGACGGACTAGAGACCTCCAGGATGGCTCCCTAACAGTGGGACTCTGTGCATTTCACAGGCTCCAGGAGAGACCAGGGGAAAATCACCTGTCTGTGCCGCTCACAGAGCCCCGAAGGACGGACTCATGACCTCCAGCATGTCCCCATAACAGTGGGACCTCCATAACCTTGCACACCCTGAGTCCCCGGGCCCCCACACTTAAGCACTCCCCCACGGACTAAACACAGGTATTCACACCCACCAGAACCTCGTGCCCCTGGTGACCCTAAAGGGGGTGGATTTTGTGTGCTTCTATGTCCGCCCATCAGCATCCATAGTCGGCCTTCTTCACGGCACACCACCCCTTCTGTGGAGGGTATTCTCGTGCCCCTGGTGACCCTAAAGGGGGTGGATTTTGTGGTGCTTCTATGTCCGCCCATCAGCATCCATAGTCGGCCTTCTTCACGGCACCACCACCCCCTTCTGGGCTGGAGGTTCAAACACTTTAACTTTTGTTCACCCTCCTCTGGCTTACACCTCCTCCGCCAACACTTGAGCGCTCATCACAGGGTTCAGCACCCCGGTGCTGATGGAAAGTGGCACTTTATCTGCCCCTGGTAACCATCAAGGTTATTGTTTTTTTTTTATTTTTAATTTTATTTGAACACACCCTAAAACATCAACCACACACCCTAAAACATCAACTATTTACACGTTGCAGTAACAAAAATGACAGTACACACAGACTAAAACATCAACTATTTACACGTACTACTGCTGCTATAACAGTACTACTAAATGTCTTAACCTACGTTTTAAAGTGCAGTTATGCGCCCTGGAGGTGTTGCACTATTAACAAAATGTATGCCCAGGATTCTGGCACCTTCCCTGGCTTGTAAAGTGCAGTTATGCGCCCTGGAGCAAGAAAGCTAGAAAGCTGCAGCTAATTCAGAACGCCGCTGCTCGAGTCCTCACTAACACTAAGAAAGTGGATCACATCACTCCTGTTCTGAAGTCCTTACACTGGCTTCCTTTGTGTCAAAGAATAGATTTCAAAATATTGTTGCTGGTTTATAAAGCTTTGAATGGTTTAGGCCCAAAATACATTTCTGACCTACTGCTAAATTATGAACCATCCAGAACTCTCAGGTCTTCAGGGACTGGTCAGCTTTCTGTCCCCAGAGTCAGAACTAAACATGGAGAAGCAGCATTCAGTTATGATGCTCCAAATATCTGGAACAAACTACCAGAAACCTGCAGGTCCGCTGCAACTCTTACTACTTTTAAATCCAGGCTGAAGACTTTTCTTTTTGCCGCTGCTTTTAATTGAACTATTCACATTTAAACTGCACTGTAACTTTTAACTTTTATCCATGTATTTTTTCTTTTAATGTTTATTTTATATCTTTTCTTTTTAATGACTGATTTTAAATGCCATTTTAAAATGTCTTCCATTTTTGTAAAGCACTTTGAATTACCTTGTGTTGAAAGGTGCTATATAAATAAACTTGCCTTGCCTTGCCTTGCCTTGGAGGTGTTGCACTATTAACAAAATGTATGCCCAGGATTCTGGCACCTTCCCTGGCTTGTAAAGTGCAGTTATGCGCCCTGGAGGTGTTGCACTATTAACAAAATGTATGCCCAGGATTCTGGCACCTTCCCTGGCTTGTAAAGTGCAGTTATGCGCCCTGGAGGTGTTTGCACTATTAACAAAATGTATGCCCAGGATTCTGGCACCTTCCCTGGCTTGTAAAGTGCAGTTATGCGCCCTGGAGGTGTTGCACTATTAACAAAATGTATGCCCAGGATTCTGGCACCTTCCCTGGCTTGTAAAGTGCAGTTATGCGCCCTGGAGGTGTTGCACTATTAACAAAATGTATGCCCAGGATTCTGGCACCTTCCCTGGCTTGTAAAGTGCAGTTATGCGCCCTGGAGATATTGTACTATTTACAAAATGTATACACAGGATTATAATAATAATTATATACACGGTATACATATTCACAATGTTTAGCGGGATTCAGGGGACCAAAGGCGTCTAATTCTTACGGTGCACCAGGGCAAACAGGTTGAGTCCACGGCCCCTGCCCCATCATCAGGAGTGTCAACCAGCCCCGGTCCCGACTTCATTGGCCTCTTTCCCTCCCGCTTCCGCTTCCGCTGCTGCTGCCGCTCCAATGACCCATCAGGATGATGGAGATGATGGAGCAGTGCTGTTATAGCAGCCCTCTTCGGAGGTCTCCCCATCTGACAGCGGTAGACATCCTTCTGATGATGATGCAGCTGCTGCCGCATCTGATGACGCCCTGAACATGGAGCGGATTCTCAATGCCTCCTTTATTCCCGGCGCATTCGCGTAGAACCGGTCCGCCGTGGTTACGTCGTGACACATAAACCTGGCGAGAATCGACCGGCTTTCTGGATCTTGGTGATGCTTGATATTGTCAGCCAGGGCAGTGCGCAGGATTGTGAAGGTGACGGCTGTTTCTAGCCCAGCATCAGCCCATGCCCTCTTCAAGTGAGCGTTCAGGTTCTTGGAGGCCCGATTCCCCCTTGTGAAAAGGAAGAATTCATTCTGAGGACCCAGCAATACCTTTTTAATCCCCATCCACCGCATGACCCAGCTAAACTCCTCTACTGTAAGCGCCAGCTGTGCTTCGCCATATGTCTTGGCCGTCTTGTGATCCTGCACATGGATGATGTAGCCCTCAGCAGTTCCCCTTATGGCTGCCTCTAAGACCTCACTGTTTTTCATGTTTGCGTACACGCCCGTACGGTGGCCATACAGGAGGCTCCAATGGAGGGTGAGATAGCCATAGAGAAGCTTCTGGGTGGTTGAGGTCGGCGTGCCGGCCATCAGGTCGAGGAGCTCCGGGATGCGCTTCTCAGCGGCCGCCATGGCGGCGAGAAGCTCCGCCTGGCTCGGCAGACGATCCAGTTTGTTCCTCTTCACCTTAAACTGATGTAGAGTGACTGCCTTATTCAAGTGTTTCATGTTGGCTTTCACCTCTCTCATTATGTGGGTCATATCAGACTGGGTGAGCTTGCACCCCCGGGGCTTTGACTCAGACATGTACCCCATGAACTGGTGCACATTCTTCAGGAAGAACTCTGATGTTGTGACTGCCCGGCCCGGCTTTACAATATACTCGCTCCAGCCACGGATCATCTTCATGTTTCTTAGGAACAGCCAGTCTGACAGGCGGTTAACACCATGGGCCATGTATACTATGAAGTTCTTTATCCGGCTGATCTTCGACACAACATTGTCTTTCTGTTTTACTGTCGGAGCGACACCCAAACAATGATCCAAGTATGTCTGAAGGTACGCCTCCATGCTTCTAGGCAACGTGATTTCACGCATGGTATTCCCCCGTCCACACCCAGTGGACCAGTAATTTGAGGGAGAGGGCAAGTCATTAGCCAGCTTAGAGGCACGGGTCTTCCGGCATACAGGGGTCTCGCTACCGGAGGCTACTGCAAACATGACAGTTTCCACCGGGGTCTTCACAGGGGTCTCGCTACCGGAGGCTACTGCAAACATGACAGTTTCCACCGGGGTCTTCACAGGGGTCTCGCTACCGGAGGCTACTGCAAACATGACAGTTTCCACCGGGGTCTTCACAGGGGTCTCGCTACCGGAGGCTACTGCAAACATGACAGTTTCCACCGGGGTCTTCACAGGCGTCTCGCTACCGGAGGAAACTGGTAATATGACAGTCTTCACTGGGCTCTTCACAGGGTTCTTGACCGGTCTCTTTCCACCGGAGGCTACTGCAAGCATTACAGTCTTCACTTGGCTCTTCACAGGGTTCTTTACCGGTGTCTTCCCACCGGAGGCTACTGCAAGCATGACAGTCTTCACCGGGCTCCTCACAGGGGTCCCGCTACCGGAGGTTACTGGGGAATGCATGACAGTCTTCACCGGGGTCTTCACAGGGGTCCCGCTACCGGAGGTTACTGGGGAATGCATGACAGTCTTCACCGGGGTCTTCACAGGGGTCCCGCTACCGGAGGTTACTGGGGAATGCATGACAGTCTTCACCGGGGTCTTCACAGGGGTCCCGCTACCGGAGGTTACTGGGGACTGCATGACAGTCTTCACCGGGGTCTTCACAGGGGTATTGCTGCCTGAGGCTACTGTGTTTATGCCGGAGGTACTTGGGATTGCCAGGCCCTTAAATCGTATACATTCGTCCTCTTCCTCAAGAACAGCAGCACTCTGCTTCCTGGGTTTTAGCTCCTTTTTCAGCCTGGAGCGCAGGGTCTTCACCTCATCATTGAGGGCATCCTTCTGAGCCCTCAATGCCACATTTTCCAGCATCACCTGCCTGCAGTCCTCGTTGTCACACTCGGTATGTGGGGAGAAGGGTGGAGGGTGCCCGGGGTATTCCCCCTCATTGTCTATATCCAATGATGTAGCCATTCCAATGATGGGGTTAGTCTCACGGAGGTCATGGAGCAACTGCAGTGCCACACTATGCTTCAGCCTTGCCATGACCTGCTGTGCCTCATGTCGGGACAACTCAGGGTGGTCATGTTTTACATGACGGTCCAGTCTCTTCCCAGCGTACGAACACCCAGCGATGGGACAGGGTTTGGTCCGAACATTTATCCTTCCACTGGCTATTTTCAGGAGGATTCCCCTCTCCTCCAAGTTCCGCACTGCATGCTTGTGCTTAAGGTGTTTGTTCAATGCCAGATAGAAGAGTCTGCACACCGGGCATTCAGATGACATCCTTACTGAAACACACATAATGAATTTGATCAAAATGATGTTATAGTTCTCCGTTTATATGCGTTAGCGTGAGCGGTGGTTGCGACACTGGGTCCGATGCATCAATTCATGGTGCATGGACGAAGGGAAGTATTGGGTTACCACCGGGTCAGATGGTCCCACTTCCGCACCAACGCGGGGCTGGTGATGGCAACATTGGGTCCGATGCATCCATACATGGTGCCCCGACCATGAGAGGGTTTGGGGTACCCCGGAACCAGGCACCACCCCAGCAGGAAACGGGTTGTATGGTCAAAGGAGGAAAGAGTGATAGAACCGGGGTAAAGCAAAGAAAGTGTCCGACAATAGTGACTTGTGAGGCGGCCAGAGAGTCTGTCATATCTCGGTCCTATCCTCCAGGCAACGCTGTGGCCAAAACTGGGCTAAAAACAAAAAAAACTAAAAAATATTTCATCCAGGGAAATTTGGGTGAAAATGAAAAAAAAGTACCCAGAAATAGTGCTTCATTAGCCAGCAGCAGTCCCCTGTCGACTCATGTGACATTCCTCCAGGGTTACATAGAACCAGGGTGTGGGGTCCGAGCCATCTCCGAGACATCTCTAGTCCATGTTGATAATGGGGGAAATGTACCCCAAAATAGTCCTTCATTAGCCAGCAGCAGTCCCCTGTCGACTCATGTGACATTCCTCCAGGGTTACATAGAACCAGGGTGTGGGGTCCGAGCCATCTCCGAGACATCTCTAGTCCGTGTTGATAATGGGGGAAATGTACCCCAAAATAGTCCTTCATTAGCCAGCAGCAGTCCCCTGTCGACTCATGTGACATTCCTCCAGGGTTACATAGAACCAGGGTGTGGGGTCCGAGCCATCTCCGAGACATCTCTAGTCCGTGTTGATATGAGGTACCCCAAAAAAGTGCATCATGACTCAGCAATCATCACACTCAACTTTGGTGAGAACCGGGGAAAGGGGTCAAAATGTAAAAATTATACCCCAAAACAGTGTCTCATGACCCCGCAGGAGTCCCCCGCGGACTCCCCTGACATTCCTCCATGGTCGTAATCACCCAACTCAACTTTGGTGAGAACCGGGGAAAGGGGTCAAAATGTAAAAATATACCCCAAAACAGTGCCTCATGACCCCGCAGGAGTCCCCCGCGGACTCCCCTGACATTCCTCCATGGTCGTAATCACCCAATTCAACTTTGGTGAGAACCGGGGAAAGGGGTCAAAATGTAAAAAATATACCCCAAAACAGTGCCTCATGACCCCGCAGGAGTCCCCCGCGGACTCCCCTGACATTCCTCCATGGTGGAAATCATCCAACTCAACTTTGGTGAGAACCGGGGAAAGGGGTCAAAATGGAAAAATTGTACCCCAAAATAGTGCCTCATGACCCCGCAAGAGTCCCCCGCGGACTCCCCTGACATTCCTCCATGGTGGAAATCATCCAACTCAACTTTGGTGAGAACCGGGGAAAGGGGTCAAAATGGAAAAATTGTACCCCAAAATAGTGCCTCATGACCCCGCAAGAGTCCCCCGCGGACTCCCCTGACATTCCTCCATGGTGGAAATCATCCAACTCAACTTTGGTGAAAACCGGGGAAAGGGGTCAAAATGTAAAAATTATACCCCAAAATAGTGCCTCAAAATCGGGTAGAGTCACCGGGAAAGTGCCCTCGCATTCCTCCAGGGCTCAAAATGTCGCACTTAAACTATTTGGAGAACCGGGAAAATGTAAAAAATACATCCCAAAATAGTGCCTCATAATCGGGTAGAGTCACCTGCAAAAGTGCCCTCGCATTCCTCCAGGGCTCAAAATGTCGCACTTAAACTATTTGGAGAACCGGGAAAATGTAAAAAATACATCCCAAAATAGTGCCTCATAATCGGTAGAGTCACCTGCAAAAGTGCCCTCGCATTCCTCCATGTCGAACTTAAAGTATTGGGAGAACCAGGCTGGGGGTCTTGAGGCACAAAATGAGGCCCACTCAGAGTGCTTGGTGAGCGGATACATTCTTCCATGATTTCCAACAGCCGTATTTTTTCTGAGTCCACCCAAAAACTGGGTTTCTGATTTCGTGCGGAAGGTAGTCTGAAAATTATGGATGAATCTTTTTGACAGAGAAGTGGAAATGAAGCCCAGGGACTTTTTCCCCTTCTCCGTTGTACCAACCATCGGAGAAGGGGAAAAATCGGCCCGAAGCGCCAAACACCTGGCCACTACTCCCGTTGGCACTTGTGGGAAAAAATCCATAAACTGACTAAATCACCCAGAGAGGTCCCCTACCTAGCCCAAATATATATAATACAAATACATTTAAATAGTAAAAGGTGCACTTGTGCTCTGCATTACCCGGAATTTTATTTTCATAGCCCCATGATAGTGATTAAAAATCATTTTCATGGGAAAAAGTGTTAAAACGCCTGATTAAATTATATGCAGGACCCCAGTGAGCTCCAGACTATGTGCATTGTGTTGGGGAACCATATAAATGATAGAATAAATGCATTCAAATGCAAAAATAATGATTTAAAATCATTTTAGGGGGACAATTGTGGAGAGGAGCCTGAAAATGACTCTGTTTTAAGATATAATTAAGCGTTTTCTTCACTTTTTTTTGCTTTCCACGGGTGGGGACGCCTGGCAGGCCGCCTAAGAGCACCCAAATTCGGCCTGGATCATCCAGGATTTGTGGGCAAAGCTCCATAAACTGACTAAATCACCCAGAGAGGTCCCCTTTCTAGCCCAAATATATATAATACAAATACATTTAAATAGTAAAAGGTGCACTTGTGCTCTGCATTACCGGGAATTTTATTTTCATAGCCCCATGATAGTGATTAAAAATCATTTTCATGGGAAAAAGTGTTAAAACGCCTGATTAAATGATATGCAGGACCCCAGTGAGCTCCAGACTATGTGCATTGTGTTGGGGAACCATATAAATGATAGAATACATGCATTTAAATGCAAAAATAATGATTTAAAATCATTTTAGGGGGACAATTGTGGAGAGGAGCCTGAAAAGACTCTGCAGCACCCCGGATAACTACCACTTCATCTGGTTTAAATGTGGTGGTGATAGTGGCATTAACTAGTACCCAGTACTGGGAGAGAACCAGGTTACAGCACATGTCTTTTCGACCCAGGAAAGAGTGCTCGAAAGTGGCTACAGCATAGTCACAGTGTGGGGAACATGTTTCAAATGACAGCACACTGCTGCTTGTTGGCAGGCTGACTCACTTCACTTGTCTCACACACCCAGGGGGGAGAAAGAGGACACATTGACCCAGGAAAGAGCCTCAAAACACAGGTAAAAGTGTGTTAAACTGTGGGGAACATGTTTCAAATGACAGCACACTGCTGCTTGTTGGCAGGCTGACTCACTTCACTTGTCTCACACACACCCAGGGGGGGGAGAAAGAGGACACATTGACCCAGGAAAGAGTGCTCGAAAGTGGCTACAGCATAGTCACAGTGTGGGGAACATGTTTCAAATGACAGCACACTGCTGCTTGTTGGCAGGCTGACTCACTTCACTGTCTCACACACACCCAGGGGGGGGAGAAAGAGGACACATTGACCCAGGAAAGAGTGCTCGAAAGCTGGCTACAGCATAGTCACAGTGTGGAGGAACATGTTTCAAATGACAGCACACTGCTGCTTGTTGGCAGGCTGACTCACTTCACTGTCTCACACACAGCCAGGGGGGAGAAAGAGGACACATTGACCCAGGAAAGCTCAAAACACAAAAAAAACTGTGTGTGGGGAACATGTTTCAAATGACAGCACACTGCTGCTTGTTGGCAGGCTGACTCACTTCACTTGTCTCACACACACCCAGGGGGGGAAAGATAACACTTGTACCCAGGAATAAGTCTTTGAAAGGCGGGGAAAAGTTGTTTGAAATAGTATAATACCTCCAGGCCGCTTAACTGCACTTTACCACCCAGAAATAATGTTTAAATGGTCGGGGAAAGTATTTTTAAATGTCTGGAAGAGAGTTTTAGACAGTCATTTTGCACGAAATTATTTAACATAGACGCTCTCCTGAAAATGCACAGAATATGTGCTTTTTCAGGAGACCGTTAATGTTAAATGATTTCTTGCAAAATGACTGGCTAAAACCCCGGAATAAATGTTTGAAAAGCTGGGAAAAGTTGTTAAAAATAGGCTGATATCTCCAGGGCGCATCACCAAAAATGTACAAGCCAGGGAAGATGCCTGAATCCCGGATACTTTAGGTCTGTCACTTAGGGTGACCGCACCACTCCGACGCTCCCGAGAGCGGACGTCCATTGTTTGCAAGGCACCTAAGAGGGATAAGGGAATGCTCTGGTTTTCGGACAAAATTAACATGGGATCACTCCCGTCACTGGACGTACTTCGTCTCACTGGAATAGTAACGGTCATAGTCAATATAAAATCGTCCCCATGTATCCGGCCAATGACGGGAGAGTTTTGAAAGAGACAAAACACTGTTCCATACATTTAAAAACACTTAAACAATTAAACAATGTTTACCCCAGGATTCAGGCATCTTCCCTGGCTTGTAAAGTGCAGTTATGCGCCTTGGAGGTATTGCACTATTTACAAAATGTATACCCAGGATTCTGGCCCCTTCCCTGGCTTGTAAAGTGCAGTTGTAAAGTCTTGTTAGAAACTGGTGAATCTGTTTAAATGCAGGCAGCAGAGACACTGCTTTTAGCGGGGTCTCAGAGAGCCAGACACCCAGGGTACAGCACCTCGCTGTCTTACCCAGAAAACAGGGCACTGATCAGGGCTAAAGTAATGTTATAAACTGGTGAATCTGTTTAAATGCAGGAGACCTCCAGCAGAAGTCCCTAACAGTGGGTCTCTGGTTATTTCACAGCTCCAGGAGAGACCAGGGAAAATCACCTG
>JAAOOA010000917.1:0-177500 GCA_012861695.1 Trematomus loennbergii | reverse complement strand
TGAAAAGTCTTAAAACCCTAGGCAGACTGACGAGTGGTCAACGGGTTAAACAGAAACGGCCATTTTGGCAGGGGAGGTATCCGCGGTAACCACCGCTAACCAACTTGTCTCTGTTCTTCCAGCTTATCTCATCTTATCCATCTGACACCTTTCATATTTATGACTCAGTCTATGGTACTAAGCTAGGGTAGGCGCCGACACGTTATCGAATGGCCCGTGCCTCTCCTTGGATCTCTGTATAACCATGAAGTCGTCGGGCGACATGGGGAGATCTGGTGGCCCTTACAAAAACCTAACCCTAACCCTAACCCTACCCTAACCCTAACCCTAACCCTAACCCTAACCCTAAACCCTAACCCTAACCCTAACCCTAACCCTAACCCTAACCCTAACCCTAACCCTAAAACCCTAACCCTAACCCTAACCCTAACCCTAACCCTAACCCTAACCCTAACCCTAAACCCTAACCCTAACCCTAACCCACCTCTCCTCTAAAAACCCTGCCAATATAAGTTTTGATTGACGCTACATACTAAGCTATATGCTAATACCAGAAGTACAAACAAGAACAAACAATATTAAAAATAACAAAAATAACTCAAAATAACGAAATACTATTTTATGCTACATGCTAAGCTATATGCTAATGCTAGAAGCACAAGCAAGAACATAACAACATTAAAAATAACAAAAATAACCCAAAAAAACTAAATGCTAACGTTATGCTACATGCTAAGCTACATGCTAATGCTAGAAATACAAACAATAACACAACAATATCAAAAATAACAAAATTAACTCAAAAAACAAAATGCTAAAGTGATGCTACATGCTAAGCTACATGCTAAGCTAATGCTAATCACAGAAACACAAGCAAGAACACAACAATATTCAAAATAACAAAATAACTCAAAAAATGAAATGCTAATTTCATGCTACATGCTAAGCTAACAGGCTAATGCTAATGGGTGACGTCATGACCCTATACGGAAGTTGTAGTACCACCATTTGGCCACAGGACCTATCTCAGCACTCTAAATAAAACAATTGCAGTAACGTCATTTGACCACAATGGCAGACTTTTACAGAAACCAATATACTTCCTGGTTCAGTTGGTTTTACCCAGAATACCTAGTGGTAGCACATTGGATACAAATTTAATGAATTAATACCTTATAAACAACTATTTATTAACTTTTTTTCTTTGAAAACTTAATTACTAATATCAAAGAACAATATACCATCATAAAATTGCCTTTTTCAAATAAAATAAAATTTTCATATGGCACCATGAGTCAGGGAGGTTGCCAATTACATGGGGTGACTGGCATTTCCAGCCTTTATTCACCACCGATTGACTGAGCTTCACCTTAGGGTTAGAGTTCTTTCTTTCGATTGCACTGGTCATAAAATAAATGTTGGTGTGGACAAGGCCGGTACTGATCTTTCCTGAAGCCTAGCGGTGTATGAAGCTCAGGAATTGATCCCTTTTGATGCGACAAAAAACCCAGGTTTCCTCAGTCGGGCCTCGGTCGGGCAGGCTGAGACGGGAGGTGTGGTTCTTTTCGATTAGGCGGTGTTTAATCACAGCTAATATTGATGGAACTCGGCTCCCCCAGGCTGCTGGGACCCTGCCTGTTCTGGTGCGATCAAACCCTCAGTTGGACCTCGGTCTACCATAGCGGATACGGGAAGGTGTGGTTCTTTTCAGTTGAGCAGTGCCCCCCATCACAGCTGATGCTGATCGAACCCGGTTTCCCCCTGCTTGGGGAGACCTTGTCTATACTGGTGCGGTACATCCCTGGTCCATCCCTTAGTCGGATCTCGGTCTGCCAGGGCGGATACGGGAGGTGCGGTTCGTTTCAATTAGGCAGTGCCCCATCACAGCTGATATTGATCGGACCCGGTTCCCCCAGACCTGGTGAGACCTTATCTAAACGGGTGCAGTACATCCTGGATTGGAGATCAACCTTCTTCAGATCCAATTGACTTAAGACTGGGAAGCCAGAAATGGTGCAAACTATTGGTTTTAAGTGGGTTGGATGGTAAGTATGCGGCCCCCCTGGGTTCCATTTGGAACAGCACGCAGGGTGGGTAGTCCAGGCAATCAGGACCTTAAACGTCGCCAAGTCTTCTATGGGTTTAGACCCACCATTGCAACAGCCCATCTTTCACCACATACGTTTAGTTTCAATCCTTTCGTTCCCCTAAAATAATTTCCCTTTTTAGACCCAAGTTTATACAGATACATCGTCCACTAGTCCATTTTAGGGACTGGCCGTGGATACACCGGGACCTAGCACATTTAATTCCTCTGATGACACGTCCTCTGGTCCATTTAGGGACCTGCCGTGGGATGCAACGGGACTTATACCTCTGCCTTTTCTCCTGTTAAATCTATCTTGATAATTTAATAAATTAATTAGAATTAATTTGACTAATATAACATTAATAATATAACTATTTATAAATATTTAAAACTTAAAAATAGAATTTTAACAATTAAAATTAATTTATTACATTTTTAAACTTAAATAACTCAATTGAGACAACTCATAGTATTTATAAAAACAATATCTTTTAGATTAAGGGTACCGTTCTTTATTTTCTCTCGTAGTTCATTCCTAGACTTTTAAAGTCAGAACAACAACCAAGCCTTTTCTTCCACTGGATCCACCTGTATCAGAATCATTTAATTCTGGTCTATTGACCCATTCTTTCTCTACCTTTAAGTTCACTGACCTGACCAACCTACCAGTCCTTTTACTCCCTAGTTGGGACCAATTGAATAACAATAACACACGACCGGGGATTTGATCAGCCTCGGCGGGGCCACCCCGGGGTGAGGGTGTCTGGTGATAATGGCCGAAACACCCGATGATCTCTGGGTCCACTACTGATGATGTGTTCCAAACAAAAATCATAAAGGACTATTTTGTTCCCAAATACCTCTATTTTGGAGCTCAAAAAACAACTGACTACCCTTCACTTGGGATTTTACCATTTGCTCTATATATGTACCACTTTTGTTTTTATACAGACTACCAATTATCACTATTATGAGAACTGGTCATATGATTCTCCATCTTATTCATTAATAGGCCTAGTACCTGACCATTCATCTAATCACTAAACTTAACCAATCGAGCCTTGCTGCCTAAACTTAAACTCTGGCCCCTTACCTAATTCTAACCCTAACCAATCGGGCTTTGCTGCCTGAACCTAAACTCTGGCTCCTTACCCAATTCTAAACCTAACCCTAACCTTAACCCTAAACCTAACCAATCGAACCTTGCCGCCTAAACTTAAACTCTGGCCCCTTACCCAATTCTAACCCTAACCCTAACCTTAACCCTAACCCTAAACCTAACCAATCGAACCTTGCGCCACACTCTCGCTATTTTCATTCTTTGCTTCATAAACCCCTTCCCCTCTCGAGCCCCCTTGGGGTCTTTCGGGAAGATAACGGGTTTACAGAGAAACCGCCATTCTTGGAGGGCCGGTTGTTGCCGTTTTTACAGCTTACCGCCTGGTCTCTGTCCTTCAAGCTCAATATTACCTTGTACACTTTACACCCTTTATATTTATGACTCAGTCATGATGCTAAGCTAGGGTAGGCGCCGACACGTTATCGAATGGCCCGTGCCTCTCCTTGGATCTCTGTATAACCATGAAGTCGTCGGACGACATGGGGAGATCTGGTGGCCCTTACAAAACCTAACCCTAACCCTAACCCTAACCCTAACCCTAACCCTAACCCTAACCCTAACCCTAACCTAACCCTAACCCTAACCCTCATAGTTCATTCCTAGAAAACTCATAGTACTCACAAAAACAATATCTTTTAGTAAAAGAATACCGTTCTATATGTTCTCTCGTAGTTCATTCCTAGACTTCTAAAGTCAGAACAACAACCAAGCCTTTTCTTCCACTGGATCCATCTGTGTCATGATCATTTAATTCTGGTCTATTGACCCAGTCTTTCTCTACCTTTAAGTTCACTGACCTGACCAACCTACCAGTCCTTTTACTCCCCTAAGTTGGGACCAATTGAATAACAATAACACACTACGGGGATTTGATCAGCCTCGGCGGGGCCACCCCGGGGTGAGGGTGTCTGGTGATAATGGCCGAAACACCCGATGATCTCTGGGTCCACTACTGATGATGTGTTCCAAACAAAAATCATAAAGGACTATTTTGTTCCCCAAATACCTCTATTTTGGAGCTCAAAAAACAACTGACTACCTTCACTTTGGGATTTTACCATTTGCTCTATATATTGTACCACTTTTGTTTTTATACAGACTACCAATTCTCACTATTATGAGAACTGGTCATATGATTCTCCATCTTATTCATTAATAGGTCTAGTACCTGACCATTCATCTAATCACTAAACTTAACCAATCGAGCTTTGCTGCCTAAACTTAAACTCTGGCCCCTTACCTAATTCTAACCCTAACCAATCGGGCCTTGCCGCCTAAACTTAAAACTCTGGCCCCTTACCCAATTCTAAACCTAACCCTAACCTTAACCTTAACCCTAAACCTAACCAATCGAACCTTGCCGCCTAAACTTAAACTCTGTCCCCTTACCCAATTCTAAACCTAACCAACCGAACTTTACTGCCTGAACCTAAACTCTGACTCCCTAACCAATTCTAAAATACATCTCCACAAATAGGTTTACTATTTAACTCTCAATTCAAACCATTAAAATTAACTAATGATACTCTTTATCTAAATCTCAAAACTCTTAATAATTAAACCACATTTCCTCTCCCCACTTTTTCATTCTGAATTTTTTTCAACCCCTTTCTGGGCGAGCCCTTCTGGGGATGACGTAAGGAAACGGGCCATAAACAGATACGGCCATTGCGGCAAGGGGAAGGTATTCGTAGGTAACCACCACTAACTCCTTGTCTCTGTCCTTCAAGCTTAAATTACCCTGTCTACTTCAAATCTTTACATATTTATGACTCAGTCTATGGTACTAAGCTAGGGTAGGCGCCGACGCGTTGTCGAATGGCCCGTGCCTCTCCTTGGATCTCTGTATAACCATGAAGTCGTCGGGCGACATGGGGAGATCTGGTGGCCCTTACAAAAACCTAACCCTAACCCACAGACCCCTAGGCCAGTGCAACCCAATCTCATACCGGAATCCATAACCCCACTCCTAACCCAAACCTAACCCTAACCCTAACCCTAACCCTAACCCTAACCCTAACCCTTACCTGCTTACGGGAGTATAGGGAAGCTTCATAAGGCTCATCCCAAAATTAATTCAGAGGCCATCTTCCGGCTCTGTTTGAAAGGGAACATACGGTTGTTTTACGAGACTCCGCCTGCTCTATAAGAGTGACGCCATCTCACAGGCGCACTCTGTTCCGGCTAAATTGTCTTGCTGCACGTTGATGCCTACTCACAAAGCTACAATTTTTAAGACGCACACTGCTGGGATTGATCCCCCCATGCAGGGCCCATTCCTAGAGGAGATTGTATGGATGTAAATGGCCGAAACAATCAATGATATCTGGGTTATCTACTGAAGATGTGTGAATTTTTAATGTGGGTGACAGTATAAACACTACCGTTATATGTCATCTTAAACATAATTTTTATCCAAAACAGTTTACGAGAGGAACTTGAGTGAGATATGATTACACCTGGACTTGATCTACGACGGAGAGTGCACCGATATCACTGCCTACGGCAGTGAGATCCAAATCTTTTTACCTAACCCTAACCCTAACCCTAACCCTAACCCTAACCCAATCACTAGTCAAAAGCATTTCAAACTTAGGATCATAAGAGATCCAGCTAAGGCATAAATTCACAGTGGTGATTTGATCAATCTGTAATCCACAAAGTTGCAGTGTCCTCAATTTTAGGATTACTTTACGTTTACTTCATTACGCTTTAGTCAAGAGTAAGGCACTTAGTCTTAGTAAATCAATACATTCATTTTAGTCAAGTACATTGTTCAAAATCTGAAAAGGAAAAGTTAGGCAAATATTCAAAGACTTTTGTAAAAACCTGGAAAGGAAAGATTAAACATTCTTAAAACTTTAATTCATACATTTGTAAATGCTACAACTGATCTGTACCAAATTAAGTCTATCATTATTCTTATTAGCCATACTTACCTGAACATCTACTTATGGTACTTGGAAAGGGTTCTTCTGTGTTTATCTAATGTTGAATATAGAATATCAATTTCTTTAAATTATAATTCTCTAATTTGAGGATCAAATATGCTACATAATTGTTATATCAATTATTATAAATATTTGTTTTGGGCCAAAACTGAAATTAATCAGTACTTGAAACATCATTTTATGTCTGTCTGTGCATGGGTAATACATTACAGAGTAGTGTTGTTAAGCCTGATTGCTGGATGATTAAGGATATTAACATTATCTGTTATAATATTAGAAATACCTTATTATTCAATACCTTATAATCTGAGAATATTTATTTATTAATTTTGTTTAGTGTGAAAATGTAATCTGATCTGACTAAATATATTTATCACCACTATTTAACACATGTCTGGTCATTGGAAATATAAAAAACAATCATTAATTGTACATCTTTAAACATCTGGTCATTCAATTCAAAGTTCATCTTTGTACGAGAGCTGGAAGAACATGTCCGTCAGTCCTGACTCGTTCTCCTCCTCCCTTTATGACACCGAGTGTCTGGTGTGTAAAGGCATCCTGATACTGTAGATTAGCACTGAGGTGCTGATTGGCTCAAACTCTTCTTCATCAGAGCGCCATATTTCAACCCCCCAATTGCTCTGCTTTTGTGTGGCTCATTCAGTGAGCACTGTAGTTAATCCCCCAGTGAGACGGAGGCTCATCTGCCGGTATTCCTTCTGCTATCTGCTTGAGTACAACTGCGTATTCCTGATGCATCCAGGTGTCCCCCCCGTGATGGGAGAGGTTAGGAAGACATCAAACTCCTCCAAGAAACATGGAACATTGTATTATAGAAGCCTCTGAAACCCTCGCTCGTCCTGCAGGGTTGTCTGCTAGAGCCCACCGAGCAGAAAGATGAAGAGAAGAACCCCCTCTTATCAGAAAGGTGAAGAGAAGCATCCTCTCATCTCGAACGACCTTGTGCTTCCTTGCACGTGGCTGGGGGTGCTCCTGCACCCGGAGAGTGTGTCCTAGTTATTGGGTTAACACTTGATAGGGATGTTTTTTCTGAGTGAAGACAACTCAAAGTAATGGATTAGCACATTATCATTTAATTACAAAAATAGGATAGGCCCCTCAGAATTATTTGGGAGCCTTCCTGACACATGCACATTATCATTTTGAAGGTTTGTGTTAGTCATTGAACATGCAAGAATCATATACTCATCAGTCCATAGCAGAGACATGTTATTGTAAGTTAAAGGTGAGCTAGTCCCTGTGGATATAACCCCTTCTCAATGATTCTAAATGTATATTAATTCACCATTTACCTTTTGATAAAATATTAGTTTATCAGAAATATTTAGTCTCTTCCATAAAACATAGGTTTGAGAAATAAATTACCCAATATAAAATCAATTACTCAATATAATTGACTCTTCCCTCCCTTTTCTTACATATGGTACATATGAAATAATAACTTAGGAGTCTATTTAACATGGTATAGTTTATAATCTATTAATCGAGAAGACTCAGTATCACCTGTGTGCAGCTTACAAAAAACCATTGTGATAAACATATATTATGCAGGAAATGGATACATTTGTTGAAAAACAAAGCATATCTGATTTGGGAGGAAAAGTTTCATCCCTTTAACATCTGAGTTATTACTGAAGGCATAGCATGAATGATATTGGGTGTCTGAGGGTGTCATTACTGAGAAATGTCAAACAAAATCAAAACCTTACATTTGAAAACAGGTTTGCATTCCTCCACTTAAGGTGACGTTATCATTGGAAACAATAAAAGCTAATTGTTTTGATGTAGAATCTATATATTGAATCGTTAGAGCAGAACAGAATGGTTGTATTGTAGCCTGAGTTTTGTGCAGCCTTTAGTTTTACCAGGTGGAAACATTGTCTATATAATGTGAATACATGTAGAACTAGACATTAAGAGACCCCTGACATTAGGCCTATTTGAAACAATAGTAGGGGCTTTTACCAGCTCGCCAACTTACAGGCATCCTCTGCATAGCAGTATGAATAGCCTTAAAAACAACCCACTCTGCGGTAACGAGAGTCATGTATCTGAACCAAATGCCCTAAGTGAAGCCGTTAGTCTCATCTGACTGACCCAAGGGTTGGTGCTGGTGTGACAGGGAGGCTTCCAAGTGTTCATAGCAGATGTCATGCTTTCAGTTCATGGCTCAGTGGGGGGGAGCAGACCCATGTGAGACAGTATCAACGGCTGTAATGTTCAGTTTGAGGAGTGTCATTCTCTCTGGGAGCAGGAAATGGTGTCCATTCAGACCAGACCATTAATGTCATGTAGAGCAGCCATAGCATCTCTGTGACTGCACTCAGCCGGACTGCAGCAGGGCAGAACTGGGTGACTTTTAGTGAAGCCGTCCAAGGCCATAGACAAAATGGAACCACGTACTAACAAAAGGGACACAAGGTCATCAATGTCTCTCTTTACCTTTGGCCTAATTGTAAAACAAATTAGTGGAAGAAATGTGGAACACTAATCCATCATCATGTGACATTTAGAGTTAATTTAAATAATTACTTATGGGTTGAAGTCAAATTAACATTAACATTAGAACTAAAGTCAGTCAAAATTGGACTTGCACGGATCAGAATCTAATCAATACACCATTTTCCCAGCTCTGTAATGAAAAGATATCAAGATTAGGTACATTACAGGAGTGTTAAAACATCCAAACATGCACACTTATCTTATTCTAGTAGAGATTAGAGGACAGGTCTAATGTTGTGAACAAAATGATCAAGTCAAGTTATTTTATTTATTTTATCTTATGTACCACATTTAATTTAATAATTAATCTTAAATTACTAATAACTTTAAAGAAGGCAACAATTTACAATGTGGATAAGGTGACTACTTATCCAAAGTGTGTGTGTGTGGTGTGTGTGAACAGCTTGTCTGCCCAAGGTTAAAACATTTGGGACAGCAGTGAGAATGTTATGAGAAACAATTTGTTGCTTAGACTGAACTCGAAAGAAGCTAGATTAGAACATTTGAAATAAATCAAAACACTTGTACATTAATTAAATACATTTGACATTTAGCTTGAGCTGGGTTCAATACTTTCTTTATGGTATTTAAATTGGGCTCAAGTAGAACCTTTACATGGATTTGGCTTGCAACACAAAGTGATACCGATCTCTGTCTGTTATGATTTGAAAGTCTCATGATTTAAAGTGTAGGGCTGTGAAGGAGAGGCCCTTGGAAAACAACCTCTACTTCTTTGTTAACTGTAATTACTTATTGTAAAGAGATTGCAACATTATACTTTTTAAAGAATTGCTCAATTCATTTAACACATTTATTATGCACACTGTAATGAAAACGTCAACAAATATATTGATCCTGGCTTAACCAGCGACCTTTACTCTTTTGTTCATAACTCGGTTTCAGAAAACTTGTCAGTAGTTTAACAACTATTAGAATTTAGTAATGTCTATGGAGACCAATTGGTTGATACGAGAAATCATTTGAAGCAGTTTAATAAAGAATGTTAAACTATATTTAAAACTGTAATTAAACTTCAACTTATATTAATTATCTGAATCCAGTGGCCAGTTGGAATAGATAATCAACAAAGTTTCCATTTTGCAGCAACAGCGCAAAAGGTTTCAACAATAATTTGTATTATGTCTGAGTCAAGTTCTGTCTTATCAGCTTTGTTTCGGAATGTGTTCAATACATTACGTTTTTTTTCATTATTACCATACAATACATAGATTTAAGAATAAATGAAACAAATAATACAATGACCTAAAACAGCAGACAGATTTTGCCACCCTGACCTCCTCAGGCAGGTTTTTACGACCAGCAGTGATGCCTCTTAGGGTCTCAGGGTGCAGGACGGGGCATAGGGTTTATAAAGGTCACAAACATATCTTAACATACCAGCAATACGATTTAAGAATGTATTCTTAAAGTAATATAATCTTCTCTTCTTCTTACACCTACAGCGCACACCCTGAACAGTGTGCTCCTTGTTTACATTTCCTCTGCACACTCAGATGCAGGACATAAAAACACTCTTTTGCTATTTATTTTCATTTTGCAGCACATCTATACTACCAGAATTTTGCAAAACACTATATATTATTTATCTTTCTCAAGTCATTTACTTTTGGTGAGTTAACTAAAGCTTAGTTTATTTTACCCTGGCTATGGACTGATTCATTATTAGTTGTTACAAACATGCACAGACGGCGGTTAGACAAACCAATATAGACCCCTGATACAAACAATCAGAACAACAAACATGATGAACTCATAATAAACAACAATGCGACAGCAAAGTTCATCCAGCTCAATTTAGTCCGGATTAAAGAGGTTTCAGAGGGGTAGGGACTATTTGATCTCTCCCAATGGGAAACCCAGTGGGGTACCTTGACTCGTACCTCCACCCTTGTATACAATCCTTAGATCGGTGCCTGAAGACCGTCCAAGAGCAATAACTAGCTTATCCTCTTGCGACCCCACTATCCCTGTTCTAGTGGTGCTATTCCCCCCCGATCAGGAGCACATAGACTTTTTTCCTCTACCCTTTCTATCCGAAACCACACAGTTAACTGTAGTCCTACTCGACAGCCTATACACCTCCCATCATGCTCATCCCAACGATGAACACAGTTTTGCTCTACACTTGCATACCACTGCCCACCCGTGATCAATTAGCCTATAATTTTATGTATGCACCCGGACCGACACCAGCTCCTCAGCAATGTAGGGAGCCTGTCGCATCAGGTAATGCACGCACCTCGCACCTGCCAGCACACCTCTGAATGTAAATGGCCACACCACGAGAGTGCTTTTAAACAGTCCGTTTTTTAATAGAGACGGCGGTGGTGTGAGTTAAAGTTATAGACAAAAGCTGTGATTTTCTCCCTCTGAGTTCACTTCACCAGCTCATGCAGATACGGGAGGTATTTGACACACATTCCCCGGAGCTGCAGCAGCTGGAGCCGTGTTTTTTTTAGAGGCGCTGGGGTAATATCTCTGGCTGCTTTAGTTAACTGCTAGTGTTGGCCGCTGAAACCCCCGGAATCTCGGCGATTGTTCATTACAAATCTCTATTTTGATTTCACACAGAAGTTCCACTTTACTGCTGCCCTCATTAAGGTCTTTTTAAACATCTCCGTGTATGCTTGCACAGCACATACGTCCCGAGCAGCACACAACAGAGGAACCAGCCAACAGAGTCCCTGGATGATCCCCTGGGGGTTACTAGCCCCAAATGTTCATTAACCAAAACGAAACGCAGCCGCTTAGCTTCACAGATAATTTTAGGATACCGTCAATCACAGATTCTGGTAGGCAATGTCCAAATGTAGATTTGAAATCACACTTACCAGTCTCTGAAGATATGTTGGAATCCTGCCGACAACGCCAATTTGTGGAGGAAACTTCTGTGTAGTAATGCATGGAGTCACCGACTCAGGAAGGAGACACGGTGATAGTTGGAGCTTTGATGTCAACACTGATGGGTTTATTCAGAGTATTCGGCCGGAGGATTCACATCACAAATCAAGAGAGTCAGAGGTTCTGACCATACGGTAGAGTTGCCACGTCAATTCTGAAGAGCCTCTCTCTATGCTAGACCTTTTAACTGGTTCACAGAGAGAAATCAACATCTCTGAAGGAGTAGACTAAACACTGAATCATCTGCGTCCGACGCTCATGGCCTCAAGGATTTCACATCCGAGAGCCCACAAACACCGATAAAGAGTGCTTCAGTGTTCTCACAACAATTACCCTACGTGCCAGTCAAGTTGACCGGTCTCACACTGGGACAACAACACATATGGCACCAAGGCCTTTCCTTAAAGGAAATAACACATGTCAGAGTAAAAGGTTAGATATCTAGAAGAATTATTCCTTAACAGGGGGATAATTGCAGTAAGATTATATGAACTATAATATCAGACATAGGACTTTTGTGTATTTTATATACAAATCAAAGACAAGTATGGACAATATTCGTATATAAACAAGATTTATTCAAAAAAAGTGTGGAGAATATACTTTATATATACTATAATAATGTGGAAAAAACAAGAATGTGTGTAAAAAAAAGGTATGAACAAAAAAGTATGAACTATTTACATAAAATTACAAAAAAAAAGTCAGCGCTTTGTGGTCTCCATCACCTTCACAATCCTGTCTACCAAGCCAAGCATTGAGTGCTGTTCTCCTCAATTCTGCTGAACACCTTTAGGAAGTCAGCATTGGCAGTATTGGCAGTATGCACTCCTGAAGCATCGCCTGGCCCTGCTCCAGTAGCCTTTCATCCCTCACGTCACTTTTCTCCATATAACTCAGAAGGCCAGATGACGAATCCCGCTTCCTTTTAACTACAAAGGGAAAAATAATAAAGTCAACACAGTATTCATGACATTTTATGAGATGTATATTATATACGTGTAATGAAATGTTGTTTTGTTATTATGGCTGCAGTTGCATACTTGAACACTACTACAATGACTATGCCATGATAAATGCACATGGCAACAGGGAACAGTATTACTATAATGATCACTGTAAACCTTACCCTGTTTGTTTTCGGCCCGCTGGCTGGATGAGGTTCACCAGACATTCCTGGGAAGAGCTGCTTGCCGTAAGAGGAGACCCTCCCAGCCGCATGGGCGAGCTGCAGGCCGACGGTAGTGGCGGTTCCGACAGAGTACGCTCCAACCAGATATTTCTGTAAACACAATAAAACACAATGAACAAAAGTAGCCCTTCAACAAATCATAAATCGTTAGTGAGAAGAAAGAAGATACATTGGAGCGTTAGCTGTCTTTGCCTGGGGATACCTTTGTTTATTTTGTTAGCATTAGCATGCTAGCGCTATTATTGGTTTGGATGCACATCCGGTAGCTGTAGTAGCTAAACTTTAGCTTTATTGCCAGGTCTGTCGATAGCTAGATGGTTGTAAAACAAAAAGTCACAAATAAAACAAATCGGTAATGCATAACTCACCGGCAAATGAGCTCTGCACATTCAGCGACTCGACCTGCGACACAATTGACGAGAGAGAAAGCGAGTTAACCGTCGATCCATAACCACTCGTCGTCTGTCTCCGAGGACCGAGTCTAGCAAGTCAAAATGTGGACTTGCTTTAGGACGACCGCTGCCACTCCGTCCGAGGTCTCGCTTTTGGTCCGATAATCCTTCTTCACCTTCTTCAATTTGTTGGCAATCTGCTCAACTGAACGGTCAAACCCAGCGGTTGCCATGTCTTGCTGCAATTCTTGTAGAATTGCTTTGGACCGCGTGCTCCCCTCCAGCTTCCTTTGAACCTCTTCCGAAGACCAGATTCCCAGTAGGTAGCTCGTCTCCTCGGTGACCACTGCTGCTTGTTAAGTCTTAGGTTTTCCATCGTTGTGTACAAACTGGATAACACGCAGGCTTTTTGTTGTTGTTAGAGGTTGATCCCGCCCCTGCCCCTGCCCCCGCCTCCAACGTAAGCGTGGACGTATGCGGTGCTGGCTTTCTAGACGGACAACTTTTTGGTGCTTGAAACGAACCGGATTCCGGAGCTATGACGCTGCTCCGCTGCGGTGTGAACAGGAAAAACCCGGTGCTTTTCAAGCACCAGCACCGAACCGGCCCTGAAACACTGTTGGTGTGAAAGGGGTAAAAGAGACCCTCTATTTCATCTGATGACTTGCTGTCCATACTACTGTATCGTGTGTGTGTTGTGTGTGTGTGTGTGTGTGTGTGTGTGTGTGTGTGTGTTGTTGTGTGGTGTGTGTGTGTGTGTGTGTGTGTGTGTGTGTGTGTGTTTGTGTGTGTGTGTGTGTGTGTGTGTGTGTGTTGTGTGTGTGTGTTGTATGTATGTTTGTGTGTGTGGGTGTCGCCATATTCACTGAGCTGTGATTGGTTTTCCTGGTCACATGACCAGCAAAGTATTTAAAGAAAATGGTCAAATCAAAAATACAAGTGGAAACAAAAGAGGAATAATGAATTATTTAAATAAATGTTGAATTATGAAGAGGAATAAATAAAAGAATGAAAAAACATAATTTGATTAATTTGTTAGAATGCTAAATATTAGGTGGAATAATTTAAAAATACAAATCAATGTTTAAATACTAAAATTAGAAAATAAATAAATAATATATGTGGAAATGTAAACATTAGTAATTAAAGAAAACAATAATGTGAAAATACATACAGGAATTAATGAAGAGAAAGTTCCTCCCTCTGCCACCAGAGGGCGACACATCCCCTCGTTTGAAGTGCTTCCTGTTTGCTGTTAAGTTTCACTTTGGGCTCCTCGGTTGTGGTCCATAGTCCATTTAGCTTAGGAACCTTCCTAACGGAGTGAAATGACCGGAAGTCCCTCAGTGGCAGCCATGATAAGTGCCGTTCCAATTCTCTAAATTAAAAGGAAAGGAGGTTTCAAACTTCCTTTATAACCTCCTTTAGCTTAGGAACCACTGGACCTCCCTAACCTAAAGGAGAGGAGAACATGCTGCCCCACAATGCCTTGCGGCCGCAGCATTTGCCGTCACACAACAGTCGGCCGTTCACGAAACAATCGATTATGAACGAGAAATGATATCATGAAAGTTACAGTGCTTATTAAGCATTTTAAAACGTATGTGGTAAGTTGCCAAAGTGCTTTGTTTTGAACGTTCATCAGTATTATAATCAAAAAGAGAAATATGAACGTTAGTTTTACTGAAATGATCAAATGAAGTCAACATTTCACAGTCTTTACTGAGCTGTGTGGGTTTGTTCAACTTTTAAAAGATGTTTGAATGGTGATATACACAGTGATAGATGTTAAGGACTAACGTTTATAATAAATACATTTGTATTGATTTGAAGATCTTTTCATACAATCATACGTATTGGATCATTTGTATTAATGTGGACCGAGGGAGAGGGTGATGAGCATAAGTTTCACTTTCCTTTTTTATTTCAATTCCAACTTTGGTCATGAAGAATATGTTTCTCTGTTGTCCCCGTTCATAAAGCATAACAGCATCAGAGCACGGTGCAGAGTCTCTAGATGAGTTTACAGTAGTCCCTCGTTCTTATTAAACATCCATGTTTGTAGTCCGCTGGATAGAAAACTGTAGTTTCCATAGTTTCCCCACAGCAGCAGACGCACATTCATGACCTCCGCTGGTGCATCATAAACACATCGGATAGTGAAAGTGCAGTCGATTCTCTAAAGTACCGCAGTCTCTTCTCCTAAGTCCTTTGAATTCTCCTATCCACTATCCCTTAACCCCGTGACCTTTCACTCAGAGGTCAAGGGATAGACGATAGGGTTAGAACTTAGGAGCTGTTTTTTTGGAGTATTCGACCGCAACCCTCGTGTCGCACCTTCTTCTTCTCTCTAAAGGTTTGTAACTCTTTGTGACTTTAGAGCTTTTAGAGACAACTCTTATCAATCATTGCTCAGAGCAATAAGAACAACTCTTTGTGACTTTAGTTACTTCAGACTTTAGAGTAAATTCAGAGACAGACTTTAACCCTCTTCCTGTTTTTACCTCAGCTGAACCTGTACACAATAACTATAATTATATTATTATTATCAATCATTACTCAGATAATAACTCCACACAGAGACCCTCTATTTCATCTGATGACTTGCTGTCCATACTACTGTATTGCGTGTGTGTGTGCATGTGTGTGTGCATGTGTGTGTGTGTGTGTGTGTGTGGTGTGTGTGGTGTGTTGTGTGTAGTGTGTGTGCATGTGTGTGCGTGTGAGGTGGGTTTGTGTGTGTATGTTTGTGTGTGTATGTTTGTCGCCATATTCACTGAGCTGTGATTGGTTGTTCCTCGTCACATGACCAGCAAAGTATTTAAAGAAAAATGGTCAAATCAAAATACAAGTGGAAACAAAAGAGGAATAAATGAATTATTTAAATAAATGTTGAATTATGAAGAGGAATAAATAAAAGAACGAAACACATAATTTGATTAATTTGTTAGAATGCTAATATTAGGTGGAATAATCTAAAAATACAAATCAATGTTTAAATACTAAAATTAGAAAATAAATAAATAATATATGTGGAAATGTAAACATTAGTAATTAAAGAAAACAATAATGTGAAAATACATACAGGAATAAATGCAGAGAAAGTTCCTCCTCTGCCACCAGAGGGCGACACATCCCCTCGTTTGAAGTGCTTCCTGTTTGCTGTTAAGTTTCACTTTGGACTCCTCGTGTCGCACCTTCTGCTTCTCTCTAAGGTTGTAACTCTTTGTGACTTTAGAGCTTTTAGAGACAACTCTTATCAATCATTGCCAGAGAATAAGAACAACTCTTTGTGACTTTAGTTACTTCAGACTTTAGAGTAATTCAGAGACAGACTTTAACCCTCTTCCTGTTTTTTACCTCAGCTGAACCTGTACACAATAACTATAATTATTATTATTATTATTATCAATCATTACTCAGATAATAACTCCACACAGAGACCCTCTATTTCATCTGATGACTTGCTGTCCATACTAGTGTATTGTGTGTGTGTGTGTGTGTGTGTGTGTGTGTGTGTGTGTGTGTGTGTGTGTGTGTGTGTGTGTGTGTGTGTGTGTGTGTGTGTGCACGTGTGAGTGTGGGTTTGTGTGTGTGTGTATGTTTGTGTGTGTGTGTCGCCATATTCACTGAGCTGTGATTGGTTGTTCCTCGTCACATGACAGCAAGTATTTAAAGAAAAATGGTCAAATCAAAAATACAAGTGGAAACAAAAGAGGAATAATGAATTATTTAAATAAATGTTGAATTATGAAGAGGAATAAATAAAAGAACGAAAAAACATAATTTGATTAATTTGTAGAATGCTAAATATTTGGTGGAATAATTTAAAAATACAAATCAATGTTTAAATGCTAAAATTAGAAAATAAATAAATAATATATGTGGAAATGTAAACATTAGTAATTAAAGAAAACAATAATGTGAAAATACATCAGGAATAAATGAAGAGAAAGTTCCTCCCTCTGCCACCAGAGGGCGACACATCCCCTCGTTTTGAAGTGCTTCCTGTTTGCTGTTAAGTTTCACTTCGTGCTCCTCGTGTCGCACCTTCTGCTTCTCTCTAAGGTTGTAACTCTTTGTGACTTTAGAGCTTTTAGAGACAACTCTTATCAATCATTGCTCAGAGAATAAGAACAACTCTTTGTGACTTTAGTTACTTCAGACTTTAGAGTAAATTCAGAGACAGACTTGAACCCTCTCCTGTTTTTACCTCAGCTGAACCTGTACACAATAACTATAATTATTATTATTATCAATCATTACTCAGAAATAACTCCACACAGAGACCCTCTATTTCATCTGAGGACTTGCTGTCCATACTACTGTGTGTGTGTGTGTGTGTGTGTGTGTGTGTGTGTGTGGTGTGTGTGTGTCGCCATATTCACTGAGACATTTAAACATTAGTAATTAAAGAAACCCCTAATGTGAAAATACATTATACAGGATTAAATAAAGAGAAAGTTCCTCCCTCTGCCACCAGAGGGCGACACATCCCCTCAGCCTCATTCACAGGAAACACTGTTTAAAAACACATTAAAAAACTATAGTAAACAGAGATAGGAGTACAAGAGCATGCCATTATACTAGATTAATAATAAAGGGTAACATTTATAAATATTGGAAACAGAAGTTGTGATACAAAGAACTGTAAAAGTAGAAAAGTATTATCATCAAAATATAGTGAAAGTAGCGACAGTAAAAGTAGTCATTGTGCAGATTGGTCCATTTCAGAATAATATATATGATATGTTTTATAATGATTGATCATAAAGTGTTCTTAAAGCTGGTAAAGGTGCAGCTAGTTTGAATGACTTTGTATACTGCAGGGTAGCTTGTGATTTACTCCAGGTGGAACTAAAGTCTGATTTAACACTTGTTATATTTCACATCATTCATCCACATCTGTAACTAAAGGTATTAATACATGTAGTGGAGAAAAGTACACCATGTATCTCTGTAGTGCAGTAGAAGTACACAGCAGCATTAGCGTCTCTCTGTGCCCTCAGGGGGATTCTGGGGGGCCTCTGATCTGTAGTAGAAGTACACCATGTACCTCTGTAGTGCAGTAGAAGTGACTAATCAGTAATCCAGATCTGTAAAGTAACTAAAGGTATTACATAAATGTAGTGGAGTATAAGTACACCATTTACCTCTGAACTGTAGTGGAGTAGAAGTACAAGGACCTGGACCTGGACCTGGACCTGGACCTGGACCTGAGTCCCTGTTTGTCCTCAAAGAGTGACCGCTCAATGGAGCCTCAATCTGCTGATGGGGGGTAAGAATAACATCTAAAAGCGGTTTGAGATAAAGTCAGTTGTTGTCTGTGTTAAAGCTTCTCTGTGTAACCTTCAGGAAATCCTGGTTATTAGCGACGTCAGTGGGCGTTAAGTGAACTGCAGTTAGCATCCTGGGCATCGGCCAAACCCTGACGTGACATTACAATCATATATCACATTTAGAATAACGCCACTATCTGAAACCTGTCTGTAAAACATCCATAATACTGGCCTGCTGTTTCCAGATGACTGTATCAGCTAACGTTATGAAGCAGCTATAGGCGGCGCGTGAGGCTCAGGTTGGGAAGGCTAAAGAACAGTTTTTACCTGACGCTGCCCGCCTCCGGCGTCTATCGTTTTTGCAACCCAGTTTAGATTTAACCACGCCTACTTCCTCATTACGCAACCCGCGCCTCTCGAGCCGCATGTGGCTCTTTAAGCCCTCTGCTCTGGCTCCCTTGAGCTTAGACAGAAATAAGACGGAAATAAAATAAATATATTGTAGGACTATTTATATTTTGTTGCACGGTTGAAAATGTTTCGTATTTTGAGGTGATACTGTGACACATAAACATTTAAAAAAAAAACGGTTTTAATTAGGTCAACTCAAATATGCGTCATATCCTGCCAGCGCCTTTTCTTGCAGGCGAATAACCTGACCCCGGCTCGATGAGCGAACTAGGGATAAATCAAAGAAAAGAAAAGTATGGGAGGAACACAGAGGGTTTAATTCTGCATGGACAGAGTTATCTGCTTTCACAGCAAACGATGCTGGCTTACCGGATGTTTGATATGTGGAGAGAAGTTGGTGCTGCATCCTTTACGTATTGGAGGAAAAAACACAGAAGAGGAAGACAGCTGACGATCTTCATCATAACTCAATCAGTTAAAGGTCCCATGTCATGGCCATTTCTACTGATCATAATTCCATAGTTGAGGTCTACTAGAATAGATTTACATTGTTCAATGTTCCAAACTCACATTGGTTTCTCATACAGCATCTCTGTAAAGTATGTGTATTCACTCTCTGTCCTAAAACGGCTTGTTGGAGCTCGTGTTGGCGGGACGTTGTGCGGCTCGCTGCTGTGAGGAGCGGACAGTGTGAGCTGGGTTACTGGTGTCTTTTCCTGGTTGCTGCGTGGGGTCTGCGGGACGGCGGGACACGGCCTGAGACAGCGGGACGCAGCGAGGCCCGGCCCGGCCTCGCTGCGTCCCGCTGTCTCAGGCTGAGTCCAGGCTGAGAAATCCGTGGAGTTGCAGCTGAGAAAAATAAGGCTGAGTGTGTGTGTGTGAGGAGCTCCGGGGATTGGGCCATTTGGATCGTCGTTACGTCACTTGCAGCGACGTGCAGTCAGGGGAGGCAGGGGAGCAGAGCCTCACCTGTCATACTCCAATGTAACGGAAAAACAACTAACGAAAAACTAAATATTAATAATAATAAATGTCTCCACTGATCTGTGTTGTAAGTGTGATTTCTGTTTGATTCCAATCGCTTTTTATAGTCAAACTCAGCTAATTTGCCGAGCTCCGCTACGGGAGCGATGAGAAGTGAGGCAGGGACGTGCTCTGCCTCTCGTAAGCCCACAGTAACTTGCTGGCGCGGGCACTAATTTAGCGCGGGCACTTATTTTGTGAGCGCGCTCACCAGTTACTGTGGGGTGAGGTGAGGCACAGATGAGCTCTGCCTCACCTCAGAATGCGTCACCCCACAGAAACTGGCTGGAAAGCGGGCCCTAAGCACATGCCTGTTCCCATCTCACTGTAGGTCACCAATGTAATGTTTGTAGATCCCTTTATTACATTTATCCTCGCCATCCATAGTCTCTAAATAACTTATTTCACGTATATATGATATTTAGGCTCGCTGGTCTCATCATACAACGGCAATGAAAAAAGCACCAGGAGAGGCAGCCATAACCTCTGCCGCACTGCAGGGGGCGCACGTGAGCCACAGGTTCTTGTTGCTACTGTAATGCTACAGAGACGGTAGACGCAAACAATAAATAGACTTTTGAAACTAGAGGAAGATAAGGAGGACTTTTACAAAACAGTAATAGAGATTGTTGTCCAGAAGGATAGCATGGACTTCATCTTCAAGTCAAGGTAAGACCACATTTGTAATGAAAATGGATCTTACTAAGAAAGAACAATCCAATATTTAGATTGTGGGTATCCTTTTGTTGAACGGTCTGTTTAAAATGAATCGAAGCATCAGACTAAAAAAGCTTTTGAAAATAACCGAATATTTCGATTAAGGTCAAATATAATATTTGTAAATCTGACTCAGTGAGTCAGTGCCTCACCAGCCATGAACCTCACCGCACGTCACTGGTCACTTGGTTCCCGGAAGAAACAATGGAAAAAAGAAAATCTCCAACGAGGCGTTCTGGGGCAGCATAGACACGTCTTTTCTGTGCCAGAGTTTTACTCCCTACAGGGTGTACTTTAGGGTGTGTGACTTTGCAGACTGTTCACATGCATAGAAAGCTACATAACACACAAGGGGACGGGTAATAACCGGAAAAGCATGACATGGGACCTTTAACTCTTTTTAGGGCAGCTATATGTTTTATTTATTCAAAGTGGGCCCATTTGAATTATATTCATTTTGCCGCGGCGGTACCACGATGTTACGAAACTCTGCCTCCCAACTTTTTCTCGTAAAAAATTATTTGACTTGTAAAAGTACATTATCCGTACTGGATACTAATTTCAGCCGAGTTTTAGTCTCAACCCTACTTCAAATACTCCTCTATTTCACTCGGGCAGCTCTTAATTTCCAACCCGCGGCTGGCTAGCTAGCTCGCTAACATGCTAAAGATTTCCTAAAACTAACTAACGTTAAATTGAAAATGCATCAAAAATGGTGGCGACAGACCGTCTGAGACGAGACTAACGTTAGATAAGGGAATGCTCTGGTTTTCGGACAAAATTAACATGGGATCACTCCCGTCACTGGACGTACTTCGTCTCACTGGAATGTAACGGTCATAGTCAATATAAAATCGTCCCCATGTCCGGCCAATGACGGGAGAGTTTTGAAAGAGACAAAAACACTGTTCCATACATTTAAAAACACTTAAACATTAAACAATGTTTACCCCAGGATTCAGGCATCTTCCCTGGCTTGTAAAGTGCAGTTATGCGCCTTGGAGGTATTGCACTATTTACAAAATGTATACCCAGGATTCTGGCCCCTTCCCTGGCTTGTAAAGTGCAGTTGTAAAGTCTTGTTAGAAACTGGTGAATCTGTTTAAATGCAGGCAGCAGAGACACTGCTTTTAGCGGGGTCTCAGAGAGCCAGACACCCAGGGTACAGCACCTCGCTGTCTTACCCAGAAAACAGGGCTCTGATCAGGGCTAAAGTAATGTTATAAACTGGTGAATCTGTTTAATGCAGGAGACCTCCAGCAGAAGTCCCTAACAGTGGGTCTCTGGTTATTTCACAGCTCCAGAGAGACCAGGGGAAAATCACCTGTCTGTGCCCGCTCACAGACCCCCAAAGTACGGACTCATGACCTCCAGGATGGCTCCCTAACAGTGGGACTCTGTGCATTTCACAGCTCCAGGAGAGACCAGGGGAAAATCACCTTCTGTGCCCGCTCACAGACCCCCAAAGTACGGACTCATGACCTCCAGGATGGCTCCCTAACAGTGGGACTCTGTGCATTTCACAGCTCCAGGAGAGACCAGGGGAAAATCACCTGTCTGTGCCCGCTCACAGACCCCCAAAGTACGGACTCATGACCTCCAGGATGGCTCCCTAACAGTGGGACTCTGTGCATTTCACAGCTCCAGGAGAGACCAGGGGAAAATCACCTCTCTCTGCCCGCTCACAGAGCCCGAAAGACGGACTAGAGACCTCCAGGATGGCTCCCTAACAGTGGGACTCTGTGCATTTCACAGCTCCAGGAGAGACCAGGGGAAAATCACCTGTCTGTGCCCGCTCACAGACCCCCAAAGTACGGACTCATGACCTCCAGGATGGCTCCCTAACAGTGGGACTCTGTGCATTTCACAGCTCCAGGAGAGACCAGGGGAAAATCACCTGTCTGTGCCCGCTCACAGACCCCCAAAGTACGGACTCATGACCTCCAGGATGGCTCCCTAACAGTGGGACTCTGTGCATTTCACAGCTCCAGGAGAGACCAGGGAAAATCACCTCTCTCTGCCCGCTCACAGACCACCGAAAGTACGGACTAGAGACCTCCAGGATGGCTCCCTAACAGTGGGACTCTGTGCATTTCACAGCTCCAGGAGAGACCAGGGGAAAATCACCTGTCTGTGCCCGCTCACAGACCCCAAAGTACGGACTCATGACCTCCAGGATGGCTCCCTAACAGTGGGACTCTGTGCATTTCACAGCTCCAGGAGAGACCAGGGGAAAATCACCTGTCTGTGCCCGCTCACAGACCCCCAAAGTACGGACTCATGACCTCCAGGATGGCTCCCTAACAGTGGGACTCTGTGCATTTCACAGCTCCAGGAGAGACCAGGGGAAAATCACCTCTCTTGCCCGCTCACAGAGCACCGAAAGACGGACTAGAGACCTCCAGGATGGCTCCCTAACAGTGGGACTCTGTGCATTTCACAGCTCCAGGAGAGACCAGGGGAAAATCACCTGTCTGTGCCCGCTCACAGACCCCAAAGTACGGACTCATGACCTCCAGGATGGCTCCCTAACAGTGGGACTCTGTGCATTTCACAGCTCCAGGAGAGACCAGGGGAAAATCACCTCTTTTGCCCGCTCACAGAGCCCGAAAGACGGACTAGAGACCTCCAGGATGGCCCCTAACAGTGGACTCTGTGCATTTCCAGCTCCAGGAGAGACCAGGGGAAAATCACCTGTCTGTGCCCGCTCACAGAGCCCCGAAGGACGGACTCATGACCTCCAGCATGTCCCATAACGTGGGACCTCCATAACCTTGCACACCCTGAGTCCCCGGGCCCCACACTTAAGCACTCCCCCACGGACTAAACACAGGTATTCACACCCACCAGAACCTCGTGCCCCTGGTGACCCTAAAGGGGGTGGATTTTGTGGTGCTTCTATGTCCGCCCATCAGCATCCATAGTCGGCCTTCTTCACGGCACCACCACCCCTTCTGTTGAGGGTATTCTCGTGCCCCTGGTGACCCTAAAGGGGGTGGATTTTGTGGTGCTTCTATGTCCGCCCATCAGCATCCATAGTCGGCCTTCTTCACGGCACCACCACCCCTTCTGTGAGGGTATTCTCGTGCCCCTGGTGACCCTAAAGGGGTGGATTTTGTGGTGCTTCTATGTCCGCCCATCAGCATCCATAGTCGGCCTTCTTCACGGCACCACCACCCCCCTTCTGGGCTGGAGGTTCAAACACTTTAACTTTTGTTCACCCTCCTCTGGCTTACACCTCCTCCGCCAACACTTGAGCGCTCATCACAGGGTTCAGCACCCCGGTGCTGATGGAAAGTGGCACTTTATCTGCCCCTGGTAACCATCAAGGTTATTGTTTTTTTTTTTTTTTAATTTTATTTGAACACACACCCTAAAACATCAACCACACACCCTAAAACATCAACTATTTACACGTTGCAGTAACAAAATGACAGTACACACAGACTAAAACATCAACTATTTACACGTACTACTGCTGCTATAACAGTACTACTAAATTTCTTAACCTACGTTTTAAAGTGCAGTTATGCGCCCTGGAGGTGTTGCACTATTAACAAAATGTATGCCCAGGATTCTGGCACCTTCCCTGGCTTGTAAAGTGCAGTTATGCGCCCTGGAGGTGTTGCACTATTAACAAAATGTATGCCCAGGATTCTGGCACCTTCCCTGGCTTGTAAAGTGCAGTTATGCGCCCTGGAGGTGTTGCACTATTAACAAAATGTATGCCCAGGATTCTGGCACCTTCCCTGGCTTGTAAAGTGCAGTTATGCGCCCTGGAGGTGTTGCACTATTAACAAAATGTATGCCCAGGATTCTGGCACCTTCCCTGGCTTGTAAAGTGCAGTTATGCGCCCTGGAGATATTGTACTATTTACAAAATGTATACACAGGATTATAATAATAATTATATACACGGTATACATATTCACAATGTTTAGCGGGATTCAGGGGACCAAAGGCGTCTAATTCTTACGGTGCACCAGGGCAAACAGGTTGAGTCCACGGCCCCTGCCCCATCATCAGGAGTGTCAACCAGCCCCGGTCCCGACTTCATTGGCCTCTTTCCCTCCCGCTTCCGCTTCCGCTGCTGCTGCCGCTCCAATGACCCATCAGGTGAAGATGATGGAGCAGTACTGTTATAGCAGCCCTCTTCGGAGGTCTCCCCATCTGACAGCGGTAGACATCCTTCTGATGATGATGCAGCTGCTGCCGCATCTGATGACGCCCTGAACATGGAGCGGATTCTCAATGCCTCCTTTATTCCCGGCGCATTCGCGTAGAACCGGTCCGCCGTGGTTACGTCGTGACACATAAACCTGGCGAGAATCGACCGGCTTTCTGGATCTTGGTGATGCTTGATATTGTCAGCCAGGGCAGTGCGCAGGATTGTGAAGGTGACGGCTGTTTCTAGCCCAGCATCAGCCCATGCCCTCTTCAAGTGAGCGTTCAGGTTCTTGGAGGCCCGATTCCCCCTTGTGAAAAGGAAGAATTCATTCTGAGGACCCAGCAATACCTTTTTAATCCCCATCCACCGCATGACCCAGCTAAACTCCTCTACTGTAAGCGCCAGCTGTGCTTCGCCATATGTCTTGGCCGTCTTGTGATCCTGCACATGGATGATGTAGCCCTCAGCAGTTCCCCTTATGGCTGCCTCTAAGACCTCACTGTTTTTCATGTTTGCGTACACGCCCGTACGGTGGCCATACAGGAGGCTCCAATGGAGGGTGAGATAGCCATAGAGAAGCTTCTGGGTGGTTGAGGTCGGCGTGCCGGCCATCAGGTCGAGGAGCTCCGGGATGCGCTTCTCAGCGGCCGCCATGGCGGCGAGAAGCTCCGCCTGGCTCGGCAGACGATCCAGTTTGTTCCTCTTCACCTTAAACTGATGTAGAGTGACTGCCTTATTCAAGTGTTTCATGTTGGCTTTCACCTCTCTCATTATGTGGGTCATATCAGACTGGGTGAGCTTGCACCCCCGGGGCTTTGACTCAGACATGTACCCCATGAACTGGTGCACATTCTTCAGGAAGAACTCTGATGTTGTGACTGCCCGGCCCGGCTTTACAATATACTCGCTCCAGCCACGGATCATCTTCATGTTTCTTAGGAACAGCCAGTCTGACAGGCGGTTAACACCATGGGCCATGTATACTATGAAGTTCTTTATCCGGCTGATCTTCGACACAACATTGTCTTTCTGTTTTACTGTCGGAGCGACACCCAAACAATGATCCAAGTATGTCTGAAGGTACGCCTCCATGCTTCTAGGCAACGTGATTTCACGCATGGTATTCCCCCGTCCACACCCAGTGGACCAGTAATTTGAGGGAGAGGGCAAGTCATTAGCCAGCTTAGAGGCACGGGTCTTCCGGCATACAGGGGTCTCGCTACCGAGGCTACTGCAAACATGACAGTTTCCACCGGGGTCTTCACAGGGGTCTCGCTACCGGAGGCTACTGCAAACATGACAGTTTCCACCGGGGTCTTCACAGGGGTCTCGCTACCGGAGGCTACTGCAAACATGACAGTTTCCACCGGGGTCTTCACAGGGGTCTCGCTACCGGAGGCTACTGCAAACATGACAGTTTCCACCGGGGTCTTCACAGGGGTCTCGCTACCGGAGGCTACTGCAAACATGACAGTTTCCACCGGGGTCTTCACAGGCGTCTCGCTACCGGAGGAAACTGGTAATATGACAGTCTTCACTGGGCTCTTCACAGGGTTCTTGACCGGTCTCTTTCCACCGGAGGCTACTGCAAGCATTACAGTCTTCACTTGGCTCTTCACAGGGTTCTTTACCGGTGTCTTCCCACCGGAGGCTACTGCAAGCATGACAGTCTTCACCGGGCTCCTCACAGGGGTCCCGCTACCGGAGGTTACTGGGGAATGCATGACAGTCTTCACCGGGGTCTTCACAGGGGTCCCGCTACCGGAGGTTACTGGGGAATGCATGACAGTCTTCACCGGGGTCTTCACAGGGGTCCCGCTACCGGAGGTTACTGGGGAATGCATGACAGTCTTCACCGGGGTCTTCACAGGGGTCCCGCTACCGGAGGTTACTGGGGACTGCATGACAGTCTTCACCGGGGTCTTCACAGGGGTATTGCTGCCTGAGGCTACTGTGTTTATGCCGGAGGTACTTGGGATTGCCAGGCCCTTAAATCGTATACATTCGTCCTCTTCCTCAAGAACAGCAGCACTCTGCTTCCTGGGTTTTAGCTCCTTTTTCAGCCTGGAGCGCAGGGTCTTCACCTCATCATTGAGGGCATCCTTCTGAGCCCTCAATGCCACATTTTCCAGCATCACCTGCCTGCAGTCCTCGTTGTCACACTCGGTATGTGGGGAGAAGGGTGGAGGGTGCCCGGGGTATTCCCCCTCATTGTCTATATCCAATGATGTAGCCATTCCAATGATGGGGTTAGTCTCACGGAGGTCATGGAGCAACTGCAGTGCCACACTATGCTTCAGCCTTGCCATGACCTGCTGTGCCTCATGTCGGGACAACTCAGGGTGGTCATGTTTTACATGACGGTCCAGTCTCTTCCCAGCGTACGAACACCCAGCGATGGGACAGGGTTTGGTCCGAACATTTATCCTTCCACTGGCTATTTTCAGGAGGATTCCCCTCTCCTCCAAGTTCCGCACTGCATGCTTGTGCTTAAGGTGTTTGTTCAATGCCAGATAGAAGAGTCTGCACACCGGGCATTCAGATGACATCCTTACTGAAACACACATAATGAATTTGATCAAAATGATGTTATAGTTCTCCGTTTATATGCGTTAGCGTGAGCGGTGGTTGCGACACTGGGTCCGATGCATCAATTCATGGTGCATGGACGAAGGGAAGTATTGGGTTACCACCGGGTCAGATGGTCCCACTTCCGCACCAACGCGGGGCTGGTGATGGCAACATTGGGTCCGATGCATCCATACATGGTGCCCCGACCATGAGAGGGTTTGGGGTACCCCGGAACCAGGCACCACCCCAGCAGGAAACGGGTTGTATGGTCAAAGGAGGAAAGAGTGATAGAACCGGGGTAAAGCAAAGAAAGTGTCCGACAATAGTGACTTGTGAGGCGGCCAGAGAGTCTGTCATATCTCGGTCCTATCCTCCAGGCAACGCTGTGGCCAAAACTGGGCTAAAAACAAAAAAAAAAAAAATATTTCATCCAGGGAAATTTGGGTGAAAATGAAAAAAAAGTACCCGGAAATAGTGCTTCATTAGCCAGCAGCAGTCCCCTGTCGACTCATGTGACATTCCTCCAGGGTTACATAGAACCAGGGTGTGGGGTCCGAGCCATCTCCGAGACATCTCTAGTCCATGTTGATAATGGGGGAAATGTACCCCAAAATAGTCCTTCATTAGCCAGCAGCAGTCCCCTGTCGACTCATGTGACATTCCTCCAGGGTTACATAGAACCAGGGTGTGGGGTCCGAGCCATCTCCGAGACATCTCTAGTCCGTGTTGATAATGGGGGAAATGTACCCCAAAATAGTCCTTCATTAGCCAGCAGCAGTCCCCTGTCGACTCATGTGACATTCCTCCAGGGTTACATAGAACCAGGGTGTGGGGTCCGAGCCATCTCCGAGACATCTCTAGTCCGTGTTGATAATGGGGGAAATGTACCCCAAAATAGTCCTTCATTAGCCAGCAGCAGTCCCCTGTCGACTCATGTGACATTCCTCCAGGGTTACATAGAACCAGGGTGTGGGGTCCGAGCCATCTCCGAGACATCTCTAGTCCGTGTTGATAATGAGGTACCCCCAAAAAAGTGCATCATGACTCAGCAATCATCACACTCAACTTTGGTGAGAACCGGGGAAAGGGGTCAAAATGTAAAAATTATACCCCAAAACAGTGCCTCATGACCCCGCAGGAGTCCCCCGCGGACTCCCCTGACATTCCTCCATGGTCGTAATCATCCAACTCAACTTTGGTGAGAACCGGGGAAAGGGGTCAAAATGAAAAATATACCCCAAAACAGTGCCTCATGACCCCGCAGAGTCCCCCGCGGACTCCCCTGACATTCCTCCATGGTGGAAATCATCCAACTCAACTTTGGTGAGAACCGGGGAAAGGGGTCAAAATGGAAAAATTGTACCCCAAAATAGTGCCTCATGACCCCGCAAGAGTCCCCCGCGGACTCCCCTGACATTCCTCCATGGTGGAAATCATCCAACTCAACTTTGGTGAGAACCGGGGAAAGGGGTCAAAATGGAAAAATTGTACCCCAAAATAGTGCCTCATGACCCCGCAAGAGTCCCCCGCGGACTCCCCTGACATTCCTCCATGGTGGAAATCATCCAACTCAACTTTGGTGAAACCGGGGAAAGGGGTCAAAATGTAAAAATTATACCCCAAAATAGTGCCTCATGACCCCGCAGAGTCCCCCGCGGACTCCCCTGACATTCCTCCATGGTCGAAATCACCAACTCAACTTTGGTGAGAACCGGGGAAAGGGGTCAAAATGTAAAAATATACCCCAAAATAGTGCCTCAAATCGGGTAGAGTCACCTGAAAGTGCCCTCGCATTCCTCCAGGGCTCAAAATGTCGCACTTAAACTATTTGGAGAACCGGGAAAATGTAAAAAATACCCCAAAATAGTGCCTCATAATCGGGTAGAGTCACCTGCAAAAGTGCCCTCGCATTCCTCCATGTCGAACTTAAAGTATTGGGAGAACCAGGCTGGGGGGTCTTGAGGCACAAAATGAGGCCCACTCAGAGTGCTTGGTGAGCGGATACATTCTTCCATGATTTCCAACAGCCGTTTTTTTCTGAGTCCACCCAAAAACTGGGTTTCTGATTTCGTGCGGAAGGTAGTCTGAAAATTATGGATGAATCTTTTTGACAGAGAAGTGGAAATGAAGCCCAGGGACTTTTTCCCCTTCTCCGTTGTACCAACCATCGGAGAAGGGGAAAAATCGGCCCGAAGCGCCAAACACCTGGCCACTACTCCCGTTGGCACTTAGAAAAAATTTGACAATTTTTCAAAACTTCATTTTTGATTATTTTAAGATATAATTAAGCGTTTTCTTCACTTTTTTTTGCTTTCCACGGGTGGGGGCGCCTGGCAGGCCGCCTATGAGCACCCAAATTCGGCCTGGATCATCCAGGATTTGTGGGAAAAAATCCATAAACTGACTAAATCACCCAGAGAGGTCCCCTACCTAGCCCAAATATATATAATACAAATACATTTAAATAGTAAAAGGTGCACTTGTGCTCTGCATTACCCGGAATTTTATTTTCATAGCCCCATGATAGTGATTAAAAATCATTTTCATGGGAAAAAGTGTTAAAACGCCTGATTAAATTATATGCAGGACCCCAGTGAGCTCCAGACTATGTGCATTGTGTTGGGAACCATATAAATGATAGAATAAATGCATTTAAATGCAAAAATAATGATTTAAAATCATTTTAGGGGGACAATTGTGGAGAGGAGCCTGAAAATGACTCTGCAGCAGGCCGCCTATGAGCACCCAAATTCGGCCTTTTCACGGCACCACCACCCCTTCTGTGAAGGGTATTCTCGTGCCCCTGGTGACTCTACAAGGGGTGGTTTTTATGGTGCTTCTATGCCCGCCCATGAGCACCCAAAGTCGGCCTTCTTCACAGCACCAACACCCTTCTGTGAAGGGTATCTCGTGCCCCTGGTGACTCTACAAGGGGTGGTTTTTATGGTGCTTCTATGCCCGCCCATGAGCACCCAAAGTTGGCCTTCTTCACAGCACCAACACCCCTTCTGTGAAGGGTATTCTCGTGCCCCTGGTGACTCTACAAGGGGTGGTTTTTATGGTGCTTCTATGCCCGCCCATGAGCACCCAAAGTTGGCCTTCTTCACAGCACCAACACTCCTTCTGTGAAGGGTATTCTCGTGCCCCTGGTGACTCTACAGGGGTGGTTTTTATGGTGCTTCTATGCCCGCCCATGAGCACCCAAAGTCGGCCTTCTTCACAGCACGAACACCCCTTCTGTGAAGGGTATTCTCGTGCCCCTGGTGACTCTACAAGGGGTGGTTTTTATGGTGCTTCTATGCCCGCCCATGAGCACCCAAAGGCGGCCTGGATCATCCAGGATCTGTGGGCTAAGCTCCATAAACTGACTACATCACCCAGAGAGGTGAAAGAGGACACATTGACCCAGCAGTAAGTGCTTGAAACGTGGCTAAAGCTGTGTTAAACTGTGGGGTAACATGTTTCAAATGACAGCACACTGCTGCTTGTTGGCAGGCTGACTCAGTTCACTTGTCTCACACACACCCAGGGGGGAAAGATAACACTTGTACCCAGGAAAGAGTCCTCAAAACGTGGCTAAAGCTGTGTCAAACTGTGGGGTAACATGTTTCAAATGACAGCACGGTGCTGCTTGTTGGCAGGCTGACTCAGTTCACTTGTCTCACACACACCCAGGGGGGGAAAGATAACACTTGTACCCAGGAATAAGTCTTTGAAAGGCGGGGAAAAGTTGTTTGAAATAGTATAATACCTCCAGGCCGCTTAACTGCACTTTACCACCCAGAAATAATGTTTAAATGGTCGGGGAAAGTATTTTTAAATGTCTGGAAGAGAGTTTTAGACAGTCATTTTGCACGAAATCATTTAACATAGACGCTCTCCTGAAAATGCACAGAATATGTGCTTTTCAGGAGACCGTTAATGTTAAATGATTTCGTGCAAAATGACTGACTAAAACTCCGGAATAAGTGTTTGAAAGGCGGGGAAAAGTTGTTTAAAATAGGCTGATACCTCCAGGACGCATAACATGGGTAAAAAGTGTGTTAAAAGGTCGGGGAACATGTTTCAAATGACAGCACACTGCTGCTTGTTGGCAGGCTGACTCACTTCACTTGTCTCACACACACCCAGGGGGGAGAAAGAGGACACATTGACCCAGGAAAGAGGCCTCAAAACACAGGTAAAAGTGTGTTAAACTGGGGGGAACATGTTTCAAATGACAGCACACTGCTGCTTGTTGGCAGGCTGACTCACTTCACTTGTCTCACACACACCCAGGGGGGAGAAAGAGGACACATTGACCCAGGAAAGAGGCCTCAAAACACAGGTAAAAGTGTGTTAAACTGTGGGGGAACATGTTTCAAATGACAGCACACTGCTGCTTGTTGGCAGGCTGACTCACTTCACTTGTCTCACACACACCCAGGGGGGAGAAAGAGGACACATTGGAGCACACATTGACCCAGGAAAGAGGCCTCAAAACACAGGTAAAAGTGTGTTAAACTGTGGGGGAACATGTTTCAAATGACAGCACACTGCTGCTTGTTGGCAGGCTGACTCAGTTCACTTGTCTCACACACACCCAGGGGGGAAAGATAACACTTGTACCCAGGAATAAGTCTTTGAAAGGCGGGAAAAGTTGTTTGAAATAGTATAATACCTCCAGGCCGCTTAACTGCACTTTACCACCCAGAAATAATGTTTAAATGGTCGGGGAAAGTATTTTTAAATGTCTGGAAGAGAGTTTTAGACAGTCATTTTGCACGAAATTATTTAACATAGACGCTCTCCTGAAAATGCACAGAATATGTGCTTTTTCAGGAGACCGTTAATGTTAAATGATTTCTTGCAAAATGACTGGCTAAAACCCCGGAATAAATGTTTGAAAAGCGGGGAAAAGTTGTTAAAAATAGGCTGATATCTCCAGGGCGCATCACCAAAAATGTACAAGCCAGGGAAGATGCCTGAATCCCGGATACTTTAGGTCTGTCACTTAGGCACCACTCCGACGCTCCCGAGAGCGGACGTCCATTGTTTGTAAGGCACCTAAGAGGGATGATTAATTTGCATTGTCCGCATGCGTGTTACATACAATGCCGAGGCTGACGCATGTTATCAATTTAATGCAACGGATTATTCAGAGTTTACAAGTATTATTTAAAGTTGAAGTTTTTGTAACTCGTCTTAATTGTTGTAATGGGCAGTGGGTTCACTCAGCATGATAACATTTGCCCTCAGGACTCAAGGTACTGCACTCAGATGGCTCCAGTCCTACCTCACTGAACGATCCCACTTCATCTCCCTTAGAGCCTTCTCAGTGGCAGCTCCTAGGCTGCATCTCAGGTCGATTCAATGGAATCCTTGCGTCCCTCACTTGCGTCGTTTCCCTGCGTCTAGTCCCTCCCACCAGGAAGCATGGAGAGACGCAAGGAAACCACGAGAAGCAGGGAAATGAGTTTTAAGAGCAATGGGACGTCCTTTCCTCCGGAGCGTCACGTGAAGCCACGTCCGTTTGTGATGACGCTGCACAGCTGATCGTCTGACAGCAGCTCTGTCCCCGTTGTTTTCACAACACCCCCGCCTCTGTTAGTACACATTTACTGACACAAACATTTGTATCATCTGTTGTAGACCCAAATACATTAAATAAGAACTCATTCTCAAAAAAGATAAACGCCATTCTTAAAATGTATAACCGAAAAAAGCGATCATGAAAATGTTTCCAATAAATGAATAAAATGATCTTTGTCCACTTAGTTGTTCAGATATATCACATATTTGTAACTGAATGATGCATTCATTGAAACAGGACACAGTATGAACTGAGGAGTGAGTCCCGTGAGTTTCATGTGTTTTCTTCACTCCGCTGGGAAACTGCTCTCATGTCAAGAAGCATCAGATCAGTGCGCTGCATCGTCCAATCAGTGAGCGATACACAGTAAGGGGGCGGGGCGAGTCTCTGAGGATTTCATTGGAGGATGGTCTGGTGGTTCCTTTCAAACCTTTATTTAACCAGATGGTCCCATTGAGATCATAGATCTCTTTTTCAAGGGAGACCTGCACCTCGGTTATCGCTCCTCGCTCCTCGCTCCTCGCTCCTCGCTCCTCGCTCCTCGCTCCTCCAGCAGAAATAAGCGCCATGGGACGCTACTCAAGATGGCGCAGACAAATCAACTTCCGGTGAGACCGAGGACCGAGGAGCGAGGAAATGAAAATAACAGACCTGAGACGCAGCCCTAGGCTCTGGAATTCCCCCCCCAAGATCTTCGTGATTCCGAGTCCCTCACAGTCTTTCAGTCCCGCCTCAAAACCCATCTCTTCAACTCTGTCTATCCATAAGCCCCCCCCCCTCAATCAACTTCCTCTTGACTGCCTTTTCTGTTTATTTTATTTGTTATGTTTTTCGTTTTTTGTTTTTGCCTGTCCTAGTTTGTCTACCCTCCCTCATACTGTAAAGCGTCTTTGAGTTGTAGAAAAGCGCTATATAAATATAATTATTATTATTATTATATCCATTTTCGAGGCTTCTCTGTGATGAGTGATGATCACAAGCCTGCATGCGGGCTCCGTACGCTTCAAGTACCCCGAGTCCACTTCGTGGGACCCCTTATTGGGGGCTAAAGGCCCATTCTGCCCAAAACTCCCACTTCGCCCCAAAATGGGCGCTTATTTGATCTCTTTATGTATTTAAATGATTATGTGTTAATGCCTATGTAAAGCACTTTGAATTCCCTCTGTGTCTGAAATGTGCTTTATTAATAAACTAACTTTAATCTTACAACAAAAGTAGTCGGTATGAAGTGAAGGCAACGCCAATGTATGCATCTGTTTCTGTTTCAGGGTCCAGCAGCAGAGACCAGACTCTCCCAGCTGTCTGTCCTTCAAGAGTGACCGGTCGAAGGATGACTTCATGGACTTTAAAGGACGACCTCCATCTGCTGATCAGAAGTAAGCTGTAACTCATAGTAAGAGTCCGGTTATGATAGAATAAAACCAGTTTGTATAAAGTGTTGTCCGACCCCTCCTCATGTCCAAAGTGTTTAGTTGTGAACGTCCACACTGGGAGGGGCAGTGAAACTCCATCTGAAAACTCAGGCTGTCCCTAGCGATGGACCACTACGGCCACTTTGTATACAAATTGCCTGATGCCGGCAGGAAGTGGCCGGGGCGCTGCACCAACACGCTTTTGGCTGTTGGGGGTGCTACGTGCATGCGGGCCCCGTACGCTTTAAGTACCCCGAGTCCACTTTGTGGGACCCCTTATTGGGGGCTAAAGGCCCATTCTGCCCAAAACTCCCACTTCGCCCCAAAATGCCATAACTCAAGGCCGGTTTCGCCCAAAAGTCCCGGAAATGGCTGGGCGCTCCTAAAACACCCAGACCCAGAGGGGTCCAAAGCAGGGTGCATGGCCCCCAAACGTTGTGGGTGTGATCCAGAGGACCCAATGTGTCCAGTGTTCGAATTACCCATTTGCTTTCGGGGGAGCCCTATTTTTTTGTGCACATCCTGCTACTAAACATGTCACACGCACGCTCTGTTGACTGGCGCAGCAGCGCGGATGCGATCAATTGCTATAAAAACACTCTGCTACTACTACAGACGGTATTACTGCCAAGGCACAATAACATTTCAGAGAGAATGAATAACAACATGAGGCTACCGTTTCAAAACCAATTGATAGCCATTAGCCAACATTTATTTAATTGCAACAAACAAAGCAACGACATCAGCTGCTGTTGGGGACACATGGCAACGTTTTTCAGATGTGTATAGGCTATATAACATAGGCACGGCGGCCTCAGAATTTAAATGAGTTGAAATTAAATTAATTATTGAGCAACAACAATGAATGGAAATGTTAATACTACACTCCACCACACATGTAGGCCTAATCCAACAGTCTATGGAATTCGAACTTCCACGTAATTCAAAACTTTATTTTATTTTAATTTTGTATGTGTGTATGACATGTGTGTCATAGCCTCTTTTTATCATATATACTCAACAGTGTCCCTATCACTTCTTGACTGTCACTCCCCTGTGGGTGGATTGCTACAATGGAGGGAAAACGGACGAGAAGTTACTAACATGCAAGCAGGCTATGAAACCTGTGTGTGTGTGTGTGTGTGTTGTGTGTGTGTGTGTGTGTGTGTGTGGTGTGTGTGTGTGTGTGTGTGTGTGTGTGTGTGTGGTGTGTGTGTGTGTGTGTGTGTGTGTGTTGTGTGTGTGTTTGTGTGTGTGTGTGGTGTGTGTGGTGTGTGTGTGTGTGTGGTGTGGGTGTGTGTGTGTGGTGTGTGTGTGTGTGTGGTGTGTGTGTGGTGTTGTGTGTGTGTGTGTGTGTGTGTGTGGTGTGTGTGTGTGTGTGGTGGTGTGTGTGTGGTGTGTGTGTGTGTGTGTGTGTGTGTGTGGTGTGTGTGTGTGTGTGTGTTGTGTGTGTGTGTGTGTGTGTGTGTGGTGTGTGTGTGTGTGTGTGGTGTGTGTGTGGCCAGTCCAAACAAACACAAAGCTCAAACAGTCAAATGGACTCTCTTACCTTACTGTAAAAGCGACCACAGGGACCTGGGCGGCTTCTTCTTCGCTTTTGGTCCCGGAACCCATGATGTGGAGGGTTTGTGGCCAGCTTTGATCCAAGACCGTCCAAATGGCTGAGGGTCGAATTGCTCCGGGGGGGGGGGGGGCCATTGATGTCTACGAAGAAGTGAGAAGAGGCTCTTCTCCCGCAACTTGTTGCATTTGTCGGTGTCGGTCGAATTGACTGCAGAAAACCCCCTCTCACACTCAGCTGATGGAGGCAGAAAGGTCTTGCTCACTGTCTGCAGTTTATGCAGGGCTTTCCCTGGAGATTTATTCTCTAATTTGTAGTCCCGAAACTCCTCAATGGCCTCTCGGGCCGGTTCCCCCAGTACTTTTGCCAGTGCGCGTACTTCATTCTCCCCATAGAGGATCAGGGCGCTCCGTTGTTCGGGCCAAAAGCGCTTGTCCAGTGGTTTTAGCATGCGGACCAAGTCCGGTTCAGGCAGTCTTCAAACTGTCTATTATAGACTGGATAAAACTGCAGACGGTTATCTTGGGCCTGCTCTCTGAGAGCTCAACATCCTTGAACATGCCAGTAGCAATGCCTTCTTCCACTTTTGTGTGGACTTTCCTCCACTGATTTTCATAGCTGTCAACACATCGATGGTCTGCTGAATGTAGCAACTTGCATCTACCAAAGATGTTTCTCTGCGTTGCAGTTTTAGCGACAGGCTTTTAAGTTCTCGAAGAACATCCTTCATTGTTGCCAAATCAGCCAGAAATCCAGTGCTCGTGAGGAGTTTGTGCATTCCCTGAATTTCTGTCTCTCTGTGTCACTGCGAGATGATGTGTCGTCTGTTGCTGTTTTGAATTGGCGTGCCAGTGCGGGATAATCTTTCCAGACAGCTTTCACAGTCTGAAAACTACTAGCCACCCAACGAAGAGTGAAGATTTGGCCTATTTTCAATATTTGCACGTTTAATTCTGCTGCTGCTTCTTGGAGCAAATGGGCATTTTTTGATGACTGGTGATAGAGAGCATACAGTTTTGCAACAAAAAACTCAAACTGATTACACCCAGCTACTTCTTTAAGGCAATCCTTGACAGCCAATTCTAGTCGGTGGGCTAGACAGTGAATAGACTGCACTTTGGGGAAATCCTGTTTGAGTTTTGTCACAAGTCCCCCAACTCTGCCTGTGAGTACTGCTGCTCCATCCGTTGCTATTGAGGTTTTCCCCAAGAACTCGTCATCCAGTCCAGCTTGTCTTAAGCTTTTCCTCAAACTTCTGTACAGCGAGTTAGCATCCGTACCTTCTGAAAGCTCAACAATATCCAAGAAAACATTGTCCACTTCCCCTTTTCCTGTCATGTCACATCGGACGTAAATAATCATGTAGGCCCGCCCATGAACTGTGCTCATCTATTGTGATGCTAATTAGTGAGCCCATGTCTTTTACATTGGAAACAAATGTAGCTCTCATTTCCTCGGCGATATGCCTGATTATTTCAGCACAAGCATGGTCCGATTTGTGCACAGTCCCTACGGTAGCACCATTGAGTTTTTGTAGGAACATTACAGCAGGTAGCTTTCTGTATGACATTTCTTCTTTGGCAATCATATAGGCAGATCTGAACGATGTGTGTTTCCTGCATTAGATCCAACCCGGTATCACGGCAAGACGTGAACATGTGACGATCTACCATGCTGGGAGACGTGAATATGTCACGGTTTCGTCCCTTCAAACGTGACAGTTACACGGTATTGTTAACATGGCCCAACCAGTGGAAAAATACCCGGAAGTGCCTAGCAAATGGTCTACCGCGCCTATTGGTCGGTTTTTATTGTCCAAATTAGATGTTTTTAATTTATTTTGTAATCATCACACTCAATTTCGCCAATGTTCTTGTTGCCCTAGCTGGTCGACACCTCTTTTAGCAGAAACAAAGGCTACATTAATGTATTAAATCGATGTTAATCCATGTGTGTGGAGGTGAGGATGTGGAATTAACGGACGTGACGTTGTGCGATTGCGTTGCCAGGCAACGCAATTTACAAACTCTTCAACTACAACCCGAATTATATTTAAAAACATTTTAAAATGCCTCACGAAGGCCTCACGAAATACTTTAATGTAAATTAAAATGTAAATGTGAAGGAATGTGTGTAATGTGGTGAATGACATTATTCACCCACGGATCTATGGGTTGGGGGTATTGTTCCGCACGGATGTTTTAGTTAACCGGACTCCTGTTCATGTGAAATCCGAAAACATTTAAAAAAAATAAAATACTTTATTCCGAGTTTGCTTGCTTTTCTCTTTGGAGGTCATCACATAACGGCATTGTAATACACGGTTCGGCTGCATTAAATATTACATATCTGCCGTAGTTCTGTATTCATAGAGCCCTGATGAGAAGACTTCTGGACAAACAGGAAGCACTGCCGCCAAAACTGAAAACGTGACGTGGATCATAAATATATCAACAATTAAACAACATCTTACATTTCTTTTCACGCAATACGTCTCCTTGCAGTATCAATGCTAATTCGGCTGACTTTTATATTTGATCCAATTGGTAGATAGGCTGTATTTACACCATAACGGTGCACAGCTGATAGAAAGGGACACCTACTGGTTAAAGCACGTTATTGCATTTTATTATTTTATTATTTTTCACAAAAATGAAACCATCAATAGCAAAAACAGAATTAACTGTCATTAGTAAACCACTCAAATAAAAAAAATCATAAGTGGTTTTGTTTTACATATATTTTAAGGATAATAATAGCAATGTAACACTGTCTATGACACTTACTGTATAACACTGATTTGAAAAACATACAGAAAAAACTAATTCACTGCCCTTAATAAAGTATTTAAATATACATTTCAGGTGTGCTGTTTTGTTTAGATCATTATCATCTGGAGCTCTTTAATGTCCTTTTTGATTATTGTTACACCAGGTCTTGTCAAAACCTTTATTCCATATTCAATATCCATTAGTAAACAAAACAGCAATTCTACTCCACTACAATTCAGAGGTTAACCTGGTATTTTACTCCACTACATTTATTTTAGTTACTTTGCAGATTCTGATTAATGATGTGAAATATAAACAACCCTTAAATCAGGCTTTAGTTACACCTGAGTAAAATTCAGGGAAAGGTGATTGTCAAGTGCCAACAATCAGGAGAGATATTTGATAGTTGCTGCTTGAGAAGACTACACATTTATCTGCAGATCCCTATAAAGTATATTCATTACTCGTTATTCTCTACTAATAGTTAATTAAAGACTGTATATAATGGCTATTTTGCATATCCCTTTCAAGATTTCAAGATTTTCTAAGGTTCATTGACATATACACAACTAATTCAATAACGTGCTTTAACCACTAGGTGTTGCACACAAGGTACACACAGCCATAATAACTTTGTATTATGAGTGTAGGACACTTGTGTATGTATAACATCTGAAGATGTGTAGTTTTATTCATGTTTTCACATAATTGTACAGGATATTGCTATATTATTTCACATGTTTACTTCTAATATCTGATTTGTAAAACATCACAGACAGAAAGGTATATCCGTCATTTAACAGTAAGCTATTGCAATTCTGAATCCATTGATGTGTCTCCCATCACCCAAATCCCCTGACTATTCTCTCAACTCAGTATTTACATTCTTATATTCAAAGAAAATCAGTAATATCTTTAAAAACTACAAGTCCTTTTCTATCAGCTGTGCACCGTTATGGTGTAAATATAACCTATCTACCAATTGGATCAAATATAAAAGTCAGCCGAATTAGTATTGATACTGCAAGGAGACGTATTGTGTGAAAAGAAATGTAAGATGTTTAATTGCTGATATATTTATGATCCACGTCACGTTTTCAGTTTTGGCGGCAGTGCTTCCTGTTTGTCCAGAAGTCTTCTCATCAGGGCTCTATGAATACAGAACTACGGCAGATATGTCATATTTAATGCAGCCGAACCGTGTATTACAATGCCGTTATGTGATGACCTCCAAAGAGAAAAGCAAGCAAACTCGGAATAAAGTATTTTATTTTTTTTAAATGTTTTCGGATTTCACATGAACAGGAGTCCGGTTAACTAAAACGTCCGTGCGGAACAATACCCCCAACCCATAGATCCGTGGGTGAATAATGTCATTCACCACATTACACACATTCCTTCACATTTACATTTTAATTTACATTAAAGTATTTCGTGAGGCCTTCGTGAGGCATTTTAAAATGTTTAAAATAAATTCGGGTTGTAGTTGAAGAGTTTGTAAATTGCGTTGCCTGGCAACGCAATCGCACAACGTCACGTCCGTTAATTCCACATCCTCACCTCCACACACATGGATTAACATCGATTTAATACATTAATGTAGCCTTTGTTTCTGCTAAAAGAGGTGTCGTCCAGCTAGGGCAACAAGAAAATCGGCGAAATCGAGTGTGACGATTACAAAATAAATGAAAAACATCTAATTTTGACAATAAAAACCGACCAATAGGCGCGGTAGACCATTTGCTAGGCACTTCCGGGTATTTCTCCACTGGTTGGGCCATGTTAACAATACCGTGTAACTGTCACGTTTGAAGGGACGAAACCGTGACATATTCACGTCTCCCAGCATGGTAGATCGTCACATGTTCACGTCTTGCCGTGATACCGGGTTGATTAGATCAGCATTGATTGCCAATACCTTGTTTGGTAGGACATCTTTCTCATCTCCAAAATCTCGATCTCTTTTTCGTGTGCCTGGCTCTTATGGTGCTTATAGATCTTTTTTCGCAGGTTATTTTGTTGATCACAGCTGACTTTTCCCTGGATCCATTCTGGTGAAAGGTGCACTCCGGTGGATTTTTCTGCAAGCGGCAAGGAGATCAATATAGTTTTGTCTCTTTGCAAATCTCACATCCACATTTTTTATTTTGTATGAAAAGCCATGGATACTTTTCTTTCCACTCACTCCATATTTTCAGTGTCCAGTTAAAAGGCAGGTCGTCATGGGCATCGCCAGCGTCAGGTTCGCTAGTGCAGGTGGAACCGGAGGCTGTCGCCGTTGTTGAAGCCTCTTCTGAAGCCTCTTCCGAAGCCTCTTCCGAAGCCTCTTCCGAAGCCTCTTCGAAGCCTCTTCGAAGCCTCTTCTGGCTCTGCATCGGCAGGCCTTTCCCTCGGTGTGGAGCTGTCAAAATCGACCCTAACGCCGCTTACAGCTGGAGAACTAAAAGTTGTTCAGTTGACATTTTCATTTTTAGACTCCTTTGCTTCTTTACTTGTGAAACCAAAAGCTGCGACGCTTGGCTGTTTTCGTTTCGCCATTTTCTTTATTACAAAGCCAATTCGTTGTTGTTAAACAATATCAATATGAACATTTCAAATACCGCGCCGGCGCCACCGTAACCATAGCAACGTAAGTAGCGTAAAGAATGCAGCACCGCCACGTACAGATGGCAACACACAGAAATATTCACAAATGTAAAACAAATATTCAGAAACTGTAATGAACAATGACTTTAATTTATTTCAAGAACTTTTATTTACAGAAACTCAACATTTCTAATCTGTGTGACACAAATATGCACGATTTCTTTGGGCTCCCCCTATTTATCTCAAAGTCGGCCTTCGGGGGAGCTCCCCCCATTTCGAACACTGAATGTGTCCCGGACCAAGTTTGGCGGCCATGCTAGACTTCTAGAATTTTAATTGTCCAATTCACTCAATTTTCACACCAATAAATCATAGGGTGGCCAAGATAGCACAGTCCAGGTGTCACCTCCCTGTCTCAATGCATTGTTGAGATACAGTACTCTACACTTCAAATACCCAAGACAATGCAGTTATGTATTTGAAATGTACAGGCTCATGTCTCCCATATGCCAAGGGATACATGCACGTGACTTTAGGTGAGTCACCGGTGTAAAGCACTTTGAATTCCCTCTGTGTCTGAAATTCTTTATTAATAAACTAACTTTAATCTTACAACAAAAGTAGTCGGTATGAAGTGAAGGCAACGCCAATGTATGCATCTGTCTCTGTTTCAGGGTCCAGCAGCAGAGACCAGACTCTCCGAGCTGTCTGTCCTTCAAGAGCGACTGGTCGAAGGACGAGTTCTTAGACTTTAAAGGACGACCTCCATCTGCTGATCAGAAGTAAGCTGTAACTCACAGTAAGAGTCCGGTTATGATAGAATAAAACCAGTTTGTATAAAGTGTTGTCCGACCCGGTGCTGGAGGTGGAGCTGGGGGGGTAACGGGGGCTGGTGTAAGAACTGTCCCTAGGTCTTTCCTTTCCTGATGAACAGCTGTTAGCCAGCTGCAGAGTCCAGTGTCTATCCACACAGCCACGTTTCAGGAAGACCAGAATGAAGGATGGACAGAATCCTCTGGTCTTCAACAGTAGCTGGAAATAAATACAGTGATGGAAATAATTATTTGATTCCTTGCAGGTTTTGTAAGTTTGCCCTCTTACAAAGAAATGAACTGTCAAGTTCTTCTGGGTTTTGGCCTGTATTCAGTGTTATGCCCAAACGTGAGAGGCTGGAGGGCAACAGAGGACAGAGGACAGAGGACGCTTGGACAACTCTGATTCTTTCTTTTTCTCTTTATTTTCTGCTCAGCAGTTATTTATATGACACTTTTCATCAGATTCTCATCAGGTTGAAAACCTTCAAACACAGAGGACAAACAAATGTTAGTTCACATGCATTCATATGTTTTAATAACAGCTCGCTTATTAAGAAAAGTAGCCTACGCTATTCAAAATAAAACGAATACCCCTCCTGGTATTGAACAATACTATAATAATAATAATAATCTAAACGAAAAAACATACAAATAATTATTTATCCGTCCGTTTTTATCAGATATTATTATTTTTCTTTCAATATTGACTTTCGTCTCGACACTTGAGCTCCTGGTTTCTAACCCAAGGAGCTCACACCAGTTCTTCACCTTACGCCTCTTCTTCACCACCTGCTGTTCTTCAACAGGAAGTAAGATGACAAGGCGCCTGACATCCCTATGAAGAATTTTGGCAGGGATCTTGCTTGGCTGTCCCTTGTACCCTCCATAGACTTCATGCTTCATAGCTGGGACCAAGTAACTGGGAAAGGTTCTCACATCTACATCCCTTACGATGCCTTCTCCATCAGTATTTACACTGACCACTCTTGCCAGTTTGTAATGTCCTCTCAGGGCATTTTGGTCAGCCAGCCACACCACATCTCCCACTGCGACATCTCCATTCCTGGTGTGCCATATTACTTCCAACTTTGATTCTGCCCTAGGCTGGTCCTTAATCTCCAGCCACTTTATTGCAGCTCTCCACACCCAAGCTATGACCCTGACACGTTTTTGAAGGCTGCTGAATCTTTTCACCTCCACAGGATCCTTCACTGTCTCTCCTGTGAGATTCCTGGTAGGAGTCTGATCGGCTCTAGGTTTCTCCCATTGGCTCTTCCTTTTGATGTTTTTCTGTGGGTCTTGTAGGCCATCTCTTTGGTTTCTTCCAGCTTCTGCTCTGGTCATTACTGCTGAGTACACCTTCCTGACAAGGATGGCCCCCTCCTGTTTGGCAGGTGTAACTAAGCCAATTGGTTCGTAAAGTCCAGCCACTTGCCTCAGCTCCCATCTACTCAGTGGATCAGGCATCTCAGGTCTCACTTGCTCTAGGAGGAGACCTCTGCCCACTCTTCTTTTCCTCTTGATTGACAACATGTAGATCTCCTCTTTCTCCACTTTGTACCCGATTCCCAGGGCTTTGTTGTCCTCCTCTCTCATCTGATTTAGAAGGATGAGAGTTTTACTTCCAGCTGTTGCTTTTCCTCCTCCCAGGAGTGCTGTTGCAGTTTCTTGCCTCCCACTTTGACCAGACCGGACCCATGGTTTAAGGAAGAAGGTTCAAGGTTCAAGGTTCTTTATTGTCAATCTGACATAGCTACAGAGTAATTATGCAGTTGAAAATCTTATGTCACAGGCTTCTCCAACAATGCAACAAATAACATAATAACAATAAGAGCATGAGCAATACAAAAATAATAATAGTTAAAAATGAAATAAAAGTTATGATGTGGAATAGTGCAGTACGAGTCTATATACAAGTTATTGGAATGATATATATATATATTAGGTATTAGATACATACTACTGAGTAGCAGATGAATGTTTGATGTTGTTTCAACAGTTCAATTTTTTAACAGTCTCACTGCCCGCGGGAAGAAACTGTCTCCGAATCTTCTTGTCCTTGCCAGGATGCTGCGGTAACGTCTGCCAGACGGCAACAGAAAGAACAGTTTGTGGCTGGGGTGATGGGGGTCTTTGATAATCCGTAGTGATTTCTTCCTGAGCCGCTGGGAGTAAAGGTCCTCCATGGATGGCAGCTCCGTCCTGGTGATGTGCTGTGCAGTTTTCACCACCCTCTGTAAAGCCTTACGATCGAGGTCGGTGCAGCTGCCGTACCAGGCCGTCATGCTGCCAGTGAGGATACTCTCTATCGTGCACCTGTAGAAGTTGCAGAGTATCCTGGAATCCATTTTGAACCTCCTCAACCTGCGGAGGAAGAAGAGCCGCTGTCGAGCTTTCTTGGTGATGGTGGTGGTGTGAAGAGACCATGTCAGGTCCTCAGTGATGTGGACCCCAAGGAACCTGAAGCTTTTGACTCTCTCCACCGTAGTCCCATTGATGGCGATGGGGGCGTGTCCCTCTCCCTGCTGCTTCCTGTAATCCACAATCAGCTCCTTTGTTTTGCTGATGTTGAGATGGAGGTTGTTATCCTGGCACCAAGATGTCAGGTTTTCGACCTCCTCTCTGTACGCCGTCTCGTCATCGTCTGTGATCTGGCCGATGACGGTCGTGTCATCAGCAAACTTCACGATGGTGTTGGAGCTGTGTGTGGCCACGCAGTCGTGGGTGAACAGGGAGTAGAGGAGAGGGCTGAGCACGCAGCCTTGAGGGGCACCGGTGTTGAGAATCAGGGTGGAGGATGTGATATTTCCCACCCGCACTGCCTGGGGTCTGCCCGTCAGGAAGTTCAGGATCCAGTCACAGAGGGCGCTGTTGAGCCCGAGGTCTCTGAGCTTGATGGCCAGCTTGGAGGGCACAATGGTATTGAATGCTGAACTGTAGTCAATGAACAGCATTCTCACATATGTGTTCCTGTTCTTCGGGTCCAGGTGTGAGAGGGCAGTGTGGAGGGTGAGGGCTATGGCGTCGTCTGTGGACCTGTTTGCTCTGTAGGCAAACTGCAGGGGGTCCAGAGATTCAGGGAGGGAGGAGGTGATGAATAATTTGACTAACCGCTCAAAGCACTTCATTATGATGGAGGTGAGTGCTACTGGGCGGTAGTCGTTGGGGCAGGTGATGATTGTCTTTTTGGGGACAGGAATGATGGTGGAGTGTTTAAAACATGTGGGGACTACAGACTGCAGCAGGGACCTGTTGAAGATGTCTGTGAACACCTCTGCCAGCTGAACTGCACACACCCTGAGAACACGGCCAGGGATGCCATCAGGTCCAGGAGCCTTGTGTGGGTTAACCCTTTTAAAGGATTTACACACATCTGCCCTTTAAAACAAAAGGGCAGGTAGCTCCTGGTCCCTCTGTACCTCCACAGCCTGGCTGCTCTCAAAGCGTGCAAAAAAACTGTTTAGCTCATCTGGGAGAGATGCGCACGCAGACACTCCCGCAGCACCCCCCGCTGCTCCTTTGTAGTCAGTCATTGTCCTTAGTCCCGCCCACATATTCCTAGTGTTACAGCCTTTGAAGTCAGATTCCACCTTGTCTTTGTACTGTCTCTTTGCATTTTTAATTGCTCTCCGGAGATCATACCTAGACTTCCTGTACTCCTCCAAATCTCCCGCTGTGTGCGCGAGAGTGCGCGCTTTCAGTTTGCCGCGCACCTCACCGTTTACCCAGGGCTTTTGATTTGGGAATGTCCGTACAGAAACCTTCGGTACCACGTCATCGATGCATTTCCCAATGTAGCAGATGACAGTGTCCGTGTGTGTGTTGATGTTATTGTCCTCAAACACACTCCAATCCGTGGATGCAAAGCAATCCTGCAGTGCAGGCAACAACAGTAGTGAGATATGGTCTGATTTGCCGAAGGGAGGGCGAGGGAGAGCCTTATATCCATTCCGGAAAGGGGAATAAACATGGTCCAGTATGTTTCCCCGCGCGTCGGGAAGTTGATGTGTTGGTAATATTTTGGCAAAACCTTCTTAATGTTGGCGGTGTTGAAATCTCCGGCCACAACGAACGCCGCATCTGGCCGTGAAGTCTCGGTTTTATCAATAATCCCAAACAGCTGATCGAGTGCCGTGTTATTGTCGGCGAGTGGCTGCGGGGGGACATACACTGCTGTTATCACAACAGATGTGAATTCCCTCGGCAGATGGAAGGCCCGACATGAGATCATGAGGTGCTCTAGCTGTGCGGAACAGTCCGATGAAATAATCTTCACATCTGAACACCAGTTGTTGTTAGTCATTACACACACACCGCCTCCCTTACTTTTCCCCGAGGTAGCAGTCCGGTCCTGACGAAAAATAGAGAATCCATCAGGCACAATAGCGGAGTCCGGGATAGATGAGCAAGTCTCAGTGAGAATTAACACGTTACAGTTCTTAATGTCCCGTTGAAAAGCAATCCGGCTTCTGAGTTCATCTAGCTTATTTTTCAATGGATTGAACATTAGCCAGAAGAATACTCGGAAGAGGGGGGCGATTTTCTCGTTTCCTCAGTCTGACAGCAACCCGGCCGGGATCCCCGCTTTGTCTTCTTCTTGCGTCTCTCAGGTAGAACAGCAACAGGTAGCCATGGTGAATCTCCATTGTTTGTCGGAGGGTTATTTATGTCCACGAAGTTTCGCAATTGGAGAAGTTCCTCTCTGCTATATTGTATGGCAGAGTAGGTGCGGTTGGCTAGCATGTTGCGAACCATGTTAAAAGTGAAACGGCAAAAGTAAAAGAAATAGTACAAAATACGAAAATGGGCAAAGTTGGAGAGGAGCACAAAGACGATGCGGCCATCTCACCGGCGCATCACAGAAGCCACAGCTCTCAGGATTTCCTCCACTCCTTCTGTAATCCTCTCCAGTTGTTCTTGACTGTTATGGGAGGTTAAGAGGTCGTCCACATAGCTGTCCTCTTCAAGAACTCTGCGTTCCTCTTTCATGTGGGAAAACATGGGCAGACTGGCTGTTTCTCGCATAGCCACCTGTGCAATGCAACCGGCTGGTCTGTCCCCAATGTTGACTCTTGTGATAGCATACTCACATATCTCTTCTTCTGGACTGTCTCTCCAGAGGAATCTGTGCATATGCATCTCACGCTCCTCCAGCCACACTGAGTTGTACATTTTCTTTATGTCTCCCAGAGCTGCATGCACACCTCTTCTGAACCTCAACAGAACAGCTCTGATCGGATTAAGAACATCGGGTCCCTTTAGTAGAATGTCATTCATGCTTACCTCTGAACTTCTGGCTGCTGTTCCATACAAGCTGTACTGGTGTAGTCACTGAATGAGGGTTTGGTGCTACTAAGTGGCTTACGTACCACACTGGTCCTTTCCAGTTGGTCTTGATTTGGTCCGTGAGTTTGATGGCTGCACCTCTTTCAACCATTTCGTGGACTTGGGCTTTATATGCAGCTTGCCACTCCGGCTCCCGCCTTAGTTGTTTCTCTGTCCGCATGAATGTAGCCTCCACAGCACGTTTGTTGTTGGGGAGAGAAGTGGGGTCCTCAGTCCAGGGATATTTTGCGTCCCAGTGTGGTGATGTAATATGAGAATCCTGCTGACGTAGGTTAGGCCTGCCTTTATGATATCCAGCTCTCTCTCCTCCGCCAGGGTCATCTCTTTACCTCCTGGTTGGCAATTTCCACAACAACATCCTCCACACTTAGGCTCACAGGCTGCTCCAATGCTGTCCACCTCCACCAGTCCAGGAACTCACGGTTAGTAGCAGCTGTGACCTTTACTTCAGCCATATCTTCCTTCTGCAACTGTGCTGGGTTGTTCGTTGGAAGCTTTATCTCCTCATACCTGACTGCAGCTGTTCTCATGGAGCGAGCAAAGTGTGTGTTGACCTGTGTGCCGCCACTTCAATCTCCTCAAACAGTTTGGGGTGTGCTCCGCCTACTTTTTCCCAGTGGACTTTCCCACAAAACAAGGTCTGCAACAACCTTCACTCTTTGTGGAGCAAGTCTTCCTTCCCTGTGGCTTATGAGGAGCTCGACTTCTTCTGGCCTCTTTTATTCTTCGGGCTTGACCTCTGGGAAGAACTTGTGCAGTTTTTCAGGACTGATGACTTTATGCACTTTGGCGATCTCCTCTAGGCCATAGCAGACAAGTTCATGTGCCTTCTCTGTCCCTTTAGGAGTCTTGACTCTCACCCTAAGGAGGTATATTTTTGTGTTCACCTTGATGGTCATTCCTCCTACCCCATACACAACCAGAGTAATTTGTTCACCTTGCAACCTCAGCCTGTCAGCAGCCTTATGGGTGATGTCATTTGTGACTGAGGCAAGGTCCACCAGAGTCCCAATCTTCTGCCCTGCATTTGCAGTGACCTCCATCAGCATGATGATGACAGGAATTTCCCTGTCCACCAGCCTTGACTGTCCTCCAGCTCTGCCTGTTACTGCTGTTTGGTTGGTAAAGGCTTTCCTGCACCTTCCTGCACGCTCTGGGGAAAGCTCAGCCAAGAATTTCTCCTGCTCCTCTGTGAGTTTGCTCTTACTTCTCCAGTCTCTTCCACTCCTCTCCTCAAAGGGCATTTTGCTTCCCCCTTGTGGACACAGAAAGAAATGGTGATCTGAGGTGTCTCCTTTTTACAGTCTTTGTTTCTGCACAGGTAATTGTCTCTGCAATATCCTCCTTCCTCATGACATCCAAGACACTTTCTGCATGCTCCTAGCTTTTTTAGAACAGCTTTCTTCTCAAACAGAGTTAGCCCTTTGAACTTCCTGCAGAAGAATATCTTGTCATAATGCCTCTCATCTCCACACACAATACACACTCCTCCATGCTCGCCCTTCTTTGCAGATCTTGTTGAAGCATATTTCTTCTCATACCTCCTGTCTGGATGGTCTTGTCTGTCAGTTTTATCACCGATCCTTAGCTGTTCCAGCCTCTCCAGAATCTCTTCCTGCTTTTTTAGAAATCTAAGGAGCATGTCGAAGTGATTGTCTGGTGTGACGTTATTGTTTGGATCAACCATGAAGACTAGCCAATCCCTCTTCACAAAGTCAGGTAACTTGCTCTCTATGGATTTGATCATGAGTGGGTTCTTCATGGCGCCTGAGTTTCCCAGCTCTGTGAGGTCTGCAAGGGATTTTTCCACATGCTGTATCAGCTCAATTACCTTCCTTGGCTGGTTTCCTTTCACATAAGGGATTCTCTCCAGTTCTTCCAAGATTTCTATGGCAATAGTTGACTTATTTCCATATCTGTTGTCCATTATCCTGAACATGTCTTCAGCAGTGTTGTAGGTTGAGAGTCTTAGTTCCTTTGAAATCTTGTCATCCACACTGTCTAGAAGATTCATTTTCTTAGCTTCAGAAGATCCAGATGGCTCCCCCTGTCTTTGCAGGCTTTCCCAGTCTTTCCTCCATCGGTGGTATTCTCTTCTGCAGCCATAGAAGATGGGAAGACTTGTGGGCTTAATCCTCAGGACTGGTAATGCTGGTGATGGCAGTCCTCCCCTTCTACCTGACGCTTCTGCAGCCAGTTCTTCCGCTGCAATCTTGCGTGAGTTGACAAATTCAACTTGCCTCATCTCAAGTCTATTTTTCATTGCTTTGAGGTCCTTGACTCTGCCATCTAGATCAGTCTTTGCCATCATGGGTATCCAGCGCTCCCAAGCTGCCATCACTCTGGTGGCCTCCTTCATCCGCCTCTCTAGAAGGGTCAGGAGCACCCCGTAGCCTTCCAGGTTGGTTCCTTCCACAGGCACATTCCCAGCTTGTTCACTGGCTTCTTCTGCTTCCTCAATTGCAGTGATGAGCTCATATTGGCCATATCTCAAATCAAATCAAAGTTTTATTTATATAGCACATTTATGAACGATTTTTGGTCGAGCCAAAGTGCTGTACAAATAATAAAAATACCCTACAGTAAAGACATTTTACAGCAAATACAACAGCACAGTTTGTTCAGAATATCAGTATGAGAAAAAACGACACCCTCTGTCCTTAGACCCTCTGTCCTTAGACCCTCTGTCCTCAGACCCTCTGTCCTCAGACCTCTGTCCTCAGACCCTCTGTCCTTAGACCCTCTGTCCTCAGACCCTCTGTCCTTAGACCCTCTGTCCCAGACCCTCTGTCCTCAGACCCTCTGTCCTTAGACCCTCTGTCCTTAGACCCTCTGTCCTTAGACCCTCTGTCCTTAGACCCTCACATCGTACAAGGAAACACTTCCAGAGAAAAACCCACAGTTTAAAGGAACATGGAGAAACCTCAGGGAGAGCAACAGAGGAGGGATCCCTCTCCCAGGACGGACAGAAGTGCAATAGATGCCGTGTGTAAATCCAAGAGATAATACATTTTACAGCGTAGGTAGGTAGACCGAATGTTTGGAAATGCATGTGTCTATAATACGAAGATGAATCCACGAGGATGTCAACAACAATCCTGTGGGAGCCTTCAGGGAAGTAGTATGATGAGAGCCAGACAGGACCGCAGAGACAGGCCCAGCCACGCGAAGTCCCCGACTTAATCCAGAACTCAAACCTGTTTCCCTCTATAAAACCTGGAGAGGTCAGAGAGGGAAAAGGTTTTGGATAAAGAGAGGATAGAAAGAATCGATTACAGGAATAGAGAGTATGAGAAGTAGAGAGAGACAAGATTTAGAAGAATGAGTAGTAGTAATAACCTTAGTTTTCAATATACGATCCAAGTTTTTAGGATTTAAGTGAAAGAGCAAGGACCCAAATATAGGTGAAGATGCACAGCGTACCTACGTCAATGCAGTCTTATTAGATTATTATATCAGCTATAAGCTTTATCAAAAAGGAAGGTCGTAAGCGTACCAATAAAACAGAAAGGCTGTCGGCCGCCCGAACACAAACCGGAAGCCGAATTCCACAAAAGTGGAGCTTGATAAGAAAAGGCTAGAAGGCCAGAGAGAAGAAGTGAGTTTTAAGTGTCGAATGCTACGAATGCTCGGTGCCCTCTGGTTTTGAGCCTGGTCTTGGGCACTATCACAGCAGCTGATCAGCCGACCTTAAGGCTCTGGCTGGGGTGTAGCGAGGAGTTCTGCTATATAGGCCGGAGCCAGCCCATTTAGTGCTTTGAAAACAAATAAAAGGAGTTTAAAATCTATTCTGAACCGAACTGGAAGCCAGTGCAGTGAGGCCAGAATTGGGGTGATGTGGCCACGCTTTCTATGGCCAGTGAGAAGACGTGCAGCTGCGTTCTGAACTAGCTGCCGGCGTCTAATTGAGGCCTGGTCCACACCCACGTACAGAGCATTGCAGTAATCCAGTCTGAGGTAACAAAGGCGTTAATAACCCTTTCTAGGTCTTTAACCTGAGCCAGTTTTTCAGGTCTCAGGCTCGAAAATGACATTCCCAGAACAAATGACCATATCTTCCCTTCTAAAAGGGTTAAACTAATAATCTTTTCTCAAAGTAATGATAAACCTGTGAGCTGGATGTAGAAAAGTCAGAATCAATATAGATGTTTTTTATTTTAAAGAAAATTCAGATTGTACATAGTAAAAAACTGTAAATTATAGTGTCCGTCCAAATATTCTTTTTACTTATAGTGAAAACCCTAGGATGATGGGTTAGTAGACTAAAAGCTTTAGGAATCCAAAGTACAACATATAATAAGTACCCTGTATCAAGATTGATACAAAACAAGTGACATTTGACCTTTTTAGAGAGGTTTAGCCAAAAAACCACTCCACCTTTGAGGTGATTTGGGTGGATTTTCCATATCTCTGGCCCCCATTGGTCGATTTTGATGGTTGACACCTCTTTCTGACCGTTAGAGCCAATAGAATCGAAGGGGGAGTCCCCCACACACACTCATTGTGAAACAAAAAGGTGGGGGCTTTGCGCATGTAATTTTGCATTAGAGTGAAGCTACATTCTAGCTCTGACATCTAGAAACGGAAAAGCATGGATTATCCGTCTGTTTGCTCATGGATTATCAGAAATCATTTCAAAGGGACACAGACACATTGGATTAACCTATGGATTAACTTCAGCAGCGTTTTTATTGTTTTAATGCCATTGAAGACCACTTTGGAGAGACTACAGAGCCAAGGTAACCTTGTTAGCATTTTTAGCTACCTAGCGTCAAATGTTTTGATGTCTGTTTTTGCTTATAACGTCGCGATTCGTTTAATTCAGTGATAATGAGGGTACCTATCGATTCTGTGTCACCTCACGATGTGAAACGATGTGATGGATGTGGAGAAAAGATAAATATAAGGTTTTGTGAGTGATTTTCGGTGCAGTAATCTGTTAGCATTTTTCGCTCGTTGCTAATTCAGAGGCTCAGTGTTAGCATTGTGGGTTTTCTTTTGAAAAATAAATTAAAATGATCAGTTAGATGAGTTTTGTAAGAGTCGGGAGTCATCCGATAATTTATTCCGAACTTAAATGACTCAGACCTCCTAATTGACCTAACCGAAGTTATTGAGTCTATGTAAGTTTACTGCTTGGCTCAGATCCACCAACGATCAGCAAGATCTCACCTCTATTAACTCCTGAAGAACCAGGTTCAATTAACTGCTGTTTCAATTCAGACAACCCCTAAATCTGTTCAAGCAATCCCGAAGGATTTTGATATCAGTAAATGAGGTGTGGCCCTACCTAAGTGTGAGTGTGGCAGTGTGCAATCTTACCTTTCAAGCAGGAGAGGAGAGCGCAGATGTCTTTTAAGTTGTCCCAATCCAAAAGGTGGGATCAGTTTATTTGAAGAAAAATAGGTCCAAACTTATACAGGGTTTTTACCTTCTCTCGTTACAACATTATAATCGTACTAAACCTATCATGCTGTGATCATGTTCTAATATGAAACTTTAATTCACAGTTTTACATTTATTACCATAATGTAACTTCAACTGCCCAATTCAGTTGTGATATTAAAATCTCCCGATAGGATTTAGAGGCATTTCCTCATAAAAGATCGGTGATAATAAAAAGCACATTCAAACTTTCTTTCACCAAATCAATTCACATCAATTCCATACCTTTTTTCCAACACAGATGGCGGGTACTAACATTCACAAACACATACCTATATCCCGCATGTATTCGAGGAAGATCCTCACAGGTGGCGGTTTCTAATACTCACAAACCCACATCAATTCACTCCACTTTCAACAATGAAATTTGAGAGAACCTTACCGAGAGCAAAAACCCAGCTCTCAGGGAGAGACGTTACCGAGAGAGAGTATACCAGGGGATCCCCCCCCCCTCTCACTCTCTCCAAAAAGAAAGTTCCTTCCCATCTGCCAGTGTCTTTAGGCGCGTTCACACCAAGTACTTTTCCCACAGTAGTTCCTGAGAACTTTAGTTCATGAGAGTTCTTTTAGTTCTGACGAACTAAAGCAGATCGCGTTCACACCAAAATGAGTTCCTGGGGGTGGATTAGGCAAATGAGCCGCTGACGTCACTTCTTCTTCTTCTGCTTAGCTTTTCCTGGCAGGCCGCAAACAACTTCACGGCGAGTACAGTAGGTGGCGGTATGCACCTTAAAGTTGCAATCCGCCAAAAAACCGAGAGAAGAAGAAAAAAACTTCCGCTTCCGCTGTATGCTTCTGTTTACCTTCCGATCTCAGTCAGACACGCTATGGAGTTGACTGAAGTTGTGGTTTTGGTGCGGAGTTATTTAAGCCAATAACTCAGCCACAAATACAGATCGCGGTTAAGAAGCCTTAACAAAAGGACTGGACGGCGACAAGCACACGCTATGGACATGTTTCGCCAGCCAAAGAACAGCAATGGTACGTTCAGTAAATCACATTAATACTATCTAATGTAGGATTTATGGAGTTATGTCGGGCTAATTTGTGTCTTTGTATGTGTTCCAGATATGCGGTGCTTGAAGCGAAACGACTGCAACATGGACAATATCAAAATCCAGGTGGCAGCATGTTGCGTATTGCATAACCTGTGTGAGCGTCGTGGTGATGAGTACAGGGAGGAATGGACTGCCTTACCGGCGACCCAGCTTGATGACAACCATTCATATTTTTTTGTTTATTACAAATGAAAGTAAAATATACACAAGTGTCTTGATTAAATGATTGTAGAATAAGGATTTTGGACGTTTGCCCTGCAGCCATGAATTGCATTAAAAGCAGCAAGAAACTTTGAATTGATTTCATTTTATACACATTTATATCTGAGTAGGCAATATCAATATAATCAATTACTGTAGTACATGTCATTCATTTATTTGTGATATAAAGTCTGCCTAGGTGGTGCATATTCTGGAAAATCAATTGAGAAACAAAAAGAACAATCTGAAATTGTTTAAATGACTTCTGATTTGTCTGACCATAGGAAAGAGTTAGATAAGAAATAATACCACTAACATGTCTGTAGTATTGCACAGTAAATAGGCTCAGCAGTTAACACCTTTATTATATATCCTCCTATGTTCCCTTACTATAATTAATTAAAATATTGAACTCACAACACTGTTAATTACAAACTTAACCATTTATCTTTCTATAAATAGTGTTTGTGTTGATGGATGCCATTTTGAAATACAATTGAATGATCTTTTTCAAAGACACATATATGGGGTGGGACACAATAAATAAAGCTTCGCCAGTTTCATGGTGTCATGATGGTATCAGAATAATCACTTACATGTGATGTATAGGATGCTACACAGGTCACCATAAAGATAAAGTGTCAGGAGAAATAAGCAAGATACATTTTCTGTTTAATCGCAATGTAGGTTCTCTTTTATTTATCAGCAGCAGATCAATAAGTGTCAGTAGTATCAAAACAATATAATAACAGTGGCATATATATATATATATATATATATATATATATATATAATAAATATAGGCATATATATATATATAATAAATGGCATATATATATATATATATATATAATCACAATAATACAAAATGAACTCTCCAGGTGTAGGCAATTTGGGGTGAAGTGTCTTGCCCAGGGACACAACGACATCCTGACTGCAGTGGGGTTTGAACCTGTGCTCCCCTGATCCGAACACCAACGCACCAGACCACTGCACCACACGCCTCCCAACAAGTCATTGTACAGTTTATCAACGACGACAAGTTTTTCTTAATTTTTGTATTGAAGGCCTGTTGGATTTAATCAGCTCGCTTAGCACTGCCAGAAGCCCAGCCTGAAAGGTATTTTGTTGCTCCACCTGGATTCCTGGGCCTTGTGTGAATGCAGCAGCCGTTCGTCGTGCATCTCCTTGGCACGCAGGTCCTCATTCTCCTTGCTGACCATGGCACGGCAGTCCATCGCCATGATGGTGTCAAGGAAGCTGTCATCGCGTGCCCACTTTCCTAAGGTGAAATATGCAAGATACAAGATCAGTTTAATCGCAACAACGACACAACATTGTCCAAATACCAGAAGGGGAGCAGCCCATAACAGAGAGCCCCCCACGTCAGAGTCATCACTGTGGGCGATCTCCACCTCTGAGGCCCAATCCCAAACCACTCCCTCGACCCTACCCCTCCGTGACGGAGTGAACTCCGTCTGTAGCCACACTCGCAGCTCAACGAGGCTCCCTCCTGTCAGATGGAGGGAGTAAATACAGCGGCAAGCTTTGGGACAAACTCCCCTCTCTCCGGCAGAAACAGGAAATGCCGTAACTGTATGTAACAACGGTTTCAAATCAGCTTCTCTTAGACAAAAAATGTAAATTAATAACTCAAATAAAACTCCAAACATCTTTCATTGTGTTACTTTTTTGTAAAGCTCTTTTAGTTTTAAACCTGATGTTTATAAGCTTCTTAGTTTTTGCAACAGTCTGTAAATATACACAACTTTATAATAAAATGCACACATTTACCTTTTTCTAGACTAAACACAGGTATGATCCTAAGTTAAAAAAATATGAGGTTATCATGAGGTTGTTAACATCGCAATTTATCAGTGGATGTTTGCTGGAACTACTTTTTAACAGCGTGTTTCCTGACGGACACACACAGCGTGACTCCGGTCAGGTAGAGACCGGTCTCAAGTCAGCACCGATGCAGACTCGCTGTTTGAGGGCTTGATAGCCCACTCCCCTCCCACACTCGTTGGTTTGGAACAGCACTTAATGTGGCGGACCCTCCGCGCGAACGCGCAAACGGAGGGGTAGTGTGTAGGGGTAGGGTGTAGCATGTCGTTGTGTCCCCGAGACACTTCACCCCAAAGTGCTCCTGTGGGGATTGCCCACAGTATTGAGTAGGTAAGCTTTGGATAAAAGCGTCTAACAAGTGACATGTAATGATTCAAAAAGCTTTTGGTGGCCATATTGAATAACAAACCAATGTGGTTTACTTGTTATCCACAGTTTAGCTGCTAAATGTTACCTTTACAAAGCTACGCTGAAAACACAGCAAAGTTCATATAACGGTATTAGGTTAGTTGAACTAATATTTTTATAGTTAAACTCAACACTTTTCTTTGTGCTCCACATATCTAAATGTATAAAGTGTGTTTTCACCTCCGTTCCCTCCTGTTTGCTGCAGTATGGCAGCAGCGGTCAGGATGGGATCCTCTGTGATCAGATAGTGGTCCTGATGGTGTCCGCTGACCGGGCGCAGGCTGCCTACTCTCAGCGGGGGGGAACTGAACGTGGAAACTGTGTTTCTCTGAGGGATCCTCCATGTAGTCTGAGAAGCCTTCTGAGGAAACAAGGTCAAACTATTTAGGATAATACTATGAGAAGGATACAATGTTTTAGGCAGTAAATAGAATTTCAATTACATTTCTACAATGTGCAAAAATATTAGAACATCAGTCTTTGTGGCATGCAGGTAATCAACTGTTTAAGCTTTTACCATTAACATGTAGAATGAATGTTGCAAATTACTTGAAATTATAGCATCGACAATCTATTGTTTACCTCTATGCATTAGCCACAGAGGTAGCATTATGTCCAGCTAGCATGCTAATTGCTAACGTTATATTATCGTTTTTTTAGGGGAAAACTAGTTTCTAATCCTGAGAGAAACACCTCGCCTGAAACACACGATTAGTGCCATGAGTTAGTGAAGCAAATTACAGAACATTGCACACTTATTCACAAGTCAAAACGTGTTCCAGCTAGCATGCTAATTGCTAACGTTATATTATCGAGTTATCCCGGAGGGGAAAACTAGTTTCTAATCCTGAGAGAAACACCTCGCCTGAAACACACGATTAGTGCCATGAGTTAGTGAAGCAAATTACAGAACATTGCACACTTATTCACAAGTCAAAACGTGTTCATAGCGGGCATGGATGAGAATAGCTAGCTAGCTAGATGTTATTAGCCAGCTTGGACCTAACGTTAGCAAGTTCTACCATGGCTAGCTCGATCTACTGAGCAAATAAAAGTACATCTAAGACCAGTATTGTGCAGATTAAAACAGTGCAGTGCATGTATTTTATTTTACCTTGGTAGTCGTCCGACATGACTTTGCCAGGTCTGCTAACTTTGCTGATCCACTGAAACTGCATGCAGTAGAAGCTTCTGAATGCGGCGCTTCGCGTCCTCCGAGTCAATCGCCAGAAGCGCAGACACATCCTCCTCATCCTCATCACTCCACCGCTCCAATTGATTTATTTAGTGTTGCTATAATAACTGCTTTCACAAAAGGAATCTCTTCGTGTGTGCTGCGAAGCGAGGAAATACAATGGCCGCTTAGAACAAAAATTCTGAGTCAAACGGGCGTGGTTTGCATTCCGCACAGCCAATCAGACGTAGGAACTACTTTCTCCCACGAGAGACCCTGCTCTGTAGCAGGGACTGAAAAGCGAGTCTCGCGAACTAAGTTGAGCTACTTTAGTTCCTGGGGCTTTTTGGTGTGAACGCAAATATATCGTAGTTCTGATGAACTATTGTGGGAAAAGTACACCAAAGTACTCCGGTGTGAACGCACCTATAATGCTCGAAAACAGGACAGAAAAACCTAAAGACCCCTCCTCCATACCATATTTGTGGAAACTGGGCATGGCCTCTGATGTAAAGAACTGGACATGACCAGACATATTCTATGGCTCTGGCATAAGACACACCTTCCATGTTTGTGTAAAAAGGACATGACCCCTACTCTGCAGGACTTGCAAAATATTATTCTCGGCTATGACATAACCACTTTTTTGGGGCCTCAATGTATTTCTCCTTAAGTCAGGAGCCCCACCCCCCTGTGTACTGCTGTGAGGGGAGAGAGAAGAAACTGCCTCTTTCTTATCAGTGACACCCATAAACCATTATAGGCCTTACACACTCAATTTAAAAACCACTTTGTTTATACTGTAAATATAGAAAATCATAACATATGAAACATTTTCATTGTGGGTTATACAAGAATATAATTGACTATATTTGATTATAACTAACTTTCGTTTTAATTATTCAACCTAATATGAAGATCTCAACAGTTTCTTCCCGTTACATGGATATAAAACATTCATAGTTTATTAAATGAACATGCCCTCAGACATTGTTTCCTGCAAGATGTTGCGGCAGTGCCCCGGTACGGGGTCTCTCGGGCTTAACAGGTTAAAAGATAAAAACGACTTGGTCTTAGCCAACAGTCGTATTTTAAAAAAGCAGGTCTTGACTACGTGCTGACCTGCTTATCAAATTTAAAAGCGCTAGTGAAGGTCACTCCAAGGTTCATGACAGAGGAGAGGATGTTTTTATTGAGGGAGCCAGAATATCAACCGGGGAGACTGGAGGTTGGGGTCCAAAAAGATGACCTGGGTCTTGCTCTCAGCCAGGATTTGATCTCTGTCAAGCAGTCCATCAACTGCTGTAGTGAGTTGGCATTTTGATTGAGAGGCAGATAGATCTGTACATTGTCGGCGTAGCAGTGGAAGGGGATGTTGTGTTTTGTGAGAATTGAACCTAGGGGCAGTATGTACAGTAGAAAAAGGATGGGGCCCAGAATCGAGCCTTGGGGAACCCCACAGGTAAGAGGGGCTTTGGCAGAGGAGAAGGCACCTAGCTGCACTGAGAAGCTACGGTCTGTCAGGTAGGACCTGAACCATGCAAGGGCAGAGCCTGTGATGCCAGCGGACTGTTCAAGCCGTGACAACAGGATGCTATGGTCCACAGTGTCAAAGGCAGCTGTCAGGTCTAACAGCACCAAGACAGCTGGGCTACCTGAGTCGGCGGCTAGGAGCAGATCATTAAAAACTCTTCAAAGGGCTGTTTCAGTGCTGTGCAAGGGTTTGAAGCCAGACTGAAACTTTCATGGATTCCATGGATGGTTAAAAAAGACTGCAGCTGGGCGTAGACTACTCGCTCCAGGGCTTTAGATAAAAAAGGTAGCTGGAGATGGGCCTAAAATTTGCGAGAATGGAGGGGTCGAGATTTTCTTTTTAAGTAGTGGCTTAACCACGGCATGTTTGAAAGCAGCTGGGACACATCCTGAGCTAAGAGAGGTATTTATAAGTAATGAAATACTTGCTCCAACTGATCCTAAATCATCTCTGAGAAGGCGAGAGGGAATGCTGTCTGAGGTGCAGTTTGTCGGCCGCAGGTGCTTGACTACATCCAAGAGAGAAGAGAGGGATCCAGGCTCAGAGTGGTCGAGGACAGCGGGGCACAGAGAGGGAGCAGGATCTGGGGTAGCACTAGTGTGGGCTAGCCTAAGAGCAGATACTTTTTCAATACAAAATGTAAGAAACTTATCACAGAGAGTAGTCGATGGGACAATAGAAGAAACATCACAGGGATTAAAGAGTTGAGGACATTAAAAAGAACTTGAGGTTTATGGCTGTTTTTGGAGATGAACAGAGAAATGTGCTCTGTTCGGCTGCTTTGACTGCCGCCTGGTAGTCAGAAAGGCAAGCACCAAGGATTTCTAGGGAGACATGGAGTTTATCCTTTTTCCATTTTCTCTCTGCACGCCTGCAAGCGCGTCTGAGAGCACGAGTACAGTCATTGAGCCACGGCTCTGATAGAACTTTGGTGCGTCTAAGCGTAAAAGGAGCAACAGAATCCAGTATTAGTGTGCATGTCGAGTCAAACATGGAGATAAGCTCATCAGCATTAAAAGCACAGTTCACATCTAATTTACAGATCGGAGAAGCATTAAAAACATCAGAGAACTGTGAGGCAGTCAAGGGGTTAATCGAACGCAGACGACGCGCAGGGGCACGTGATTCGACTCCTGCGGAAGGGATGGAGGTTGTAAACAGAACCGGTAAATGGTCTGAGACACGCGTTGCTGCACAGATTTCATCCACAGATACAGACAGTCCAAACGATAATACTAAATACGGTGTGTCCTTCATCGTGTGTTGGACCAGCCACGGACTGAATGAGACCGAAAGAGTCGAGGAGATTTAAAAAGTCCCTAACCAGAGGTTTGGACTGGACCACAGGTTATCTTGAATAAGGCCCTCACCTCCTCCAGTCTGGCTTCAGCCTCATTTGCAGTCCCTCCAATGTCGCCCTCTTCCTGCTTTGCAAGAGCTTCTTCTTCTTCTTCTTCTTCTTCTCTTCTTCTCTTCTTCTTCTTCTTCTTCTTCTTCTTCTTCTTCTTCTTCTTCTCCGGCCTTTTGAGCGTCTGCCTGCAAACCAGCCATGTAGTCATCATTTGCTTAAAAAATCCTCCTTAACGACTCTTTCAGCTTGGTGAATTCCTCCCTTAGCTCTGCCTCGACCATGCTGCTTGCTTCTCTGTTGAGGTAGTTGGCCTGCCTGGTGAAGTTGCTTTTTGCAGTTGTTCTTGCTCTTTAACCGTCTTCCCCAGGATATCTTCTGTCATCTTGAGCTAATGGAAATCCACAGCTTCCCTTCTCTGCGTCAACAGCTTTCTCTGGACGTCTGAAGCCTTTTATCCTCGGCCCAGGCTGCTCCGCTGGTTTTCAACTGTGGTTTTCAACTGTCAAGTTTTCTGGGTTTTGGCCTGTATTCAGTGTTATGCCCACACTTGAGGCTCGAGGGCAACAGAGGACAGAGGACAGAGGACAGAGGACGCTTGGACAACTCTGATTCTTTCTTGTTGTCTTTATTTTCTGCTCAGCAGTTATTTATATGACACTTTTCATCAGATTCTCATCAGGTTGAAAACCTTCAAACACAGAGGACAAACAAATGTTAGTTCACATGCAAACAAAATCACAAACTTTTTGTATGCCTCATTGCATTATTTCTAATAATAATAATAAAAATGCAGTCACCTTCCATGTTCAGGGTATTATAATTCAAATGATAAATTGTGAGTTATTTTACAAAACATCATTAACTTAAATGAATGAATAAGAAAGTCTCTTTCTCTACTTGAAACCAAGCAACCCAGAAAACCTCACTGAACACCATCTGCGCTGTCTAAACATATACACTAACAAAACGGAGCGCACACAAACCACGCTGCGTAAAAGCCGTCGATTGCGCAACAGCACTCTCACACAATAAGCAACAGATCAAGAACGCACAACGTAATAAACAGCGGAGAAACATACCAACGGCGTCTCTGGAGCCTCACACACACTGTCGCCAACTTCTCCCTCCATGGCTTTGGGAACAAAAGACCGGCCATCACAATTCCTGCCCCTTTGTTGCCGTGTTACCGGAAGCAGCATTCATATGTTTTACTAACAGCTCGCTTATTAAGAAAAGTAGCCTACGCTATTCAAAATGAAACGAATACCCCTCCTGGTATTGAACAATACTATAATAATAATAATAATAATCTAAACAAAAAAACATACAAATAATTATTTATCCTTCCGTTTTATCAGATATTATTATTTTCTTTCAATATTGACTTTCGCTCGACATTAACAGTCTATCATTTTAACGGTGGGTTATTTTAACAGTGAGAGTTAGTGAAAGGGCCTACTTATAGACAGCCGTAACATGGGTTTCTTCCCGGACATGTACAGAGTGCCTAGCGATGGACCACTACGGCCACTTTGTATACAAATTGCCTGATGCCGGCAGGAAGTGGCCGCGGCGCTGCACCAACACGCTTTTGGCTGTTGGGGGTGCTACGTGCATGCGGGCCCGTACGCTTCAAGTACCCCGAGTCCACTTCGTGGGACCCCTTATTGGGGGCGAAAGGCCATTCTGCCCAAAACTCCCACTTCGCCCCAAAATGCCATAACTCAAGGCCGGTTTCGCCCAAAAGTCCGGAAATGGCTGGGCGCTCCTAAAACACCAGACCCAGAGGGGTCCAAAGCAGGTGTGCATGGCCCCCAAACGTTGTGGGTGTGTCCAAAGGACCAATGTGTCCCTGGACCAAGTTTGTCGGCCATGCAAGACTTCTAGAATTTTTTTATTGTAACAGAGTAACACCAAAGCATAATGTTTCCACCTCCATGCTTGACGTGGGGATGGTGTTCTAGGGGTTATAGTCAGCATCTCTTCCTCCATACACGGCGTCTCCAGTTGATGCCAAAGAGATCGCGATTCTGGTCTCATCTGACCACATCACCTTCTCCCAAGCCTTCTCTGAATCATTCAGATGTTCATTGTCAAACTTCAGACGGCCATTCATGTTCCTTCTTGAGCAGGAGACTTTCGGCGCTGCAGGATTTGACCATTATGGTGCGGTGTGTTACCAATAGTTTTTCAAAAACAGAACATTAAACAAACCATCATGCTCTTACTTTGAAATCATGCAGAAATGTCGTCATCAGCAGGCCATCACGTGGTTTCCGAAAATAAACGAGTGACACGAGTAGATTTTAGCCGAGACCGGCGGAAAGTATGTCTCAAAACTCTGTGTGTGTAAAAAGACGATCCACAAGCAGAGATTGAGATCCGCAAGCGCATTTTTGGTTGACAAATACAAAATGGATTCACAAATGCCTGATCGAAAGTTGTCAATGTTAAAGAGATATTCACAGATCTTTTTTTTATTTGTAAAAATATTTGCAGATCCGTTTTACATTTGCAAATTTATTTGAGAGTTTGTAAATCTTTTAAATGCATTTGTGGATGGTGTTACATTTACAAATCACATATTTACACACAAATTTTTTTCTGTTCACACAAATAATTATGAGACATATTTATGCCATAGTGGGTAAACTTTCAAAATCAGAAAGGGATCAAATCATTATTTCCTCCACTGTATTCCTGTAGTGCAAAGTTCCCGCTGACGCACAGGACCACCAGCCTGTTCCCCTGTCCTCCTTCACCCTGAGTGTGTCTCTGTGTGGACAGACATAATGTGAGCTAATGCTTCATGGTTCCTCCACAGAGGGGACCAGGAGAGCTCGGAGGTTCCCGGTGGTCAGTCTGCCCAGCAGCATCAGACACAGCTGGACTCCATATTTACGGTGAGTACATGTACTACAGATACTTGACCTCTCTTCTGTCACAGTCATCTCCATGCTGCACTTTTAGAGAGTCAGTCTGTCCGGATCTGATGTTTGGATCCATGGTTTATAGTTTGTGTCGTTCATGTGATGTTCCAGCTGCTGGAGGACCACATCGTCACCTTTGTGAAGAGCGAGCTGAAGAAGATCCAGAAGGCTCTGAGTTCAGATTACCCAGAAGGCTTAGAGAGTCTGAGTGATGATGAGGAGGTGTTGGAGGCTGAGGATGAAGAGCAGAGGAGGAGCAGCAGAGAGGCATTTGTGAACATCACACTGCACTTCCTGAGGAGCATGAAGCAGGAGGAGCTGGCTGACCGTCTGCACAGCAGTAAGAGGGTTTCTATAAAGATTTAACACTCTGGATAAATGTCTCATCTGCTGATGTCTCTAGAGACCAACATATATCCATATTTTATTCAGAGAACCAGAGTTACAGTGGACCACATGATCTTTTGTTGTGTGTTCTTTCAGAAACCTTTGCTGAGTGTGTCAGCGTAAACTTAAGTCCACCCTGAAGGAGAGGTTCCAGTGTGTGTTTGAGGGCATTGCTAAAGCAGGAACCCAACCCTTCTGAACCAGATCTACACAGAGCTCTACATCACAGAGGGGGGGTCTGCAGAGGTCAATGCTGAACATGAGGTCAGACAGATTGAAACAGCATCCAGGAAACCAGACAGACCAGAAACAACCATCAGACAAGAAGACTTCTTTAAAGCCTCACCTGGAAGAGATGCACCAATCAGAGCAGTGATGACAAAGGGCGTGGCTGGCATTGGGAAAACAGTCTTAACACAGAAGTTCACTCTGGACTGGGCTGAAGGCAAAGCCAACCAGGACATCCAGTTCATATTTCCATTCACCTTCAGAGAGCTGAATGTGGTGAGAGAGAACAAGTACAGCTTGGTGGAACTTGTTCATCACTTCTTCTCTGAAACCAGAGACGCAGGAATCTGCAGGTTTGATCAGTTCCCGGTTGTGTTCATCTTTGACGGTCTGGATGAGTGTCGACTTCCTCTGGACTTCCACAACACTGAGATCCTGACTGATGTCACAGAGTCCACCTCAGTGGATGTGCTGCTGACAAACCTCATCAGGGGGAAGCTGCTTCCCTCTGCTCGCCTCTGGATAACCACACGACCTGCAGCAGCCAATCAGATCCCTCCTGAGTGTGTGGACATGGTGACAGAGGTCCGAGGGTTCACTGACCCACAGAAGGAGGATTACTTCAGGAAGAGGTTCACAGATCAGGAGCAGGCCGGCACCATCATCTCCCACATCAAGACCTCACGAAGCCTCCACATCATGTGCCACATCCCAGTCTTCTGCTGGATCTCTGCTTCAGTTCTGGAGGAGGTGTTGAAAACCAGAGAGGAGGAGAGCTGCCCAAGACCCTGACTGAGATGTACATCCACTTCCTGGTGGTTCAGTCCAAAGTGAAGAACATCAAGTATGATGGAGGAGCTGAGACAGATCACCACTGGAGTCCAGAGAGCAGGAAGATGATGGAGTCTCTGGGAAACTGTCTTTTGAGCAGCTGCAGAAAGGCAACCTGATCTTCTATGAGTCTGACCTGACAGAGTGTGGCATCGATATCAGAGCAGCCTCAGTGTACTCAGGAGTGTTCACAGAGGTCTTTAGAGAGGAGAGAGGACTGTACCAGAAGGACAAGGTGTTCTGCTTCGTCCATCTGAGCGTTCAGGAGTTTCTGGCTGCTCTTCATGTCCATCTGACCTTCATCACTCTGGAGTCAACCTGCTGGCAGAAGAACCACAACCTCCCAGCAAGTCTGAAGTCAGAAAACCTACACCAATAACCTCCTGGCTGTCTAAAGTCTTCAGAGACAAACCTAAACTAACAGATCTCTACCAGAGTGCTGTGGACCAGGCCTTACAGAGTCCAAACGGACACCTGGACTTGTTCCTGCGCTTCCTCCTGGGTCTTTCACTGGACCAATCAGAAACTCCTACGAGGCCTGCTGACACAGACAGGAAGTGGCTCAGAGATCAACCAGGAAACAGTCCAGTACATCAAGAAGAAGATAGAAGAGGATCTGTCTGCAGAGAGAAGCATCAACCTGTTCCACTGTCTGAATGAACTGAATGATCGTTCTCTAGTGGAGGAGATCCACAGTCCCTGAGATCAGGAAGTCTCTCCACAGAGAAACTGTCTCCTGCTCAGTGGTCAGCTCTGGTCTTCATCTTACTGTCATCAGGAGAAGATCTGGAAGAGTTTGACCTGAAGAAATACTCTGCTTCAGAGGAGGCTCTTCTGAGGCTGCTGCCAGTGGTCAAAGCCTCCAACAAAGCTCTGTAAGTACAGATAATTTGATTTAGTGAATCAGTTATTAATACACTGCTGTCTCCTGAATAACTGTTGTCCTCATCGTCTCTTCAGGCTGAGTGGCTGTAACCTGTCAGAGAGAAGCTGTGCAGCTCTGTCCTCAGTCCTCAGCTCCCAGTCCTCCAGTCTGAGAGATCTGGACCTGGGTAGCAACAACCTGCAGGATTCAGGAGTGAAGCTGCTGTCTGCTGGACTGGAGAGTCCACACTGTGAACTGAAGACTCTCAGGTCAGAGCACAGAACAGATTGACTTAGCCAGCAATACAAGTTAATACCAACATCAGCCATGTGTTGTGGTGTGGGAATACCATCACTCACATCTGTATCTTTGTAATGCAACACGTTCACATGCATGCATCATATTTTGGTTAGCTACATTCAACTGACGTTACTTTAGCCAGAGCCTTAGCTAGCTTTGTTTTAGCAACCAACATAAATAAATGAATCAATGTAAAACCGACAATCAGTGCCTCTGTTCTATATATTTGTAGCGCACGTCTGCAAAAGGGTTTCGTTTTTATTTAATACAAAAATTAAACATCTTAAATCTCTAATTTCTGCGTCTACACAGGGCTTTCACGCTGCCCTTTAATTAGCTGTTCTGAAAAGACGGTCCCTGGTTAAACCTCTCTTATATTTCTTTGAACAATCAGCTCCAGGTACGTTAACCTGCCTCTCTCAGCTCAGGATTTCTTAACCTCTTAAGCACGGCGGTCCCCCCATTGGACCCCTCCCACCGTTTTTTTTTCGAGATAATGTCTCAGGGCTTCTTAACATTTATGAAACTATTCATGTGTAGCACCAGACTAACGGGAAGAATCTCAGCTAACTGAAGATATGAACCATTTTTACCAAAACAAAACACAAGTCTCATAAGAAGGGTCTAAATGACCCCTGAGCGAAAAAATTCTAACGCACTGCGGCACACAATTCAAGATAAAGATACCCTTATTACTTATCGTAGCTGCACATACAATATAGCCGATTAAAGCTGAGACTCCACTGATTATTTAGGTATAGTATAATCACTGAGCTATCCGAACTTGCGACACGGGAAGCAAACACAGACATCACAACACGTACCTTTACGGAGCTTTTACGGCAGATCGTCTCACCGTAGCTGTCAATTAGGTCAAAAGACGTGTTCAATGGCATTAAAACGGAAAAAAAAAATGCTACAACTGTTGATCCAAAGGTTGATAATGTACCTGTACCTTTTAAAAAATTATTTATAATCCATAATTCCATTTTTTATGTAAAAATCGGAGCGGAAAAGTTAGCAGCTAATGGTAGCCACCAGAGTGTATGCAGCTTCCGGTTTTGGTAACGCGTCACTCTCACTCCTTATTTGTTAACGTGTTGGTGTGTATATAACTTTCCCTCGATTCCATTGGCTCTAGCGGTTATAAAGAGATTTCATTCATCAAAATCGAGCAAGGGGGGCCAGAGATAGGTCAAATCCACCCAAATGACCCAGAAGTGTGGGTTTTTGGCTAAATCTCTCTAAAAAGGTCAAATTATCTTGTTTTGCATCAATCTTGATACAGGGTACTTATTATATATTGTACTTGGATTCCTAAAGCTTTAGTCTACTAACCCATCATCCAAGGGTAGTTTTCACTATAAGTAAAAAATAATCTTTGGACGGACACTATAATTTACAGTTTTTTACTATGTAAAATCTGACTTTTCTTTAAAATAAAGAACATCTATATTGATTCTGACTTTTCTACATCCAACTCACAGGTTTATCATTACTTTGAGAATAAAGATTATTAATTTAACCCTTTTAGAAGGGAAGATATGGTCATTTTTCTGGAATGGCATTTTCGAGCCTGAGACCTGAAAAACAGGCTCAGGGCTTAAGAGGTTAATGTCCATTAATTCAGGATTTTCAGTGTAAAAATATTTGAAATGTTACTTTTCACTTGCATATCATACCTTATCCAATGGGATTAAGTGTCAAATGTTGTTTCTCTTTTTGTTCATTATGTTTCTCTTCAGGCTGAGTGGCTGTAACCTGTCAGAGAGAAGCTGTGCAGCTCTGTCCTCAGTCCTCAGCTCCCAGTCCTCCAGTCTGAGAGATCTGGACCTGAGTAACAACGACCTGCAGGATTCAGGAGTGAAGCTGCTGTCTGCTGGACTGGAGAGTCCACACTGTGAACTGAAGACTCTCAGGTCAGAGCAAAGTACAGTTTGACTTCGGCAGCAGTAATAGTCAATACCAGCATCAGCAATGCTGTAGTGGTTTGGGATCACCATCATGGATATTATCATTGTAGTGAAACAAGACACAATTCACAAAATGATTATTAGCACAGACTTCTTTAAAGCCTCTACAAAGAGCTTACTTGTTGTTGATTTGGCACAAGTGTTAGACCTACAGCACTCATTTGGGTAGTTTCAGACGAGCACCTCCTAGTCTGAGGCCGAGGTGGATTGCTCCATCCGTGTTGGCTGGGAGTTTCGGCCCAAGCGTAGTTAATTACTAAGTTATTATCCTATCCGATAATAATCCAATTCAGAGACAATAATGTAATATAATGAATTATTTTATAATATATATAATATATTATATAGTTACAACCGGCCCTTTGAGTGCAACCTTTATGCGAATGTGGCCCGCGATGAAATTGAGTTTGACACCCCCTTGTTAGTCTTACCAGGAGCACAAGGTTCTGGAGGGTGTGAATATCTGGGTATAGTCCGTGGGGGAGTGCTTAACTGCGGGGCCCGGGGACTCATGGTGTGCAAGGTTATGGAGGAGTGCCACTGTTAGGGACTCATGCTGGAGGTCTCTAGTCCGTCCTTTGGGGGTCTGTGAGCCGCCACATAGAGCCTGCATTTAAAAGATTCACCAGTTTATAACATTACTTTAGCCCTGATCAGAGCCCTGTTTTCTGGGTAAGATAGCGAGGTGCTGTACCCTGGGTCTCTGGGTCTCTGGGTCTTTGAGACCCTGCTAACAGCAGTGACTCTGCTGCCTGCATTTAAACAGATTCACCAGTTTAAGACTGCATGACAACATGCATTGTAGTTCTGGCACATGTTCAGATTCTGCTATTTCTGCTGAAATAGCACATTGTGAACTACCAGTTTTCATTAAATGACTCTGTCTCCTGAATTAAAACATTTCCCACGACTTTAAACACTAATGTACCCATGATTCAGACACTTATTCCTGGGTACATGTGTTATCTGTTCCCCCCTGGGTGTGTGCTAGAAGTGAAAACATACTTAAAACCTCCTAAATTAAAACATTTCCCACGACTTTAAACACTAATGTACCCATGATTCAGACCTTTTCCTGGGTTGATATGTTATCTTTTCCCCCTGGGTGTGTGTGGCACCATCTGGTGGAACATTTGTGAATTACACTAAAATCCAAAACTTTAATGTTTTTTATCTTAGCGAAATAATGGTTTAATGACCCCAATGTAATGATCATTTATGATTCTGCAGACGTTGTCTACACGTGTATCACAACGGCTTATTTTTAGAGTGATTTGGAAAACTTGGTTAGTAAGGTTTTTTTTTTGTCAATATGAGATGCACTGTTTTCATGTCCCATGTACATGTCTGTACATATGGCCTCACGCACTACTAAGGTAGGGTAAGCGAATTGTGCCTCCTATGTACAAGGTTAACATTGAAAGTGACGATGATATGTCCCAATGCGTCTCAATGTACATGTTACTCCAGCTGCATATCAGTTTACTCCACTCAAATGGCGCAAAACTCGCGTTCCATGGACAGACGTGTAATACACTCAAATTACAATAGATAGAGCTCTAGACTAATTTATAACATTTGTAAAAATGTTGTTAACACTCTGGTGTGTGAGACGAGTGAACCAACACGTAAAACCTCCGGAATTAAAACAGTTTAATCGAGTTTGAGCACTAATATACCCATGTTTGAACACTTTAGCGGGGTAAACATGTTATCTTTTCACTCTGGGTGTGTGGGACAAGTGAAACCACACTTAAAACCTCCGGAATTAAAACATTATAATCGAGTTTGAGCACTAATGTACCCATGATTCAGACACTTATTCCTGGGTAAATATGTTATCTTTTCACCCTGGGTGTGTATGTCTGCCTGTGAGTGTGATATCCTGCTTAAAGCAGTGATTCTGCTGTTTTTAGCTTCTTGTACATTTAACAAAATAAATATGATTAATATGTACATTGTTCTGTCTATACTGACACGTTTATGTCCATAACTCCGTATGTTTATGTCGTCCAATGTACACTGTCTAAAAATGACAATAATGAGTGAATTAAAACATTTTGGCCGCTCATAGGCGGCCTGCCATGCGCACCTTGAGTCCCCGGGCCCCCTGACTTAAGCACACTGCCTTGGACAAAACCCCCATGTGCATAACTGCCAGACAAGCGTGCCCCTGGTAACCTAAAACTATGAAAAGTGTCTGAGTGTCAGGAGTCCGCAGTTGGATGCTTAAGGGCGGACGGTAGACCACCACAAAATCCACCCCTGCGTTAGATGGACAAGCAGTTTGTTGCAGAGTCAGCTGAGCTGGAGGCAAAACTCTCTATTTACCAGTCCGTCTACGATCAACCCTTACTCACCGTCATGAGCTTTAGGTAGTCACTGAAAGGATGAGATCACAGAAACAAGCCGTCTCAATGGGCGTCAGATTAAAGCTTCTTCTGTGCAGTGACTGGGCTCAGAGATTGGGTATTTCCAGCCTCAATAGGCCACACTGTGAGCGTCTGAGACGATCTACCTGGTGGTGTTGGAGGTCTGATGTCCAAACTGTAGTAGAGTGTCAGCTGCAGATCTTCTTGTAGTCATCTCTCTGTGTCTTTGTTCACATTATTCTCTATTCCTTTGTTTGATGATCTGTTCATATCAATAAGACCCTTACCATGGCTGTCCAGTTGACTTGTGAAGCAGTGACTGGAGTTTTAGGTGTAGAGATGACCCAGAGGTGAAGCAGTAATAAGCCCCCCCCCCTTCCAGTCCTGGACCCTCAGATGATCTGACGGCTTGTTTGTGTGTCTGCAGGCTGTCAGGCTGTCTGATCACAGAGGAAGGCTGTGATGCTCTGGCCTCAGCTTTAAACCCCTCCCATCTGAGAGAGCTGGACCTGAGCTACAATCATCCAGGAGACTCAGGGGGGAGGCTGCTGTCTGCTGGACTGGACACGCTCAGGTATGGAGAGACACTCAGTCTGATAGAGGAGGTAGAAACTGGCTCCTATGACCTGAAACAACCAGAGCTGATAGACCCTGACTCTTCACACTGTCTGCCGTCAGCTGTAGCATCAAACACAAATGTTCCACAACTGAGAGGAAACCCCCCCTCAGTGGGTCAATGTTCATCGTGGAACCACCAACAGAAATAGAGTGGGGGGTTTGAATGTTCACACAGATTTGTCTGATTAAGCACAGGAAGTGACATCATGAATAAATAAACTGATTCAAGAGCCTTCCCTTGAAGGATTCATCCGTTTGTAGATTTTTCATTGACAATTCAAATATCATCATTACATCAGCAGCAAAACTACAGGGTGTGAAGCCCCCCCCCCCCCCTCGTTCAGCTTTAAATTCAGAATAAAACAACTAAAGAACAGAGAAGTATAAAAGGGATTAGCAATCTGAAATGAAGACCAAAACAGAAATATGAAGCGCATAGTGAACCAATGAGAAAGCAGCAGTTAGTGGACATATCAGATCATTTCACAGACTAATGGTGCGTTCACACCGGACGCAGGATTCACATCGCTCTTATCGCTCGACCGCCGCTTCCAGCTGTGTTTACTCGCGTACCTCAAACAAGACGCGCTGGCGAGTAGGCAGAGCTTATCTCCATTTAGAGCAGGGGTCTCCAACACGTCGAGTAGCTCGCAAGCCCTCAATAAGTAGCTCGCCAAGCAAATCCAAAATGTAAAAATATACACAAAAAAAAGGAAATGTAATTAAAAGAATCTACCCTATGCATAAACGAAACCTCAATCATAGCGAACTCTATCTACTTACTACAACTCTATATCTATCTAACACCCCTCCTCCCCCCACCCCCACAATGAATATCGACCAATCACGTTCTTGCTTGATTTGCGGGACCAGTCAATGTGGAGCGGCAGCTCCCCGCTTCATAAGGAGTGTGACCTTTCCTTCTGGCAGAATCTACAGCACATCAGCCCCATTGAGCAGCCTATCATGCAGCCTATACAGCACATCAGCCCCATTGAGCAGCCTATCATGCAGCCTATACAGCACATCAGCCCCATTGAGCAGCCTATACAGCACATCAGCCCCATTGAGCAGCCTATCATGCAGCCTATACAGCACATCAGCCCCATTGAGCAGCCTATACAGCACATCAGCCCCATTGAGCAGCCTATCATGCAGCCTATACAGCACATGAGGGCAGAGCTTTACTGTGTGTGTTGCAACTTGCATATTTATTTCACTTGACGCACACACACACGCATGGCGTAATTTCCACTGGGGACAGGAGGACATGTCTCCCCACTTTTCAAATATGTTTTTTATTATTTTGTGTGTACAATGTGTACATCTGGGGCTCAGAGTGCTCCAGATTGATGCATGCCCCCGGACCCCCCTAGAGGAGGTGAGGACCCCCCTAGAGGAGGTGAGGAGCCCTAAGGAGGTGAGGACCCCCCTAGAGGAGTAGAGGACCCCCCCCAAATAAAGCATGTTAAAATAATGAGATAGCATCCATGTTCTTTGAGTAAACACTGAAGGGGTCCCACAGACCCAAACAGACACAAAGGTTAAAGGTCAGCATGTCATCATGTTAAAATGTGCTAAATATATACACTGCAAAAAAACAACAGAGGAGAAAAAGTAGCTCACGACTTGTTTTATTTTTTTGAAAGTAGCCCTCACCCTAAAAAAGGTTGGAGACCCCTGATCTAGAGGCTATGGTAGATACTATATTACACATTTGACTCTCAATCCATACAAATGGACCTATCTGCGTCTTTGCATTGACTTTACATGTAACGGCGATGCGCCCGGTGTGAACGTACCTTAACTGACCAGTGAGACATGTCATGTTTCCATGCTGACCCCCCCCCTCTGCTTTCAGCCTGGAGCCTGCTGCAGTCCGGTTCTTGAGGCCAGGTCTCAGGAAGTGTAAGTGTGTTTTTAATCATGAACATCTTCACACTGGGACATCACAGGGACTTTAGTAACCTTTAATACCTGCTGTGTCTCTCATCAGATTCCTGTGGACTCACACTGGACTCAAACACAGTGAACAGAAAACTCACACTGTCTGACAACAACAGGAAGGTGACATGGGTGATGGAGGAGCAGAACTATCCTGATCATCCAGAGAGGTTTGACTCCTGGCCTCAGCTGATGTGCAGAGAAGCTCTGACTGGTCGCTGTTACTGGGAGGTCGAGTGGAGAGGAGGGGTTTATATATCAGTGACTTACAGAGGAATCAGCAGGAGAGGAGGGGACTGTGTGTTTGGAGGAATGATCAGTCCTGTAGTCTGGAGTGCTCTGATAGAGGTTACTCTGTCTGGCACAATAACAGAGCAACAAAGATCTCCTCCTCCTCCCCCCCCTCCTCCTCCTCCTCCTCCTCCTCCTCCTCCTCCTCCTCCTCCTCCTCCCTCTCCTCCTCTGGTAGAGTCAGTGTATCTGGATCATCCTGCTGGCTCTCTCTCCTTCTACAGAGTCTCCTCTGACACACTGACCCACCTCCACACCTCCAGAGCCACATTCACTGAACCTCTCTATGCTGGGTTTGGGTTCAGGTCCCCTGGTTCCTCAGTGTCTCTGTGTTCTCTGCAGGAGTGAGACCCCCCCCCCTGGTTCCTCAGTGTCTCTGTGTTCTCTGCAGGAGTGAGACCCCCCCCCCTGGTTCCTCAGTGTCTCTGTGTTCTCTGCAGGAGTGAGACCCCCCCCCCCCCTGGTTCCTCAGTGTCTCTGTGTTCTCTGCAGGAGTGAGACCCCCCCCCCCCCCTGGTTCCTCAGTGTCTCTGTGTTCTCTGCAGAGTAGTGAGACCCCCCCCCCCCCGGTTCCTCAGTGTCTCTGTGTTCTCTGCAGAGAGTGAGACCCCCCCCCCCCCCCCTGGTTCCTCAGTGTCTCTGTGTTCTCTGCAGGAGTGAGACCCCCCCCCCCCCCCCCCCCACACATGACTGACCGTCTGACGTCAAATCAATCACACGTGTTCCCACCAGTACTCAGGTCTGTTACTGCAGTAAAAGTAGTAATACTACTACAGTGTATAAATACTCTGTAGAAGTACTGGGTTCCTGGGATATACAGTATTATATCACTGGATTATAATTAGTGATGCATTCATGTGTTCTTCATTTGAACTGTGCCGCGGTAAAGTGGAGCTAACTTTAATGTCTTTTATACTCAAAGGTATTTTATAATCCTTATTATGTACATCATAATTCATTATCTTATATTTTCTATTACAAATATGAACCGGCAAAGAAACTGGATAATTATTTGTGAATAGAAGTATAAATTGCAGGAAATGGAAGTACTCAAGTGAAGTCCAAGTACCTCCAAATTGTACTTGTACAGTACTTGAGTGAATGATCTTAGTCACTGTCCTCCTCTGGGTAGATGTTGGTGGTAAAGGTAGACATGAACCCAGATTCAAACTGACCTGAGCAGATTACAGAGGGAGTGGAAACTCAAAGAAACAACTGAAACTAAGAGAGAGAAACTTTATGATTTCCACCTCCAGAGTTCTGACCAATCAGACGGACTCTTCCTGAGAGCGTTTCCTGACGCTCCTTCGCCCCTCAGCAGAGACGTTATCTGTGCTCTTTGAAACCAGATCACTTAGAAAACAAAGCTTCAGATTCAGAGCGACTCTGGTTTGTGTCTTTGTCTCCAAATGTCTTGCTGTTTCTCCAGATTTATGAATGTTCACGCTTTGCTTGGTTCAGCTTGGTTCTCCTTTTGTAAGAGCACTGAGAGAAATACAGACGTCCTTTATGTTCACATAGTTTGTTAATGAAGCTGATTCTGAATGATCATAATGGACATTAGTACTGATCGCTGATGAAATAACAAGAGCCACTGCCATGCTGTCATAATCCCTCTGAGCACTAGAGGGCAGCAGTCACTTCAATATAACCCTTCTTAATATTCACCAATCAGTGCTGGCTGTGATCACTGGGAAAGTGACATCATGTCTCCTTTCATCTGGAGTCAGATGTACCGGAGGATTCTCTCTGCAGACCAATTGGTGTATTTAATCTTTAACATCTACAGTAAACATATTCAAAGTGAGTTCTGGAGTCTGTCTCATTTTCTGACCTGTTTTATGAATGTGTCAGGTATGAATGTGAAACCATTGATCCCAGTTGAAGATGTATGAATGAGATCATGTTGGCGAGCCAGGAGAGGATTGTTCTCTGAACAGAACCCCGACAGAACAATGTGTAACAATCAGCTTTATTCAACCCAGTTACCACTGAAATGATTCAGGAGCCATTGTGGTTCTTCAACCAGGCACAGAGAGTGTGATGAAAGTGTGTCCTCTCAATCAGCGGTTTTTCAAAGTGTGAGGCGCGCCTCCTCTGGGGGCGCCAGAGAGCTTCAGGGAGGAGCAGCGTGAGAAGAGAACAACGAGGAAAAGACTAGTAAAGTGACACTTGCACACTTTTGGCTGTCTGTGGAGACCGAGTTCCCCCACCTCGCCTACAAGGCTGTGAGATGCTCATTCCCTTCACCTCCACCTACCTGTGAGAGTGCTCATTCCCTTCACCTCCACCTACCTGTGAGAGTGCTCATTCCCTTCACCTCCACCTACCTGTGAGAGTGCTCATTCCCTTCACCTCCACCTACCTGTGAGAGTGCTCATTCCCTTCACCTCCACCTACCTGTGAGAGTGCTCATTCCCTTCACCTCCACCTACCTGTGAGAGTGCTCATTCCCTTCACCTCCACCTACCTGTGAGATTGCTCATTCCCTTCACCTCCACCTACCTGTGAGAGTGCTCATTCCCTTCACCTCCACCTACCTGTGAGAGTGCTCATTCCCTTCACCTCCACCTACCTGTGAGAGTGCTCATTCCCTTCACCTCCACCTACCTGTGAGAGTGCCAATTTAATGTGTGCTTAAAATAATACTTCTGCATACAGTATGTGACACTGTGAGTGTTGCACGCCAGATACGGCTCAGCTGACTCAAATAAGGAAATTATGATACATTATGATGTGATATGATATGAATGATAATGGGACACATCTACGTCTGCACTCACAGTGCCGCGGACTGTACTTAATGTTACTCTGATCCGGTTACTTATGTCGTGGCAGATATTAAGTAAGCTTTCTTAACGCTAATGTATAATAGTCAGATTGCTCTGAAGATGGGGGGATATTCTATTAATTTTCACGTTCACACAGTCAGTTGATTTTGGCCGGTCGTCTTTCCTGCAACGGCATTTTAAACTGTATTTCCTTTCTCCTCCTGTCATATGAATTGATCGCTTTAAACTCCGCACCGGAGCTCTGATTGGTCAGCAGCAGTGCTTTCACTGAGTTGATCTCTTAGCCTGCCACCTAACCTGCTCCGGAGCAGGTTTGCCGCTCAGCATAAGTTACCATGGAAATCTAGCCTGCTAAAAAGAGAACCAGCGTCGTAGGACCGGAAAGCCCGAGATTTCCCTGAATTTAGCCGGCTAAGCGAAAATCCAGCTTCGTAGTACAGGCCTCTGGTTGTTATAGAAACATCCTGAACACATCAACAGTGAGAACAGGTTGTTATAGAAACATCCTGACACATCAACAGTGAGACAGGTTGTTATAGAAACATCCTGAACACATCAACAGTGAGAACAGGTTGTTACAGAAACATCCTGAACACATCAACAGTGAGAACAGGTTGTTATAGAAACATCCTGAACACATCAACAGTGAGAACAGGTTTATAGAAACATCCTGAACACATCAACAGTGAGAACAGGTTGTTATAGAAACATCCTGAACACATCAACAGTGAGAACAGTTTGTTATAGAAACATCCTGAACACATCAACAGTGAGAACAGGTTGTTATAGAAACATCCTGAACACATCAACAGTGAGAACAGGTTGTTATAGAAACATCCTGAACACATCAACAGTGAGAACAGGTTGTTATAGAACATCCTGAACACATCAACAGTGAGAACAGGTTGTTATAGAAACATCCTGAACACATCAGCAGTGAGAACAGGTTGTTATAGAAACATCCTGAACACATCAACAGTGAGAACAGGTTGTTATAGAAACATCCTGAACACATCAACAGTGAGAACAGGTTGTTATATAAACATCCTGAACACATCAACAGTGAGAACAGGTTGTTACAGAAACATCCTGAACACATCAACAGTGAGAACAGGTTGTTATAGAAACATCCTGAACACATCAACAGTGAGAACAGGTTGTTATAGAAAACATCCTGAACACATCAACAGTGAGAACAGGTTGTTATAGAAACATCCTGAACACATCAACAGTGAGAACAGGTTGTTATAGAAACATCTGAACACATCAACAGTGAGAACAGGTTGTTATAGAACATCCTGAACACATCAACAGTGAGAACAGGTTGTTATAGAAACATCCTGAACATCACAGTGAGAACAGGTTGTTATAGAAACATCCTGAACACATCAACAGTGAGAACAGGTTGTTATAGAAACATCTGAACACATCAGCAGTGAGAACAGGTTGTTATAGAAACATCCTGAACTCATCAACAGTGAGAACAGGTTGTTATAGAAACATCCTGAACACATCAACAGTGAGAACAGGTTGTTATAGAAACATCCTGAACACATCAGCAGTGAGAACAGGTTGTTATAGAAACATCCTGAACACATCAACAGTGAGAACAGGTTGTTATAGAAACATCCTGAACACATCAACAGTGAGAACAGGTTGTTATAGAAACACCCTGAACACTCAAAGACTCAGATCTCATTTAGATATAAATAAAAGTACTTTATTGCAGACTTTATTTAAAGGGGACCTATCATGCAAAATGCACTTTTGTACGTCTTGTCTACATGAATATGTGTCCCCGGTGTTCCAGGGAACTCACCAAGTGTCAGAAACACAACCCTCTCTATTTTCCTCCATACCCAAATCTCTAAAAAAGGGGCTGCAACGGATCTGATAAAACTGATCCAGATTTGAACACTGTCCTGACGTCAGGACGGTGGCGCTACGGCTATTGGGCCAACTCTCAACCTATCAGGGGAATGTGGGGTTGGGCCACGGCCGGCCATTGCCGCTCGAAAGCGCTGGAGACGCTGCAGTACATATGCCAGGCCTGTACGTGGCGCTGTAGTCTGCCACAAAAGCAGCGAAGAAGACTTCCCGCCCATAGTTACCATGGTTACCCTTCTGTTTATTCTCCGCTGTGGCTTTCTTTCTCCCTCCCGAGGCAAGCGTTTGCTCCCGCTTGCTTTAATTCAATGCAATCCCTCCCCGTCGAGGCAAGCACTGTAATTCTCTCCGGTTAGTCCACCAGCAGATGACAAACACCCACCTCTCCGCCTCTTCCAAGGAACGAGGGACCGTGCGGCAGAGTTTCAGTTTTCAGTTTCTTTCGCGGTCAAGATGTCGTTAAAGTTGAAATCTTCCGGACAAAATGAGAAAAGTGCCGGTCAAAGGTCTTCTTTGTTATTTATTGAGCTTTAAAACAAATGAATAACGACTCTATATAATAAAACACGGAGGACGGAGATCTCTTTTTCTCCCCCTCTTCTGACAGCCCAGCAGCTGATCAGAGCACGGCTCCCCTCTCCTGCAGGGGGCGTGGTCAGCAGAATCAGACCCGTAGACAGCAAACAGCACATAGAGCGAAATGAGGCATGGCTAAAATGCATGATCTGTTTGGTATTTTGAAAACAGAAATGTATAAATATACCTTATATAGGTATGGCCCTACATATATCATTTAAATATAGCATGATAGGTCCACTTTAAATAAGATTAAATAAAGGTTTCTCTTTATTTGACATGTAGTGCCTCTGCTGGAGACAGAGAGGCATAACACCACACACTCAGACCTCTGTGTGTGTGGGTGGTGTGTGTGTGTGTGTGTGTGGTGTGTGTGTGTGTGTGTGTGTGGTGTGTGTGTGTGTGTGTGTGTGTGTGTGGTGTGGTGTGTGTGTGTGTGTGTGTGTGTGTGTGTGTGGGGGTGGTGGGTGGGTGGGTGTGTGTGTATTTCAGGAGCAACTCGTCTCACTTTCCCACTAAAATAAATGCATAGAGATTATCGGTGCGTTGGTATGCTGTGAGATTTTAATATAAATACACTGCAGACGCTGTGATGCTACTTACAGACGCCCTCTGCATGTTTCCAGATACTTAGAAATACTAAGTAATACCCTGGGTCTGGTGATACCCTGGGTCTGGTGATACCCTGGGTCTGGTGATGCCCTGGGTCTGGTGATGCCCTGGGTCTGATGATGCCCTGGGTCTGGTGATGCTGGTGATGCCCTGGGTCTGGTGATACCCTGGTCTGGTGATACCCTGGGTCTGGTGATGCCCTGAGTCTGGTGGTGCCTGGGTCTGGTGATGCCCTGGATCTGGTGATACCTGTAGGTTTTCACACACAACAATAATCATCTGCAGAGCTCTTCAATATCCAAGTTACAAAGTGGTTCACAAAGACAGCAAAATAAAAGAATAGGTCATACATCATCGTGTTTAAAAGAAACCAGTTGGTGCTTCAAAGGAGATTTAACATCTGATCCTCTGTCAGCGCCGCCCTCTGGACTCTGACTCCGTGTCAGATTCATTAACAGATAACTTTATCTCCACACACACACACACACACACACACACACACACACACACACACACCCACACACACACACACACACACACACACACACACACACCACACACACACACACACACACACGTACATTAGTGTCCATAGCAGAATAAACTAAAGTGTAAAACCTTCAAACTGAAAGCTATAAGACTATTAACACCTGTTGCCTTGCCTTACTTCATAAAAACGAAGAAAATACGTAAAGAGACAAACAAAAAATATAGCATTTTGAATGAACTTTTAATGTTTCCTTCACAGCGGAATACAGTATAAATTCCGCTCCTCCTGTGAGCACCTGAAGTATCCTCAGCAGTAACTAACGTCTCCTCTGACAGCAGGTTGTTCAGGATCTCAGCATGTGGTCTCTGTGCAGGACCTTCATTAGACCCGCTCTCTCCACAGGGGGGCTCCCGTCCCTCCGCACTGTGGTCGCACCCCCGATCAGCAGAGCTACGGGACCCGCTTCAATGTCCCCCCAGCGCAGAGTTCTTGTCCCGGGTCTCGGGATCCCCACCATGAACAAGCTGCCCCACCAGGAGCGCGGAGGGGCTGGACGCGGCCTTCATCGGGGTCCCCATCGACACCGGGACCTCCAACAGACCCGGGCCAGGTGACCGTTCAGCCTTTATACAGACTATACACTCCTGTGCTGCGTTCAGGGTCCGCGGAACTGTTGCTTTACTGTGCTGCGTTCAGGGTCCGCGGAACTGTTGCTTTACTGTGCTGCGTTCAGAGTACTACTGTACTGTGCTGCGTTCAGGGTCTGCACAACTTTTACTTTACTGTTCTGCAAAACTGTTAAACTATGTGCTGCGTTCAGGGTTTGCACAGCTTTACTGTACTGTGCTGCGTTCAGGGTCCACACTATGTTTACACAAGAGAACTGTACACAGAGTGAATGTTATTTATTAACCCCTGCAGGTATTAAATAATGTACATTAAGACCAAATTAAATACGGTTTAACTGGGTGATAACTATTTATAGATAAGTCAGGGTCTGCAGCAGTAGAGAACTGAACACAGAGTGTTATTTGTCTGCAGGTTCGGGCCCCGGCAGATCCGCGTGGAGTCGGCCATGCTGCGCAGCTTCAACAGTGGAACCAGAGTGGCTCCGTACGACTTGCTGATGGTGGCCGACATCGGAGACGTGAACGTGAACCTGTACGACCTGAAGGACACGTGCATGCGCATCAGAGAGTTCTACAGGAGGGTCCTGTCTGCAGGGTGCATCCCCCTCACCATGGGTGAGGAGTACTATATTATATCATATTTCTGTGTGTCCCTGAAGGCAGCATCTCCCCCCTCCAATGAGAGTCCTCCATGTGATTTTGGATTATGTCAGAAAATAATCTCTGAGTCAAAAACACATTCAGAACCATTGGTCTGCACTACTGTTACTTCACTATGCTGCGTTCAGGGTCTGCACTACTGTTACTTCACTATGCTGCGTTCAGGGTCTGCACTACTGTTACTTCACTATGCTGCGTTCAAGGTCTGCACTACTGTTACTTCACTATGCTGCGTTCAGGGTCTGCACTACTGTTACTTCACTATGCTGCGTTCAAGGTCTGCACTACTGTTACTTCACTATGCTGCGTTCAGGGTCTGCACTACTGTTACTTCACTATGCTGCGTTCAGGGTCTGCACTACTGTTACTTCACTATGCTGCGTTCAGGGTCTGCACTACTGTTACTTCACTATGCTGCGTTCAGGGTCTGCACTACTGTTACTTCACTATGCTGCGTTCAGGGTCTGCACTACCTGTTACTTCACTATGCTGCGTTCAGGGTCTGCACTACTGTTACTTCACTATGCTGCGTTCAGGGTCTGCACTACTGTTACTTCACTATGCTGCGTTCAGGGTCTGCACTACTGTTACTTCACTGTGCTGCGTTCAGGGTCTGCACTACTGTTACTTCACTGTGCGTTCAGGGTCTGCACTACTGTTACTTCACTATGCTGCGTTCAGGGTCTGCACTACTGTTACTTCACTATGCTGCGTTCAGGGTCTGCACTACTGTTACTTCACTATGCTGCGTTCAGGGTCTGCACTACTGTTACTTCACTATGCTGCGTTCAGGGTCTGCACTACTGTTACTTCACTATGCTGCATTCAGGGTCTGCACTACTGTTACTTCACTATGCTGCGTTCAGGGTCTGCACTACTGTTACTTCACTATGCTGCGTTCAGGGTCTGCAACAGAGGTACAAGAAGTACTCAGTTAAAAATATGATATATGTTTGCAGATGTAGTGAATGATCAACAGGAATGGTTGCTGATGAATCTCCTGTCTCTGTATCAGTTTATACTAATAATAATAATAGCTTGGATTTATTTAGCGCCTTTCATGGGACCCTAGGTCGCTTTACAAAGAAAAACAGGATAAAAACAAACGACCAAAGACAAAAGGCAGTCAGACAAACAGTCAGACAGACTAAGCAACAATCAATTAGGGGCCGAAGGCCTTGGCAAACAGGTGGGACTTGAGGGCCCTTTTGAAGGCGTCAAGCGTGGGGATGTTGCAGATCTCCACAGGGAGAGCGTTCCAGAGGGGGGGGTGGGCTGCCACACTGAAGGCTCGGTCCCTGAAGGTTTGCAGGTTGGTGCAGGCGATGGTGAGCAGGCCAGAGTCTGAAGACCGCAGGTTCCGGGGTGGGGCATGTGGGCGGAGGAGGTCCGATAGGTACTGGGGGGCATGGGCATAGAGGGACTTGTAGGTGAGGAGGAGGACTTTGTATGATATGCGGGACTTGACCGGCAGCCAGTGGAGGTGGATGAGGCTGGGAGTGATGTGCTGCCACGGCTTTGTATGTGTGAGTACCCTAGCAGCACAGTGTTGAACGTACTGGAGCCTGTCCAGGGTTTTGTTGGGGACCCCAAACAGGACACCATTGCAGTAGTCCAAGCGGGAGGTGACGAAAGCATGGACTAGGGTTTCTGCAACCGACTCCGAGAGTGACGGTCGAGTCGTTCTTTAGATGGAAAAAGGCGGATTTGGTGACAGACTTGATGTGGGAGTGGAAGGAAAGGGTGGAGTCAAAGATGACACCCAGGTTGCGACTTCAGGAGATGGGGAGATGGAGCAGCCGTCAACCTCAAGGATGAAGTCACCAACCTTCTGGAGCAGCGCCTTGGGGGCCACAGCCATGAGCTCTGTTTTCCTGCTGTTTGAGGTAGTTGGAGGACATCCAGGTTTTGATGTCGTGCAGGCAGTTGATGAGAGACTGAGGGGGGAGCTGGGAGGATGGAGTAGTGCTGAGATACATTTGGGTATCATCAGCGTAGCAGTGGAAGTTGAGTCCATGATGGCAGATGATCTGACCGAGGGGGAGCATGTCAATGGTGAACATTTATTATTATTATTACTCGGTACAAAGATCTGTTCCTGCTCTCATTGGCTCCATGGTGGCTCTCTAACAGCTGCTTTCCCTGCAGGTGGAGACCACACCATTGCATACCCCATCCTGCAGGCGGTGGCTGAGAAGTAAGTCTGTCCAAATGAAAACAAAGATTTTCAGTTTTCAAAGGTTTTTAAAGATCAAGAGAAGCAGTGACGCCTCAGATTCAAGAAGCTGGAACCAATGGATATGTTTGCAGGTTTAGTGAATGATCAACAGATTCATCTCCTGTTTCTGTTTCAGTTTATTACTGGAGATCTTTTATGCTATTCATCAATGCGCTGTTGCTCAACAAAATGCACGCTGTAATCTTTAATGCTTCAAACGTACAAAACATATTTACTTCATGAGCGAGTACAGAGTCCGACACACTGAGAGATATGGCTGCAACATCTTTATAGACCAAGCTGGTTGGTGGGTCTGTAAACTGAGAGAGAGCCTAAGAAGACCTCTTCAAAGATATTCAGCTTACTGTCACAGAGGGTTAGGAATACATTTGAGAAGCTGCAATCTGAGACTTTAGACCTTTTGTTTTCCTAAATTCTATATTAAATGTTGAATATTGTGGTATTTCTTTTTCAGGAAATATGGAAAGATTCTCCAAAATAATTGAAAACTGTTCAAATAATATGCGGAAAATGTTGTAAAAAACATTGTTTCAAGAAATGTACAAAAAGACTATAAAATAAATACATATGTTAAAATGTCAGAACATATAGAAACAAGTCTGAAATGTAGGTTACTCTGTAATACTCTGTAATACTCTATGGTACTCAGTAATACTCTGTAATACTCTGTATACTCTATGGTACTCTGTGATACTCTGTGATACTCTGTGGTACTCTGTAATACTCAGTAATACTCAGTAATACTCTGTAATACTCTGTAATACTCTGTAATACTCTGTAATACTCAGTAATACTCTGTAATACTCTGTAATACTCTATGGTACTCTATGGTACTCAGTAATACTCTGTAATACTCTGTAATACTCAGTAATACTCTGTAATACTCTGTAATACTCTATGGTACTCTATGGTACTCAGTAATACTCTGTAATACTCTGTAATACTCAGTAATACTCTGTAATACTCTGTAATACTCTATGGTACTCTGTGGTACTCAGTAATACTCTGTAATACTCTGTAATACTCTATGGTACTCTGTGGTACTCAGTAATACTCTGTAATACTCTGTAATACTCTATGGTACTCTATGGTACTCAGTAATACTCAGTAATACTCTGTAATACTCTGTAATACTCATGGTACTCTATGGTACTCAGTAATACTCTGTAATACTCTGTAATACTCGTAATACTCTGTAATACTCTATGGTACTCTGTGGTACTCAGTAATACTCAGTAATACTCTGTAATACTCTGTAATACCTATGGTACTCTATGGTACTCTGTAATACTCTGTAATACTCTGTAATACTCAGTAATACTCTGTAATACTCTGTAATACTCTCTGGTACTCATGGTATCATCTGTAATACTCTGTAATACTCAGTAATACTCTGTAATACTCTATAATACTTATGGTACTCTATGGTACTCAGTAATACCCTGTAATACTCTGTAATACCCTGTAATACTCTGTAATACTCTGTAATACTCAGTAATACTCTGTAATACTGTAATACTCAGTAATACTCTGTGGTTCCCTGCAGGCACGGCCCGGTGGGTCTGGTCCACGTTGACGCTCACGCTGACACCAGTGATGTGGTTCTGGGGGAGCGGATCGGACACGGGACCCCCTTCAGACGCTGTGTGGAGGAGGGGCTGCTGGACTGCAGCCGGGTGGTGCAGATCGGCCTGCGGGGGTCCGGTTACTCCGCCGACTCCTACGCCTGGAGCCGTGCTCAGGTACCGGAGATCAATAAGATCTAGTTCTACGTACCTCTGATGCCAGCTACTTCCTGTAACACAGGGTACTGACTAACTGACTGAGGCCCAATTCCAAACCTCACCCTACCCACTCCCCCTTGCAACCCCGTAACTTTTCGTAACAATGGTTTCAAATCAGCATTTCTTGGGTTAAGAATTAAAAAAATTAACACAGAAGGTTTATCACAGGACAAGACACAGCTGGGCAGGGGAGGCAGAAACACAAAGAGACAATCAGACACAGGAGGGCAAACACAGGAAGGAAGACCAGACACAGGGAGAACAGAATTTCAAAATAAAACTGGAAACTAAACACAACAACTAATATATAAGAATCGTGACAGGGTTAGTGTGTAGGGGGCGGTTTGGAATTGGGCCTGACTGACTGTGTGTGTGTGTGTGTGTGTGTGTGTGTGTGTGTGTGTGTGTGGTGTGTGTGTGTGTGTGTGTGTGTGTGTGTGTGTGTGTGTGTGTGTGGTGTGTGTGTGTGTGTGTGGTGTGTGTGTAGGGTTTCCGTGTAGTGCAGGTGGAGGAGTGCTGGTTCAAGTCTCTGGCTCCCCTGATGGAGGAGGTCAGGGGTCAGATGGGAGGGGGTCCGGTGTACCTGAGTTTTGATATCGATGCTCTGGACCCCGGCTTCGCTCCGGGCACCGGGACCCCCGAGATCGCCGGGCTCACCCCATACAGGTAGACTACTGTAACTACTGCTTACTGCTATATTACATCGGTTCTTATTTGACACTTCTATATATACTACCACTTCTACTGGATTTATAGTGGGGGGAAGAAAGGGAGAATTCTGAGATTTTTAGAAAGAAGTCGGAATTTGAGATTATCAGAAAAAAAGTGAGAATTTCAGAAAAAGGAAAATTCTGTGATTTTCGGAAAAGTCTTGATTTTGAGATTTTTGTAAAAGTCAACATTTCAGAGAGATTTTCTGAAAAAGTGATAATTGTGATTTTCAGAAAGAGCATGTTTCTCCTGTCGGCCAGCATCGTTTTTAGATGATTCTGATTTATTGTTCTGTTTTCAGGGAGTGGAGATAATCCGCGGCTGTCGGGGTTTGAACCTGGTGGGCTGTGACCTGGTGGAGGTGTCTCCCCCCTACGACACCACCGGTACTACACACTCTATTTCATCATTCATATATTGAATTATGTTTAAATCATTATATTTATATTTCCCCCCCCTCAGGAAACACGGCGCTGACCGGAGCTAACCTCCTGTTCGAGATGCTCTGCGTCCTCCCCAACGTCAAATACCTCTGATTCTAATCAATAACATCAAGTCTTCTTTAAAGATATAAAGAGGGTAACTCTGCATCAATTACAGATGTTTCATCAATAAACAGTAAGTATTGTTTACAGCCAATGAGAGGACAGATGCTCTACTGAAGATGATTCTAGTCTCATAGTCTTTGAGATGAATTATAATATCATTCTGTGCTTTATGAATGAAATATAAAGATGTAATTAAAATGTAAAAAGTATCTAATGAATGTGCAATATTTAAATAAAACACTATATCAATGGAGTTACAGTTTAATAAATACTAATAATACACTGAGTTTCATGTGTGGGTCACTGCCCTCATCCTTTGACTTCTGTTTCATCATTTCCATTGACTGGGCTCTGGTTTCAGACGGAGGGTGAAAAGAGGAGCTGCAGCTCAGGCAGTATGAGAAACATAACGTGCTGTTACGTCGAGACAACAACCAATAACATCGAGAGAGTCACCGTGAAGGTGTTTTTTATTTACACCAAAACAATAACGCCAACAACTGACAACTTAAAGGTGGGGTAGGTAAGTTTGAGAAACCGGCTGGAGATACACTTGTTGTTATATTCCATGGAATGCTCTTAACATCCCGATAGCAATGAATATCTGAAGTGCTTTGACAAAAATCCATAAATAAATATCATCTGTGGAAGCTGTAGTACTGTAAAAGCACGACCAATCATCTGAGCCGGCTAAAATAACTGGATGGCCTACCTGCCTGTCAGCCTTCCATCTGTGCACAAACTTATCTCGTGCCCTCATTGGTCATGTGCGCGTTCGTGTGTGTTGGAGGAGGGGCTCTGTGAGGAAGTGAAGTGCAGATTGTGTATTTTCAAATCCTAGCGCACTCGAGCCGGTTTCTCCAAAATGACCTACCCCACCTTTAAGTGAATAAATATAACAGAAAGACCAATCTCTAAATCTTCTCTCTGAAACACACCTCAAACAAAAAGCCCCCCCTCACTATCTGGTCTACTAACAAGGAAACAAAACAGATACAGGGGGGGGGGGCTTCAATCTACTAACCTAGTGTGTCTAACACAGTTGACCTAGGATGTAGAGGGTACCCCAAACCTACCCTACCTTCTCCTCTCAGATGTGTGCTTCCTGCAAGTCTCTGGTTTCCTCTCCCCCCACTAATCACAAAGTCCAGTCTGATGCTCCCCATGATCTTTAGTGTCTATTTAAATAACCATGTTCTATTCTGAGTCTCGTCAGGACCGCCTCATCTCGACTCCTTCCTGGATGAATATCGTCTCCTCCCTCTTGTCTCCCGGTCCCATATCTGCTGCCATGTTTGAATGATTCCCCTGTAACACTCGTTCCCTCAGACCTCGATCATGTGATCATGTCTATACTTTCCTTTCCAAAGGCCCTGACACACCAGGCCGTATTCGGCCGTCTTCGGTTGTCTGTCGACAACGCGTTCCTTGTCGCCCAAAGTCAATTTGGTGTGTCCCGAACCCTCGGCCGTGACACGCCTTATTTGGCCTTTCACGGTCGACACCCGGCCGATTCAACATGTTGAATCGGCCGGGTGTCGGACACAAGCTATCGGGCCAAGAAAGCACTCTGATCAGCTGTTCAGCTAGCAAATGAGAAGCGAAGTGAGGGACGTAAACAAAGGATTGAAGAAGGCACAGGACAGCAGCTAAACCCAGCAGGTGATACTTAAAGACATCAAACATAGCCCTTAAATGTCCTCTCTTACCTCCCACACATAGCAGGGACATCTCTGATATCGGCGGGGAGCGTCCCCGGCTGTCCTCTGCTGAGAGCTCCGTGATTTGTTTGGTCAAGTTGCAGGATTAGTCTCAAGTACCTCAACATTGTCCTTAAGTACAGTGTCTAAGTAAATGAGATCTACTGCTGTTCATTTACCTATTGTGAGTCGCCTCGGATAAAAGCATCACATGGAAATGTACATTTAGCAAGAAGTGGCCATTATTACATGACATACATTACTACATTGCTGACTCAATAAACTACACACCTCCAGAACACTGCGATCATCAGATGCAGGTCTATTAACTGTGATGTGATAGTATGTCTGCACTTTATGTGCTCATTTCATCATTCATCTATTTTATATTCTAAAACATGTTTTCGATGGACGAGAGTGAAAATGGAACGCACACGCTATTTGTTTGTTTATATCACATCTGATGACTTGCTGTCCATACTATTGTGTGTGTGTGTGTGTGTGTGTGTGGTGTGTGTGTGTGTGTGTGTGTGCATGTGTGTGTGTGTGTGCATGTGTGTGTGTGTGTGTGTGTGTGTGTGTGCATGTGTGTGTGTGTGTGTGTGCATGTGTGTGTGCGTGTGTGTGTGGGTTTGTGTGTGTATGTGTGTCGCCATATTCACTGAGCTGTGATTGGTTGTTCCTCGTCACATGACCAGCAAAGTATTTAAAGAAAAATGGTCAAATCAAAAATACAAGTGGAAACAAAAGAGGAATAAATAAAAGAACGAAAAAAACATAATTTGATTAATTTGTTAGAATGCTAAATATTAGGTGGAAAAACAACACCACCGCTCTAGCGAGGAAAGCCCAGCAGCGCCTGTACTTCATCCGGAAGCTCAAGCGAGCCGGAGCATCACCCCCATCTTGCTGTCCTTCTACCGAGGCGCCACCGAGAGCATCCTCAGCAGGCCTTTTATATTACTGGTCCATGACTCAACAGCTCTACGCGAAATCTGAGATCTCACCGTATGCCGTTTCCATGGCAACGCATCCCACGCCGTAAAACACGATGTTGTCTTAAATCAATGTAAAAGATTCCAAACGGCACCAGACTTCAGATGACAGTTAATGGTCCGGCCCTCAAAAGCTCTACGTGAAATCTGAGATCTCATCGTATGCCGTTTCCATGGCAACGAATCACTCGCCGTAAAACACGATGTTGTCTTACGTCAATGGAAAATTGTCCAAACTGCACCAGACTTCAGATAACAGTTAATGGTCCGGCCCTCAACAGCTCGAGACACCTAGACACACACCTCGACGTGCGGACAACAGCCTGCGGAGCGTCGAAGACCCGCTCAACGCTGCTTGCAGCTTTAATTATTATTAGGGTCTGAGACCATAGGTCGGCGAAACCCTATTGAAATCGGTCGCGCAGCGACCGATAAACCTGCAAAAAACACATAAAAACAGGGAAAACGACCGGCAAAAGCACAGAAAAGGTTCGGAAATAGTAACGGCAGATAGTCCGCGCGAGCCCAGTCACGTGGGCTTTGCCCACGTGATTGCAACTCGCATAATTAATATCGTTACGATCAATTTAGTCGCTCGCGAAGCGAGCGATAACCATGCAAAACCCACTAAAAACAGGGAAAAAGACGGGTAAAAGCCCATTAAAAGTGGCCTAAATCATGACAGTAGGTAGCCCACGGTAGCTAGCACATTATTGATATTGGTCCGATTATTTGTTATTATTAGGGTCTGAGACCATAGGTCGGCGAAGACCCTATTGAAATCGTCGCGCAGCGACCGATAAACCTGCGAAAAACACCCAAAAACAGGGAAAACGACCGGCAAAAGCACAGAAAAGGTTCGGAAATAGTAACGGCAGATAGTCCGCGCGAGCCCAGTCACGTGGGCGAAGCGAGCGAGCGATAGCCCACGTGATTGCAACTCGCATAATTAATATCGTTACGATCAATTTAGTCGCTCGCATTTAACCATGCAAAACCCACTAAAAACAGGGTAAAATAGGGGTAAAAGCCCATTAAAAGTGAGTGTGATGATTGCTGAGTCATGATGCACTTTTTTGGGGTACTTTCCCATTATCAACACGGACTAGAGATGTCTCGGAGATGGCTCGGACCCCACACCCTGGTTCTATGTAACCCTGGAGGAATGTCACATGAGTCGACAGGGGACTGCTGCTGGCTAATGAAGGACTATTTTGGGGTACATTTCCCCCATTATCAACACGGACTAGAGATGTCTCGGAGATGGCTCGGACCCCACACCCTGGTTCTATGTAACCCTGGAGGAATGTCACATGAGTCGACAGGGGACTGCTGCTGGCTAATGAAGCACTATTTCCGGGTACTTTTTTTTCATTTTCACCCAAATTTCCCTGGATGAAATATTTTTTAGTTTTTTAGTTTTTAGCCCAGTTTTGGCCACAGCGTTGCCTGGAGGATAGGACCGAGATATGACAGACTCTCTGGCCGCCTCACAAGTCACTATTGTCGGACACTTTCTTTGCTTTACCCCGGTTCTATCACTCTTTCCTCCTTTGACCATACAACCCGTTTCCTGCTGGGGTGGTGCCTGGTTCCGGGGTACCCCAAACCCTCTCATGGTCGGGGCACCATGTATGATGCATCGGACCCAAATGTTGCCATCACCAGCCCCGCGTTGGTGCGGAAGTGGGACCATCTGACCCGGTGGTAACCCAATACTTCCCTTCGTCCATGCACCATGAATTGATGCATCGGACCCAGTGTCGCAACCACCGCTCACGCTAACGCATATAAACGGAGAACTATAACATCATTTTGATCAAATTCATTATGTGTGTTTCAGTAAGGATGTCATCTGAATGCCCGGTGTGCAGACTCTTCTATCTGGCATTGAACAAACACCTTAAGCACAAGCATGCAGTGCGGAACTTGGAGGAGAGGGGAATCCTCCTGAAAATAGCCAGTGGAAGGATAAATGTTCGGACCAAACCCTGTCCCATCGCTGGGTGTTCGTACGCTGGGAAGAGACTGGACCGTCATGTAAAACATGACCACCCTGAGTTGTCCCGACATGAGGCACAGCAGGTCATGGCAAGGCTGAAGCATAGTGTGGCACTGCAGTTGCTCCATGACCTCCGTGAGACTAACCCCATCATTGGAATGGCTACATCATTGGATATAGACAATGAGGAGGAATACCCCGGGCACCCTCCACCCTTCTCCCCACATACCGAGTGTGACAACGAGGACTGCAGGCAGGTGATGCTGGAAAATGTGGCATTGAGGGCTCAGAAGGATGCCCTCAATGATGAGGTGAAGACCCTGCGCTCCAGGCTGAAAAAGGAGCTAAAACCCAGGAAGCAGAGTGCTGCTGTTCTTGAGGAAGAGGACGAATGTATACGATTTAAGGGCCTGGCAATCCCAAGTACCTCCGGCATAAACACAGTAGCCTCAGGCAGCAATACCCCTGTGAAGACCCCGGTGAAGACTGTCATGCAGTCCCCAGTAACCTCCGGTAGCGGGACCCCTGTGAAGACCCCGGTGAAGACTGTCATGCATTCCCCAGTAACCTCCGGTAGCGGGACCCCTGTGAAGACCCCGGTGAAGACTGTCATGCAGTCCCCAGTAACCTCCGGTAGCGAGACCCCTGTGAAGCCCGGTGAAGACTGTCATGCTTGCAGTAGCCTCCGGTGGGAAGAGACCGGTAAAGAACCCTGTGAAGAGCCAAGTGAAGACTGTAATTTGCAGTAGCCTCCGGTGCGAAGAACCCTGTGAAGAGCCCAGTGAAGACTGTCATATTACCAGTTTCCTCCGGTAGCGAGACCCCTGTGAAGACCCCGGTGGAAACTGTCATGTTTGCAGTAGCCTCCGGTAGCGAGACCCCTGTGAAGACCCCGGTGGAAACTGTCATGTTTGCAGTAGCCTCCGGTAGCGAGACCCCTGTGAAGACCCCGGTGGAAACTGTCATGTTTGCAGTAGCCTCCGGTAGCGAGACCCCTGTGAAGACCCCGGTGGAAACTGTCATGTTTGCAGTAGCCTCCGGTAGCGAGACCCCTGTGAAGACCCCGGTGGAAACTGTCATGTTTGCAGTAGCCTCCGGTAGCGAGACCCCTGTGAAGACCCCGGTGGAAACTGTCATGTTTGCAGTAGCCTCCGGTAGCGAGACCCCTGTATGCCGGAAGACCCGTGCCTCTAAGCTGGCTAATGACTTGCCCTCTCCCTCAAATTACTGGTCCACTGGGTGTGGACGGGGGAATACCATGCGTGAAATCACGTTGCCTAGAAGCATGGAGGCGTACCTTCAGACATACTTGGATCATTGTTTGGGTGTCGCTCCGACAGTAAAACAGAAAGACAATGTTGTGTCGAAGATCAGCCGGATAAAGAACTTCATAGTATACATGGCCCATGGTGTTAACCGCCTGTCAGACTGGCTGTTCCTAAGAAACATGAAGATGATCCGTGGCTGGAGCGAGTATATTGTAAAGCCGGGCCGGGCAGTCACAACATCAGAGTTCTTCCTGAAGAATGTGCACCAGTTCATGGGGTACATGTCTGAGTCAAAGCCCCGGGGGTGCAAGCTCACCCAGTCTGATATGACCCACATAATGAGAGAGGTGAAAGCCAACATGAAACACTTGAATAAGGCAGTCACTCTACATCAGTTTAAGGTGAAGAGGAACAAACTGGATCGTCTGCCGAGCCAGGCGGAGCTTCTCGCCGCCATGGCGGCCGCTGAGAAGCGCATCCCGGAGCTCCTCGACCTGATGGCCGGCACGCCGACCTCAACCACCCAGAAGCTTCTCTATGGCTATCTCACCCTCCATTGGAGCCTCCTGTATGGCCACCGTACGGGCGTGTACGCAAACATGAAAAACAGTGAGGTCTTAGAGGCAGCCATAAGGGGAACTGCTGAGGGCTACATCATCCATGTGCAGGATCACAAGACGGCCAAGACATATGGCGAAGCACAGCTGGCGCTTACAGTAGAGGAGTTTAGCTGGGTCATGCGGTGGATGGGGATTAAAGAGGCATTGCTGGGTCCTCAGAATGAATTCTTCCTTTTCACAAGGGGGAATCGGGCCTCCAAGAACCTGAACGCTCACTTGAAGAGGGCATGGGCTGATGCTGGGCTAGAAACAGCCGTCACCTTCACAATCCTGCGCACTGCCCTGGCTGACAATATCAAGCATCACCAAGATCCAGAAAGCCGGTCGATTCTCGCCAGGTTTATGTGTCACGACGTAACCACGGCGGACCGGTTCTACGCGAATGCGCCGGGAATAAAGGAGGCATTGAGAATCCGCTCCATGTTCAGGGCGTCATCAGATGCGGCAGCAGCTGCATCATCATCAGAAGGATGTCTACCGCTGTCAGATGGGGAGACCTCCGAAGAGGGCTGCTATAACAGTACTGCTCCATCATCTTCACCTGATGGGTCATTGGAGCGGCAGCAGCAGCGGAAGCGGAAGCGGGAGGGAAAGAGGCCAATGAAGTCGGGACCGGGGCTGGTTGACACTCCTGATGATGGGGCAGGGGCCGTGGACTCAACCTGTTTGCCCTGGTGCACCGTAAGAATTAGACGCCTAATTTGGTCCCCTGAATCCCGCTAAACATTGTGAATATGTATACCGTGTATATAATTATTATTATAATCCTGTGTATACATTTTGTAAATAGTACAATATCTCCAGGGCGCATAACTGCACTTTACAAGCCAGGGAAGGTGCCAGAATCCTGGGCATACATTTTGTTAATAGTGCAACACCTCCAGGGCGCATAACTGCACTTTACAAGCCAGGGAAGGTGCCAGAATCCTGGGCATACATTTTGTTAATAGTGCAACACCTCCAGGGCGCATAACTGCACTTTACAAGCCAGGGAAGGTGCCAGAATCCTGGGCATACATTTTGTTAATAGTGCAACACCTCCAGGGCGCATAACTGCACTTTACAAGCCAGGGAAGGTGCCAGAATCCTGGGCATACATTTTGTTAATAGTGCAACACCTCCAGGGCGCATAACTGCACTTTAAAACGTAGGTTAAGAAATTTAGTAGTACTGTTATAGCAGCAGTAGTACGTGTAAATAGTTGATGTTTTAGTCTGTGTGTACTGTCATTTTTGTTACTGCAACGTGTAAATAGTTGATGTTTTAGGTGTGTGTATGTGGTTTTTGTTCAAATAAAATTAAAAATTAAAAAAAACAATAACCTTGATGGTTACCAGGGGCAGATAAAGTGCCACTTTCCATCAGCACCGGGGTGCTGAACCCTGTGATGAGCGCTCAAGTGTTGGCGGAGGAGGTGTAAGCCAGAGGAGGGTGAACAAAAGTTAAAGTGTTTGAACCTCCAGCCCGAAGGGGGGTGGTGGTGCCAATAAGAAGGCCGACTATGGATGCTGATGGGCACATAGAAGCACCACAAAATCCACCCCCTTTAGGGTCACCAGGGGCACGAGAATACCCTCCACAGAAGGGGGGTGGTGCCGTGAAGAAGGCCGAATATGGATGCTGATGGGCGGACATAGAAGCACCACAAAATCCACCCCCTTTAGGCACGAGGTTCTGGTGGGTGTGAATACCTGTGTTTAGTCCGTGGGGGAGTGCTTAACTGTGGGGGCCCGGGGACTCAGGTGTGCAAGGTTATGGAGGTCCCACTGTTAGGGGCATGCTGGAGGTAATTAGTCCGTCCTTGGGGCTCTGTGAGCGGGCAAAAAGGTGATTTCCCCCTGGTCTCTGCTGGAGGTGCAGAGTCCCACTGTTAGGGAGTGCTGCTGGAGGTCTCTAGTCCGTCCTTGGGGGCTCTGTGAGCGGGCAGAGAAGGTGATTTCCCCTGGTCTCTGCTGGAGCTGTGAAATGCACAGAGTCCCACTGTTAGGGAGCCATCCTGGAGGTCTCTAGTCCGTCTTTCGTGCTCTGTGAGCGGGCAGAGAGAGGTGATTTCCCCTGGTCTCTCCTGGAGGTGTGAAATACACAGAGTCCCACTATTAGGGAGTGCTGCTGGAGGTCTCTAGTCCGTCCTTGGGGGCTCTGTGAGCGGGCAGAGAGAGGTGATTTCCCCCTGGTCTCTGCTGGAGCTGTGAAATGCACAGAGTCCCACTGTTAGGGAGCCATCCTGGAGGTCTCTAGTCCGTCTTTCGGTGCTCTGTGAGCGGGCAGAGAGAGGTGGATTTCCCCTGGTCTCTCCTGGAGGTGTGAAATACACAGAGTCCCACTGTTAGGGAGTGCTGCTGGAGGTCTCTAGTCCGTTTTGGGGCTCTGTGAGCGGGCAGAGAGAGGTGATTTTCCCGGTCTCCGCCCTGGAGGTCTGAAATACACAGAGTCCCCACTGTTAGGGGAACATGCTGGAGGTAATTAGTCCGTCTTCGGTGCTCTTTGAGCGGGCAGAGAGAGGTGATTTTCACGGTCTCCGCCCTGGAGGTCTGAAATACACAGAGTTCCACTGTTAGGGGAACATGCTGGAGGTCTCTAGTCCGTCCTTGGGGGCTCTGTGAGGGGGCAGAGAGAGGTGATTTCACCCTGGTCTCTCCTGGAGGTGTGAAATAAACAGAGTGCTACATTTTGTAAATAGTGCAATATCTCCAGGGCCATAACTGCACTTTACAAGCCAGGGAAGGGGCCAGAATCCTGGGTATACATTTTGTAAATAGTGCAAAACCTCCAAGGCGCATAACTGCACTTTACAAGCCAGGGAAGGTGCAGAATCTGGGCATACATTTTGTTAATAGTGCAAGACCTCCAGGGCGCATAACTGCACTTTACAAGCCAGGAAGGTGCCAGAATCCTGGGCATACATTTTGTTAATAGTGCAACACCTCCAGGGCGCATAACTGCACTTTAAAACGTAGGTTAAGAAATTTAGTAGTAACTGTTATAGCAGCAGTAGTACGTGTAAATAGTTGATGTTTTAGTCTGTGGTGTACTGTGATTTTTGTTACTGCAACGTGTAAATAGTTGATGTTTTAGGCTGTGTGTACTGTGGTTTTTGTTCAAATAAAAAAAAAAAAAAAAAAAAACATAACCTTGATGGTTACCAGGGGCAGATAAAGTGCCACTTTCCATCAGCACCGGGGAGGCACTCTCCTTGGTGCTGAACCCTGTGATGAGCGCTCAAGTGTTGGCGGAGGAGGTGTAAGCCAGAGGAGGGTGAACAAAAGTTAAAGAGTTTGAACCTCCAGCCCGGAAGGGGGGTGGTGGTGCCAATAAGAAGGCCGAATTTGGATGCTGATGGGCAGACATAGAAGCACCACAAAATCCACCCCCTTTAGGGTCACCAGGGGCACGAGAATACCCTCCCACAGAACGGGGGGTGGTGCCGTGAAGAAGGACGAATATGATGCTGATGGGCAGACATAGAAGCACCACAAAATCCACCCCCTTTAGGGTCACCAGGGGCACGAGGTTCTGGTGGGTGTGAATACCTGTGTTTAGTCCGTGGGGGAGTGCTTAACTGTGGGGGCCCGGGGACTCAGGGTGTGCAAGGTTATGGAGGTCCCACTGTTAGGGGCCCATGCTGGAGGTAATTAGTCCGTCCTTGGGGCTCTGTGAGCGGGCAAAAAGAGGTGATTTCCCCCTGGTCTCTGCTGGAGGTGCAGAGTCCCACTGTTAGGGAGTGCTGCTGGAGGTCTCTAGTCCGTCCTTGGGGGCTCTGTGAGCGGGCAGAGAGAGGTGATTTCCCCCTGGTCTCTGCTGGAGCTGTGAAATGCACAGAGTCCCACTGTTAGGGAGCCATCCTGGAGGTCTCTAGTCCGTCTTTCGGTGCTCTGTGAGCGGGCAGAGAGAGGTTGGATTTCCCCTGGTCTCTCCTGGAGGTGTGAAATACACAGAGTCCCACTATTAGGGAGTGCTGCTGGAGGTCTCTAGTCCGTCCTTGGGGGCTCTGTGAGCGGGCAGAGAGAGGTGATTTCCCCCTGGTCTCTGCTGGAGCTGTGAAATGCACAGAGTCCCCTGTTAGGGAGCCATCCTGGAGGTCTCTAGTCCGTCTTTCGGTGCTCTGTGAGCGGGCAGAGAGAGGTGGATTTCCCCTGGTCTCTCCTGGAGGTGTGAAATACACAGAGTCCCACTGTTAGGGAGTGCTGCTGGAGGTCTCTAGTCCGTTCTTGGGGGCTCTGTGAGCGGGCAGAGAGAGGTGATTTTCCCGGTCTCGCCCTGGAGGTCTGAAATACACAGAGTCCCACTGTTAGGGGAACATGCTGGAGGTAATTAGTCCGTCTTTCGGTGCTCTTTGAGCGGGCAGAGAGAGGTGATTTTCACGGTCTCCGCCCTGGAGGTCTGAAATACACAGAGTTCCACTGTTAGGGGAACATGCTGGAGGTCTCTAGTCCGTCCTTGGGGCTCTGTGAGGGGCAGAGAGAGGTGATTTCACCTGTCTCTCCTGGAGGTGTGAAATAAACAGAGTGCTACATTTTGTAAATAGTGCAATATCTCCAGGGCGCATAACTGCACTTTACAAGCCAGGGAAGGGGCCAGAATCCTGGGTATACATTTTGTAAATAGTGCAAAACCTCCAAGGCGCATAACTGCACTTTACAAGCCAGGGAAGGTGCCAGAATCCTGGCATACATTTTGTTAATAGTGCAAGACCTCCAGGGCGCATAACTGCACTTTACAAGCCAGGGAAGGTGCCAGAATCCTGGGCATACATTTTGTTAATAGTGCAACACCTCCAGGGCGCATAACTGCACTTTAAAACGTAGGTTAAGAAATTTAGTAGTACTGTTATAGCAGCAGTAGTACGTGTAAATAGTTGATGTTTTAGTCTGTGTGTACTGTGATTTTTGTTACTGCAACGTGTAAATAGTTGATGTTTTAGGCTGTGTGTACTGTGGTTTTTGTTCAAATAAAAAAAAAAAAAAAAAAACAATACCTTGATGGTTCCAGGGGCAGATAAAGTGCCACTTTCCATCAGCACCGGGGAGGCACTCTCCTTGGTGCTGAACCCTGTGATGAGCGCTCAAGTGTTGGCGGAGGAGGTGTAAGCCAGAGGAGGGTGAACAAAAGTTAAAGAGTTTGAACCTCCAGCCCGGAAGGGGGGTGGTGGTGCCAATAAGAAGGCCGAATTTGGATGCTGATGGGCAGACATAGAAGCACCACAAAATCCACCCCTTTAGGGTCACCAGGGGCACGAGAATACCCTCCACAGAACGGGGGGTGGTGCCGTGAAGAAGGACGAATATGGATGCTGATGGGCGACATAGAAGCACCACAAAATCCACCCCCTTTAGGGTCACCAGGGCACGAGGTTCTGGTGGGTGTGAATACCTGTGTTTAGTCCGTGGGGGAGTGCTTAACTGTGGGGGCCCGGGGACTCAGGGTGTGCAAGGTTATGGAGGTCCCACTGTTAGGGGCCCATGCTGGAGGTAATTAGTCCGTCCTTGGGGCTCTGTGAGCGGGCAAAAAGAGGTGATTTCCCCCTGGTCTCTGCTGGAGGTGCAGAGTCCCACTGTTAGGGAGTGCTGCTGGAGGTCTCTAGTCCGTCCTTGGGGGCTCTGTGAGCGGGCAGAGAGAGGTGATTTCCCCCTGGTCTCTGCTGGAGCTGTGAAATGCACAGAGTCCCACTGTTAGGGAGCCATCCTGGAGGTCTCTAGTCCGTCTTTCGGTGCTCTGTGAGCGGGCAGAGAGAGGTGGATTTCCCCTGGTCTCTCCTGGAGGTGTGAAATACACAGAGTCCCACTATAGGAGTGCTGCTGGAGGTCTCTAGTCCGTCCTTGGGGGCTCTGTGAGCGGGCAGAGAGAGGTGATTTCCCCCTGGTCTCTGCTGGAGCTGTGAAATGCACAGAGTCCCACTGTTAGGGAGCCATCCTGGAGGTCTCTAGTCCGTCTTTCGGTGCTCTGTGAGCGGGCAGAGAGAGGTGGATTTCCCCTGGTCTCTCCTGGAGGTGTGAAATACACAGAGTCCCACTGTTAGGGAGTGCTGCTGGAGGTCTCTAGTCCGTTCTTGGGGGCTCTGTGAGCGGGCAGAGAGAGGTGATTTCCCGGTCTCCGCCCTGGAGGTCTGAAATACACAGAGTCCCACTGTTAGGGGAACATGCTGGAGGTAATTAGTCCGTCTTTCGGTGCTCTTTGAGCGGGCAGAGAGAGGTGATTTTCACGGTCTCCGCCCTGGAGGTCTGAAATACACAGAGTTCCACTGTTAGGGGAACATGCTGGAGGTCTCTAGTCCGTCCTTGGGGGCTCTGTGAGGGGGCAGAGAGAGGTGATTTCACCCTGGTCTCTCCTGGAGGTGTGAAATAAACAGAGTGCTACATTTTGTAAATAGTGCAATATCTCCAGGGCGCATAACTGCACTTTACAAGCCAGGGAAGGGGCCAGAATCCTGGGTATACATTTTGTAAATAGTGCAAAACCTCCAAGGCGCATAACTGCACTTTACAAGCCAGGAAGGTGCCAGAATCCTGGGCATACATTTTGTTAATAGTGCAAGACTCCAGGGCGCATAAACTGCACTTTACAACCAGGGAAGGTGCCAGAATCCTGGGCATACATTTTGTTAATAGTGCAACACCTCCAGGGCGCATAACTGCACTTTAAAACGTAGGTTAAGAAATTTAGTAGTACTGTTATAGCAGCAGTAGTACGTGTAAATAGTTGATGTTTTAGTCTGTGTGTACTGTGATTTTTGTTACTGCAACGTGTAATAGTTGATGTTTTAGGCTGTGTGTACTGTGGTTTTTGTTCAAATAAAAAAAAAAAAAAAAAACAATAACCTTGATGGTTACCAGGGGCAGATAAAGTGCCACTTCCATCAGCACCGGGGAGGCACTCTCCTTGGTGCTGAACCCTGTGATGAGCGCTCAAGTGTTGGCGGAGGAGGTGTAAGCCAGAGGAGGGTGAACAAAAGTTAAAGAGTTTGAACCTCCAGCCCGGAAGGGGGTGGTGGTGCCAATAAGAAGCCGAATTTGGATGCTGATGGGCAGACATAGAAGCACCACAAAATCCACCCCCTTTAGGGTCACCAGGGGCACGAGAATACCCTCCACAGAACGGGGGGTGGTGCCGTGAAGAAGGACGAATATGGATGCTGATGGGCAGACATAGAAGCACCACAAAATCCACCCCCTTTAGGGTCACCAGGGGCACGAGGTTCTGGTGGGTGTGAATACCTGTGTTTAGTCCGTGGGGGTGCTTAACTGTGGGGGCCCGGGGACTCAGGGTGTGCAAGGTTATGGAGGTCCCACTGTTAGGGGCCCATGCTGGAGGTAATTAGTCCGTCCTTGGGGCTCTGTGAGCGGGCAAAAAGAGGTGATTTCCCCTGGTCTCTGCTGGAGGTGCAGAGTCCCACTGTTAGGGAGTGCTGCTGGAGGTCTCTAGTCCGTCCTTGGGGGCTCTGTGAGCGGGCAGAGAGAGGTGATTTTCCCCTGGTCTCTGCTGGAGCTGTGAAATGCACAGAGTCCCACTGTTAGGGAGCCATCCTGGAGGTCTCTAGTCCGTCTTTCGGTGCTCTGTGAGCGGGCAGAGAGAGGTGGATTTCCCCTGGTCTCTCCTGGAGGTGTGAAATACACAGAGTCCCACTATTAGGGAGTGCTGCTGGAGGTCTCTAGTCCGTCCTTGGGGCTCTGTGAGCGGGCAGAGAGAGGTGATTTCCCCCTGGTCTCTGCTGGAGCTGTGAAATGCACAGAGTCCCACTGTTAGGGAGCCATCCTGGAGGTCTCTAGTCCGTCTTCGGTGCTCTGTGAGCGGGCAGAGAGAGGTGGATTTCCCCTGGTCTCTCTCTGGAGGTGTGAAATACACAGAGTCCCACTGTTAGGGAGTGCTGCTGGAGGTCTCTAGTCCGTTCTTGGGGGCTCTGTGAGCGGGCAGAGAGAGGTGATTTTCCCGGTCTCCGCCCTGGAGGTCTGAAATACACAGAGTCCCACTGTTAGGGGAACATGCTGGAGGTAATTAGTCCCGTCTTTCGGTGCTCTTTGAGCGGGCAGAGAGAGGTGATTTTCACGGTCTCCCGCCCTGGAGGTCTGAAATACACAGAGTTCCACTGTTAGGGGAACATGCTGGAGGTCTCAGTCCGTCCTTGGGGGCTCTGTGAGGGGGCAGAGAGAGGTGATTTCACCCTGGTCTCTCCTGGAGGTGTGAAATAAACAGAGTGCTACATTTTGTAATAGTGCAATCTCCAGGGCGCATAACTGCACTTTACAAGCCAGGGAAGGTGCCAGAATCCTGGTATACATTTTGTAAATAGTGCAAACTCCAGGGCGCATAACTGCACTTTACAAGCCAGGGAAGGTGCCAGAATCCTGGGCATACATTTTGTTAATAGTGCAACCTCCAGGGCGCATAACTGCACTTTACAAGCCAGGGAAGGTGCCAGAATCCTGGGCATACATTTTGTTAATAGTGCAACACCTCCAGGGCGCATAACTGCACTTTAAAACGTAGGTTAAGAAATTTAGTAGTACTGTTATAGCAGCAGTAGTACGTGTAAATAGTTGATGTTTTAGTCTGTGTGTACTGTGGTTTTTGTTACTGCAACGTGTAAATAGTTGATGTTTTAGGCTGTGTGTACTGTGGTTTTTGTTCAAATAAAAAAAAAAAAAAAAAACAATAACCTTGATGGTTACCAGGGGCAGATAAAGTGCCACTTTCCATCAGCACCGGGGTGCTGAACCCTGTGATGAGCGCTCAAGTGTTGGCGGAGGAGGTGTAAGCCAGAGGAGGGTGAACAAAAGTTAAAGTGTTTGAACCTCCAGCCCAGAAGGGGGGTGGTGGTGCCAATAAGAAGGCCGAATTTGGATGCTGATGGGCGGACATAAGCACCACAAAATCCACCCCCTTTAGGGTCACCAGGGGCACGAGAATACCCTCCACAGAAGGGGGTGGTGCCGTGAAGAAGGCCGAATATGGATGCTGATGGGCGGACATAGAAGCACCACAAAATCCACCCCCTTTAGGGTCACCAGGGGCACGAGGTTCTGGTGGGTGTGAATACCTGTGTTTAGTCCGTGGGGGAGTGCTTAACTGTGGGGGCCCGGGGACTCAGGGTGTGCAAGGTTATGGAGGTCCCACTGTTATGGGGACATGCTGGAGGTCTTAGTCCGTCCTTGGGGCTCTGTGAGCGGGCAGAAGAGGTGATTTCCCCTGGTCTCTCCTGGAGGTGCAGAGTCCCACTGTTAGGGAGTGCTGCTGGAGGTCTCTAGTCCGTCCTTGGGGGCTCTGTGAGCGGGCAGAGAGAGGTGATTTCCCCTGGTCTCTGCTGGAGTGTGAAATGACAGTCCCACTGTTAGGGAGCATGCTGGAGGTCTCTAGTCCGTCTTGGGGCTCTGTGAGCGGGCAGAGAGAGGTGATTTCCCCTGGTCTCTCCTGGAGGTGTGAAATAACAGAGTCCCACTGTTAGGGAGTGCTGCTGGAGGTCTCTAGTCCGTCCTTGGGGCTCTGTGAGCGGGCAAGAGAGGTGATTTTCCCCTGGTCTCTCCTGGAGGTGTGAAATCACAGAGTCCCACTGTTAGGGCCATGCTGGAGGTCTCTAGTCCGTCCTTGGGGGCTCTGTGAGCGGGCAGAGAGAGGTGATTTTCCCCTGGTCTCTCCTGGAGGTGTGAAATACACAGAGTCCCACTGTTAGGGAGCTGCTGGAGGTCTCTAGTCCGTCCTTGGGGCTCTGTGAGCGGGCAGAGAGGTGATTTTCCCGGTCTCCGCTGGAGGTCTGAAATACACAGAGTCCCACTGTTAGGGGCATGCTGGAGGTCTTAGTCCGTCTTTGGGGCTCTGTGAGCGGGCAGAGAGAGGTGATTTTCGGTCTCCGCTGGAGGTCTGAAATAACAGAGTCCCACTGTTAGGGACATGCTGGAGGTCTCTAGTCCGTCTTGGGGGCTCTGTGAGCGGGCAGAGAGAGGTGATTTCCCCTGGTCTCTCCTGGAGGTGTGAATAAACAGTGCTACATTTTGTAAATAGTGCAATATCTCCAGGGCGCATAACTGCACTTTACAAGCCAGGAAGGGGCCAGAATCCTGGGTATACATTTTGTAAATAGTGCAATACCTCCAAGGCGCATAACTGCACTTTACAAGCCAGGGAAGATGCCTGAATCCTGGGGTAAACATTGTTTAATTGTTTAAGTGTTTTTTAAATGTATGGAACAGTGTTTTGTCTCTTTCAAAACTCTCCCGTCATTGGCCGGATACATGGGGACGATTTTATATTCACTATGACCGTTACTATTCCAGTGAGACGAAGTACGTCCAGTGACGGGAGTGATCCCATGTTAATTTTGTCCGAAAACCAGAGCATTCCCTTGTCCCTTGCAGGCACTAAACCCATCCGATACTGGGAGACTCAAATATCAACCGCATACCACCCCATACCAACCCCACACTACAGCTGGACTCCTATCCTGGTGCCAAAGTATATCACTTCATGGAACTTTTTAAACGCACCCCTCCCATCCCAACAGCCAAGATTGTCATCATCTCCATCGGCATTAACAATAAGGACGATGACCCCCAACGCACCACAATCAAACAACTCGGTAGTATGAGTAGACATGCTTCCAAGACCTTCCCCAGGGCTTCCATCTACATCCCCCTCATCAACCATTCACCCCGCCTGACTCCAGCACAAACAAGCAACATCCTAATCCTCAACAACTCCCTCACCAGACATCACAAGACCCTGCAACCCATTCCTCAGGAAGCCTTCCGGACTGGCCAGGACCACATTCACTGGACTTCCCCCACAGCCCAACTCATCCTGGACTCCTGGTGCAGAGAGTTAATTTCTGAATACTTCTGAACCTAACCCGGTCAAACGCATCAACCTCCCCAACCCCCCAACTAACCCCACCAGCACTCCCGCCGACCCTGACCAGCACCCTGACCTGGGGTGGAATTCACCCTCCACGGTTCTTAATTTATCCACCCTTTTTGTCCCCTCTGCAGCTCAACAACAGTTACTGCAGAGGGGCCTCACATTCGTCCCCCGTCCCCCCGCATTCGACTGGGAGAACTTCATAGGGACCTACACCAGTACCACAGACGCATTAAACTAATTGACTACTTTGACCCCAACACACCCCTCCAACCCAGACTCTTTATGCACCCCTCCAACTGGGAACCCCTTACTTCACAACTACACACCAGCACACAGACACTCATACACACAGATCTACAGGCCCTGCGCACACATCGGCCCCCACCGGACGTCCCAGACAATCTGACAGGGGCCGAGCGCAGGGCCCTCACACAACTCGCAAACAACACAAACATCATCATCAAACCGGCCGATAAGGGCTCCAAAATAATAATCATGGACAGACACTCATACATTACTGAAGCACACAGACAACTACATAATGAGATACACTACAAACTTATACCAACATCCATACAACTACAGACACAGCAACTACTTCGGCCCATCATCACCTCCCTTTACACCAACAAATTCATCTCCTCTAAACAAAAAGACTACCTCTTCGGCCCCGACAATCCACGCACCCGCCTATTTTACCTTCTTCCCAAAATTCACAAGGATCCCTCCACCTGGACTATTCCCTATGAGGTTCCCCCCGGTCGACCCATCGTCTCGGACTGCAACAGTACATCCTACAACATCTCCCAGTACGTGGAACACCACCTAGGCCCCCTTTCTACAAACACCCCAGTTACATCCGAGACACATATCATTTCCTGCAACTGATCAGACCCATGGTCGTCCCTAACCAAGCCTATCTATTCACCATCGACATTGACAGCCTATATACCAATATCAACACCATCCTAGGCCTGCAAGCAGTGTCCTCCACCTTCACCCACAACCCGGACCACCTCAGACCAGACTCCCACATCCTCCAATTACTCTCCATCTGCCTCAACAACAATGATTTTACTTTTAACAATCAACACTTCCTGCAAGTTCACGGGACGGCCATGGGCCAACGCTTTGCACCCTCATATGCAAACATCTATATGAGCGAGTGGGAGCGAGGGGCCTTGCACAAATGCACCCTCCTGCCATCCCTCTACCTCCGTTACCTGGATGACATCATCGGCATCTGGCCCCATCCCATTACCTCCTTTCCCCAATTTCTCAACACCCTCAATAACCACCATCCCTCCATAAAACTCAAACACACCATACATGCAGATGAGATTAACTTCCTGGACACAACACTCTTTTTCCAACCGCTCAACCACACACATAAGAAGATATACACTAAAGTGTACTTCAAAGCCACAGACACACACTCACTCCTTCATAAATCCAGTCATCACCCCAAACATTTGCAGGAATAATAAAATCCCAAATAATTCGATTCCACCGCATCTCATCCAAATTTTCTGACTTTGAACATGCCACACACACTCTATTTCATAGCCTCCGCACCAGAGGGTATTCACAACGGTTCCTCCGCCAGATAAAAACCTCCACCTTGGCCTCCCTGGCTCTCACTCGCTCCTCCACCACCAGCCAGTCTCCATCCCAGGTCCGACATCCGGGAGAGTCCATACCCCCAGTCCCCCCTAGACATCCTAACCCTAACCCCCCTAACCCTAACCCTAACCCTATAACCTAACCTAACCCTAACCCCTAACCCTAACCAGGGTTTGCATCCCCAACCCCCCTGCCCTGACCCTTCCCATTCCCCGACTGGGACCGTGGATCTCCCGGAACCCCACATCCGCCCTCACACACGCCCTTCTGACCCAGACCCCCACTTGACGGACCCCCCAGACTCATCCCCCTGGTTTCTACCTTCTCACACATTACTTCAGGCTACATCACACCCTCAAACGCAACTTCCGGACATTACAATCACAACACCCACACTTCACTCACCATAGGATTGTCCTAGCACATAGAAAAAACAATAGCCTCCAAAACATACTGATACGCTCTAAGTTTTCCACACACATAGTCGCACCACACGCACCTCACAACCAACACTACGCCCCCAGAAAATTCATACACAACCATTACAGTCAAACTGGCTTCCCCATCCTCGGCTCCTTCTCCTGGAAACAACAAACGTCGTATACATCATTACCTGCACCACCTGCCATAAACACTATGTTGGAGAAACCGGTCATTCCATTCTCATCCGACTCAAACAACACCTGTACAACATCAGAAAGGATCATCTCACAACACCACTGGTCCATCACTTTCAGTCCCATCCCGCTGTCAGCATAACCATCTCAGGTCTGGAGTCCAATGACCGCTGGACTATTGGGCAGAGAAGAGGGCGGAGAAATTGTGGATACACAAACTGGGCACCACCATCCCGAGGGGGCTAAATGACAACTGAAACATTCTCCTACCACACAAACCACAACATTACAACACCCATCCACAGATCAATAGGCCAGTGCACACAAATCATAACCCTGAAGCACAAACCCCAACCACAACTCAAAACCTAACCTAACCCTAACCCTAACCCTAACCCTAACCAATCGAACCTTGCCGCGATGCTGGTCTCCGGTCGGGCTCGGCCGGTCGACGGGTCCCTTCAGACCACACCCAAAATCAGGGAGGGTTCGTGATGAAAGGGACTAAGAGGGTCACATGCACCCATCCACTAACCCACTCTGATCCCTCCCGTGGTCCGTCTCCTGGGCTCCCGTTGCCCGGCCAGCCCTCTCCGGGGCTCAGCTCGCCTCAACACCATGGCTCTGGCTCCAGCTGTGAATCTTATTGGGAACCAGAATCCCTTATATCTGATGACTTTCTCGATGACTATCCCCCAGGATCTCCTCAGCCTATCACAAGTCATAAGCACACAAACCATCTCCTAGTTCCCCCTTTGCTTCCCTCTCTACCAAGACCAGTTCACCTTTCGAACCGGTTCTGGCTCCAGCTGTGAATCCCATTGGGAACCAGAATCCCTTATATCTGCTGACTTTCTGGAACGACAAACCCTATGATCTCCTCAGCCTATACACATACACAGTTTCCAGAATTGGTGCAAACACCTTAACTCCTATTTTGACCTTATGTCGAATAACACAACACACCCATCCACAGATCCTTCGGCCGTGCACCTATTCTCAAACCAGAATCCAAAACCCCATCCCTACACAAAACCTAACCCAGCCAGTGCCACTGATCTGGATTGATTTACACTACACAAACCACAGAAAGTACATCCTACATCATTTAACTTACACCACCACATTAAGTACCTTTTACATCCTCAACTTGTTTCCAGTAGCCACCTCTAAACCTAACAAGGTATCTTGGTCACTTTTACTTCTACATGCATATCATATATAACACTATCACTTACATGGTAAATGTACAGTTATTTCCCACCACCATTCCACCAATTCTGGACCAAACACACATTTACAATTAGTTTCCTCTCCAGCCGGATTCGAACCCGGGTCCCCCAGGTACAGGCGCAGCAGCGTATCCATTCAGCCATCCTTCCAGTCAGGAGCTTACAAACTCGCTCTCAGACTTACCCTCTTTCCTTTCCTCTACCTAGACCCACCTACCCCTGGCAGATCCAATGGGATCACAGCATATCTTTTTCCCTCCAAACATAGGCCCCACCCCCTGCCAAATCACCTGACACCACTTACCCTCCCCTCATAGGCCTACCCAGCCTCTTGATTACTTATAAGCATCCACAGCTGTGCTGCTCTCCACTTCCCTCCTGAAGAAGATATAGGCCGTGTCTCAATTCAGGGGTTTCATCCTTCGAAGGGTGCATTCGTAGACCGCATACGTCACTTCCACCGAAAGAAGGCTGTCCCAATTCAAAAGAAAGACGAGACTCCTCCGAATGCGGCCCACGAATGTAGCCTTTTTTTCCCCAATTTGAAGGATACATCTGATGGACACTCCGCGGCCTACCATATCCCAGGGTGCAATGCGCGCAGGGAAGAGTGAGTTTTTTTTCAAATGAAATGGCGGTCCGGTCTCCCCAGCAGAGTGGATTTAAAAGCAGCAGCAAGCGGAGGAATCACTAATAAATGTGAGTATTGGGTTTTAACTTACTTTAAATTAACTAACGTCACACACGTCAAACCCAAGGGGCATTAAAACGTACATTTTCGTCAAATAATACGGATAAATATGTGACGCTAACTAGCTAGCTGGACGTACTGCCCTGTTGTTTACACTTATTTTTAATTCAATTCAGAAGTTTACTAAAGTCATACAGAGATCTTGGCTCTGTTATAGATAAGTTATACTTTATATTACATAAATAGAGCAAAGTGAAAACATTTAGACCGGTATAGCCTACAGTACGGTGGGATTTATAAAATGCTACCCTGACGTGTAGCTGCTGTTAGCTTTATTTATTTCTCTGACATGTTGCAATGTTTTACTGTTTATTAAACTTTGGGACAACATTACAACCTTTGTGTTCAGCTCATGCTGCTTTGAGGTAGGGCTAAAAGAAAAGCCTATTTTAAATATTTCCACCAGATTTGATCATCTTTTATTTACTGTAGGTTAACGTTTATTTAATGTATCCTAATCCCATAATAATAAGACAATCAAAAATAGACAGCAGCCTTTTGCTTGATGTTAGTTTGTGCCGTGCTGTCAAAGGGATGCACATGTGACTGTCATTTCATCTCTTTAGTTTTTTACAAAGCAGAACAGTACATCATTTTAAATGATCCTTTAGGGATTGTTTGTCTGAAATGCTTAGAGTTACATCTTGCAATAATACTTCTGCAACCCTGTGTTTAATATGATTAATTCACTTTTTTCTTTTTCTCTTGTTTTTCTCTGTAATTCGTAAAATTCTGGAGAAATGGATCTGTTGGAGAAGGACCCCTAATCTGAAAAGTGCACAGCGGATCATCAGGACAGAGCTCTGCCATCCACCTGGACCCCCTGTGGTGCTGGAGAAAGCAAAACGGCGATCAGGAACATCCTCCACCCAGACCTCTGCTTACTGCCGTCCTACAGACTCGTGTCTTAGTTTCAGAATATGATTTGTGTCCTTTCTTTTAATAGATATGTAACGATTATAGCTTGAGTCTGTCTGACTCCCCAAACAGCTGCTTCTATATACTTGCTGCACATATAATACAAATAAACAACTCCATAAACACACTTTTGCTGTTATTTGTTTTACTGCTGATGATCAAATCAAATCAGGTTTTATTTATAAAGCACATTTAAAAGCGATTTTTGGTCGAGCCAAAGTGCTGTACATGTAATAAAAAACACATTACTACAAAACACAATAAACGACAATAAATTACAACAGATATAACTTAAGAAAAACAAAATAAGAATAAAACACACGGAAAAGTCAGGAGTCATGCTCCGCTCTAATTAGAAAGCCAGAGAGAAGAAGTGTGTTTTTAATGTGGATTTAAAATAATGATGTTGATGTTAAATAACATGATTGATTTCCTCTGTCTCAATGATGAAAGTTATAATAATAGAAGACATGAAGCTGCAGAGAGAGGATGGATATATTCTTACCTCTACTTTGTGATAAGATGAAAATACTATATTAAATTGTAATTGTTAAACACATTGTTTATTTCATTTACTGAGGTTTTAACCATTATTTCCAACATGTGTACATAAGCAGTGGAATACTAGGATATCTCTAGGTCATTAAACTGTCTTCAGTTTAATTTTATTAATACAAAAAATAGGTCATAGAAAATGTTTAATTGTGTATTTCAGCAGAGCGGGGGGTCACGGTGCTGCTGGACCTGGAGGTGCTGACCTGGGGTCAGTGGGACATCATCTGGGCAGGTTTAGGGGAAGAAGGAGAATATAAACTGTTATGATCACAGCTATTAAGATTAGAACACTAATATTGTTAAGAATCAATCTATACAACATGCTTTTGTTCATTTAAAAAACATATTGTTTATTAGTACAAAAAAATTAAGACTTATTTTAAATATGAAATAATATGATTAAATTACATCAGCTATATATAATTTACTTGTTAACTTACTAATGTAACATTACTGGGGGCTAAAGGAACAGCTTCATCTTTACCTGGCCATGGTCCTCTTTAATTCATCGACGACGCTGATCTCCAAAAAATGTAAAAGTAAAGTTTCTGGAACCTTTTCAGCTGAGTTAGCTTGTAAGCTAATTTGCTAGCAGGCTGCTGGAGCAGCGCAACCGAACAGCGCGTATCACGTGACGTAAATACGAAGCCCTCCGTAGGCTAGACCGTCTCATTTCGTAGGCCGCTCGGTCCAGCCTACCCGGTCTACGTGGGCTGGGTCCTCCGTGGACCGCGTAGGCTGCGTACTCCGAAGGGTGCAGCCCCTGAATTGAGACACGGCCATACTCTATCGAAACGTCGAGGAGGCTACCTCCACTTACCTCCACTGAACGGTACTCTGTTTTTAAATTTTGACCAGTGCTTTTAAATACAAGCTTTTTTAAACCTCTTTTTAATTTGTGTCAATTAAAGTTTTGAACTTTTAACTGCTGTATTGGGCTCTGCCCCACATGACACTCCCTTTAAACTGTTGGGACCTTGCACCTACCCTAACCACCGCCTGGAACTCGGGAAAGGAGACACCAACAGCCATCCTACCTGCAGAAAGAGATTTGCAAAGACTTCCAAACAAAACTAAAACCCGGAACGTCTTCACCAGGCCTATCTACAACCTACCCAGGTAAGAGCCCATACAGTTTTAATGTTCAAATCCAGAACCCAGTATGTGCAGTTGAGTGGACGTGGAGAGTATGCACAGCCAACACACACTGATATTAACTACACACGTAGAACACCATATCAGCCACTGGAACCAGCCACCAGAAAGCTCACAAAACACTACTTCACACTCATCCAGGCCACACATCATAAATACACCACAGACCAAGCCATTGCCACACATATCTTCCCCCCAGGCATGCTCAGACAAGTCATCAGACTCTCTGCATTCATCAGACCATCTACCCCAACTGAGTACACACACGCACAGATACATGCCAACACTATAAACTGGATGCATACGAACATGATCATACTGCAACAACATTACAAAAACACACTACATACACCCACACCCTCCCCATTTAACCTTTTAGCTTCCAGATCGCAACAGGGTGGGCCAGAAAAACGCTATGGCCCCAGGCTGACCAGGAAACTGTAACCACGGTACAAAATTCTTTGAACTCCTCCCCCTCTCACCTCCCCACCCCTTCTCCGTATCCTAAGACCCCCCACCCCATCCCCTACCCTGACCCTAAGTCATTCTGCCCTACTCAGGGCTCCTACTCTAACCTTGTCTTCAACCCAAACCCCTCCAGGCCTCTCAGCAATCATTGAGAGAGCCTCCCCTTCCCCCTTATCCTAAGCCTAAAGGCACAGGTCTCCTCAACAGTCTTTGTGGAGCCCTCCCCTTCTCCCTAGCCCTAAACTTAAGGACCCCTCCCTCCTTACTCCCATCCAGGAGTCTCCCCCCTCCCCTCTCCACCCCTTCCCTCCCCTCCCTCCCTCCCCTCCCATCCCTTCCTCAGCCCACTAGAAAGACACACCTCTTTCCTAAATTCTCTCTTCCTGACCACCCCTCTCACTCCCCTCTCACTCCCACCCAGGAGCATCCCCTAACCCTAACCCTAACCCTACCCTAACCCTAACCTAACCCTAACCCAACCCTAACCCTAACCCTAACCCAACCCTACCCTAACCCTAAGGATAGTGAGGATTAAAATAATTCCTGTTCACGCCTAAATTTAAGGATAGTGAGGATTAAAAATAATTCCTGTTCACGCCTAAACTTAAGGATAGTGGGCATTAAAAATAATTCCTCTCCACGCCTAAACTTAAGGATAGTGGGCATTAAAAATAATTCCTCTCCACGCCTAAACTTAAGGATAGTGGGCATTAAAAATAATTCCTCTCCACGCCTAAACTTAAGGATAGTGGGCATTAAAAATAATTCCTCTCCACGCCTAAACTTAAGGATAGTGGGCATTAAAAAGAATTCCTCTTCAGCCTAAACATAAGGATAGTGAGGACTAAAATATTCATATTACATCTTTTTCATACCTACCATGGGACTCACCGTGCCACACGGATGTCTCCGGTAAGGAGAGACTCAGAGGAGTGGGCCCCTCCCACTTGGCTATATTAGGCCCTATACCTCTACGTTAGTATATGTTGGTAGTGCGTGAGGCCATATGTACAGATATGTACATGGGACATGAAAACAGTGCATCTCATATTGACAAAAATAAACCTCGCTAACCGAGTTTTCCAAATCACTCTAAAAATAAGCCGTTGTGATACACGTGTAGACAACATCTGCAGAATCATAAATGATCATTACATTGGGGTCATTAAACCATTATTTCGCTAAGATAAAAAACATTAAAGTTTTGGATTTTAGTGTAATTCACAAATGTTCCACCAGATGGTGCCACACACACCCATGGGTATATTAGTGTTTTAAAGCCGTGGGAAATGTTTTAATTCAACAGGAGAGGGTAATTGTTACCCAGGGAACAGGGCTGCAAACATGGCTACATGAGTGTTAAAATGCTGTCAAATGTTTAATTCAGTCACAATTGTCGTTTTTAGACGTGTACATTGGACCTCAATAAACATACAGAGTTATGGACATAAATGTGTCAGTATAGACGGGATAATGTACATATTAATAATATTTAATTAGTTAAATGTACAATGAGCTAAAAACAGCAGAATCACTGCTGTTAGCAGGGTCTCAGAGACCCATAGACCCAGAGACCCAGGGTACAGCACCTCACTGTCTTACCCATAAAAACAAGGCTCTGATCAGGGCTAAAGTAATGTTATAAACTGGTGAATCTGTTTAAATGCAGGCAGCAGACTCACTGCTTTTAGCAGGGTTCTCAGAGAGCCAGAGAGCAGGGTACAGCACATCGCTTTCTTACCCAGAAAACAGGGCTCTGATCAGGGCTAAAGTAATGTTATAAACTGGTGAATCTGTTTTAAATGCAGGCAGCAGACTCACTGCTTTTAGCAGGGTCTCAGAGAGCCAGAGAGCCAGGGTGTCACGATCTGTCTGTGTTGTGTTTTGTCTTGTCTTTTTCTGGTTTCCTGTTTTGTTTTGAAATGTTTTCCTCGTGTCTTCTCTGTTCCTTCTTTCCTGTGTTTGCCTTCCTGTCTTAGGCCCAATCCCAACCACTCCCTCGACCCTACCCTCCGTGGCGGAGTGAAACTCCGTCTGTAGCCACACTCGCAGCTCAACGAGGCTCCCTCCTGTCAGATGGAGGGAGTAAATACAGCGGCAAGCTTTGGGACAAACTCCCCTCTCTCCGGCAGAAACAGGAAATGCGTAACTGTATGTAACAACGGTTTCAAATCAGCATCTCTTAGACAAAAAATGTAAATTAATAACTCAAATAAAACTCCAAACATCTTTCATTGTGTTACTTTTTTGTAAAGCTCTTTAGGTTTAAACCTGATGTTTATAAGCTTCTTAGTTTTTGCAACAGTCTGTAAATATACACAACGTTATAATAAAATGCACACATTTACCTTTTTCTAGACTAAACACAGGTATTTAAAAATATGAGGTTATCATGAGGTTGTTAACATCGCAATTTATCAGTGGATGTTTGCTGGAACTACTTGTAAACAGCGTGTTTCCTGACGGACACACACCAGCGTGACTCCGGTCAGGTAGAGACCGGTCTCAAGTCAGCACCGATGCAGACTCGCTGTTTGAGGGCTTGATAGCCCACTCCCCCTCCACACCTCTCCACACTCGTTGGTTTGGAACAGCACTTAATGTGGCGGACCCTCCGCGAACGCGCAAACGGAGGGGTAGTGTGTAGGGGTAGGGTGTAGGGGGCGGTTTGGGATTGGGCCTTAGTTTCCCTGGTGTGTCTGATTGTTTGATTGTGTTCACCTGTTGCCCTTGTGTTTCTGCCTCCCTTACCCCAGCTGTGTCTCGTCTTGTGATTACCCTCTCTGTATTTAGTCTTGTCTTCCCTGTGTGCCTGGTCGGTTCATTGTTGGTTTTTCCTGTCTTCCTTCATGTCAGTCATGTTTGTTTCTCCTGTCTCCCACCATGTTGGTCACGGTCAGTTTCTGTAGAACCTATGTGTTTCTTGCCATGCTATTGTTCAGCTTTTAGATTAAAGCTCGTTTTTGTTTCAGACCTTGTTACTTGTTTTTATAGTCTGCATTTGGGTCCTACCCTTTCCACGCATTCCTTACAGAATGAACCGACCAATTATGGACCCAGCGGATTATGTTTTTGATTTTGATGCTGAATTGCTTTCTCTGGATTACTCCTTCGATTCTTTATACTGTGTGGAGTGGAACCTCGACTAGCAGGGAGAAAGAGGCTGTCCTGAAAAGAGCACAAATGGAGGTGGATAATGCCATGGCTGTGGAGCTCTTTGCCTGAATTTTCTCAGAGTTTTTACTAGCAGCCCTGAGTGCCAGCTTCAAGCCTCAAACCCCTTCTCGGGATCCCGCCTTGCCTTAGGAGGTCCACGGAGCCTCCAAAGGGTCTCTAGGAGACGCAAGGCCAGGATTCAAGCCGTGGCCCCAGCAGCCATGGTTCCAGCCCCAGCAGCCATGGTTCCAGCCCCAGCAGCCATGGTTCCAGCCCCAGTTCTGGCCCCAGCAGCCATGGTTCCGGCTCCAGAACCGGCCCCATACAGCCATGGTTCCAGCCCCAGTTCTGGCCCCAGCAGCCATGGTTCCGGCCTCTGTTCCGGTCCAGCACGCCATTTCCCATCAGGGAAATCTTCTGGGCCAACATGAGCAGATGATGCGAGCCTTAGTTGAAAGCCAGCAGTCCTTGGCTCGTCTCCTGTTGGCTCTACGGCCGACGCCTACCCTATGTCCTGTCCCGTTGGAGGTCCCGCCGACTACTCTTCTGCCGGGGGTCCTGCCAACCCTATGTCCTGTGCCGTTGGAGGTCCCGCCGACTACTCTTCTGCCGGGGGTCTGCCAACCCTATGTCCTGTGCCGTTGGAGGTCCCGCCGACTACTCTCCTGCCGGGGTCTTGCCAACTCCATGTCCTGTCCCGTTGGGGGTCCCGCCGACTACTCTTCTGCCGGGGGTCTTGCCAATCCTATGTCCTGTCCGTTGGGGGTCCCGCCGACTACTCTTCTGCCGGGGGTCCTGCCAACCCTATGTCCTGTGCTGTTGGAGGTCCGCCGACTACTCTTCTGCCGGGGGTCTTGCCAACCCTATGTCCTGTGCCGTTGGGGGTTCCGCTGAGGGTCCTGCCAACTCCACGTCCAGTGTCGTCGGGGGTCCTGCCGACACCTGTTCCGCTGTGGGTCCTTCCAACCCCATGTCCTGTCCCGTTGGGGGTCCCGCCGACTACTGCTCCGCCAGGTTTCCTGCCAACACCATATCCTGTCCTGTTGGGGGTCCCGCCGACACCTGCTCCGCCAGATTTCCTGCCTACACCATATCCTGTCCTGTTGGGGGTCACGCCGACACCTGTCCCGCCGGGGGTCCTGCCAGCTCCATGTTCTGTTCTGTTGGGGGTCCCGCCGACACCTGTCCTGCCGGGGGTCCTGCCAACTCTGTGTCCTGTCCTGTTGGAGGTACCGCCGACACCTGTTCCACCGGGGGTCCTGCCAACTCTGTGTCCTGTTCCGTTGGGGGTCCAGTCGACACCAGCCCTTGCTCCATCCGGGGTCCCATTGACACCAGCCCATGTCATGTTAGGACCCCGTCTACGCCTGTCCCGTCGGCTCCGGTTCCTGTCCGGCCGATACTGGGTCCTGCTCATCCTCCGGAGCTGTCCCGTCAGCGCCTTCCTGCCCGTCCTCCGGAGCTGTCCGTCAGCGCCTTCCTGCCGGCCTCCGGAGCTGTCCCGTCAGCGCCTTCCTGCCCGTCCTCCGGAGCTGTCCCGTCGGCGCCTTCCTGCCCGTCCTCCGGAGCTGTCTCGTCGCCGCCTTCTTGTTCGCCCTCGAGCCCGGCCCCCTGAGTGCCGCAGTCTTCGCCCTCGAGCCCGGCCTCCTGAGTTCCCCAGCGGCGGTCTTCGCCCTCGAGCCCGGCCCCCTGACTCTTCCAGCCGTGGCCTTCGCCCATTTTTGGACTCTGCCTGCCCCTGGGTCCGTCCGCCGGGACCCCTTTCGGGCCCGTCCTCCGGACCCCTCCACCCACCCTTTTGGAAATGTTGGACTGTGTTTTTTGGGACGTCTGGGATCCGTCCCTTGAGGGGGGGTTGTGTCACGATCTGTCTGTGTTGTGTTTTGTCTTGTCTTTTCTGGTTTCCTGTTTTGTTTTGAAATGTTTTCCTCGTGTCTTCTCTGTTCCTTCTTCCTGTGTTGCCTTCCTGTCTTAGTTTCCCCGTGGTGTGTCTGATTGTTTGATTGTGTTCACCTGTTGCCCTTGTGTTTCTGCCTCCCTTACCCCAGCTGTGTCTCGTCTTGTGATTACCCCTCTCTGTATTTAGTCTTGTCTTCCCCTGTGTGCCTGGTCGGTTCATTGTTTGTTTCTCCTGTCTCCCACCATGTTGGTCACGTCGGTCAGTTTCTGTAGAACCTATGTGTTTCTTGCCATGCTATTGTTCAGCTTTTAGATTAAAGCTCGTTTTTGTTTCTAGACCTTGTTACTTTGTTTTATAGTCTGCATTTGGGTCCTACCCTTTCCACGCATTCCTTACACAGGGTACAGCACATCGCTTTCTTACCAGAAAACAGGGCTCTGATCAGGGCTAAAGTAATGTTATAAACTGGTGAATCTGTTTAAATGCAGGCAGCATAGTCACTGCTTTTAGCAGGGTCTCAGAGAGCCAGGGTACAGCACATCACTGTCTTACCCATAAAACAGGGCTCTGATCAGGGCTAAAGTAATGTTATAAACTGGTGAATCTGTTTAAATGCAGGCACCTGCATTCACACCTCCAGGGCGGAGACCGGGAAAACCAACTCTCTTTGTCCGCTCACAGAGCCCCGAAGGACGGACTAGAGACCTCCAGCACCAGTCCCTAACAGTGGGACTCTGTTTATTTCACACCTCCAGGGCGGAGACCGGGAAAATCACCTCTCGTTGCCCGCTCACAGAGCCCCGAAGGACGGACTAATGACCACCAGCATGTCCCCCTAACAGTGGCACCTCCATAACATTGCACACCATGAGTCCCCGGGCCCCCACAGTTAAGCACTCCCCCACGGAAACCCAGATATTCACACCCTCCAGAACCTCGTGCCCCTGGTAAGACTAACAAGGGGTGATTTTGTGGTGGTCTACCGTCCGCCCTTAAGCATCCAACTGCGGACTCCTGACACTCAGACACTTTTCATATTTTTAGGTTACCAAGGGCACGCTTGTCTGGCAGTTATGCACATGGGGTTTTGTCCAAGGCAGTGTGCTTAAGTCAGGGGGCCCGGGGACTCAAGGTGCGCATGGCAGGCCGCCTATGAGCGGCCAAAATGTTTTAATTAACTCGTTATTGTCGTTTTTAGACAGTGTACATTGGACGACATAAACATCCGGAGTTATGGACATAAACATGTCAGTATAGACAGAACAATGTACATATTAATCATATTTAATTTATTAAATGTACAATAAACTAAAAACAGCAGAATCACTACTTTAAGCAGCATATCACACTTCCAGGCAGACATACACACACCCAGGGTGGAAGAGAACACATTGACCCAGGAATAAGTGCTCAAAACGTGGGTAAAAGTGTGTTAAGTCGGGGAACATGTTTCAAATGACAGCAGACTGCTGCTTGTTTGCAGGCTGACACAGTTCACTTGTCTCACACACACACCCAGGGGGGAAAAGAGAACACATTGACCCAGGAATAAGTGTCTGAATCATGGGCACATTAGTGTTTAAAGTCGGGTGAACTGTTTTAATTCAGGACCAGGGTGAAAAGATAACACATTTACCCCGCTAAAGTGTTCAAAACATGGGTATATTAGTGCTCAAACTCGATTAAACTGTTTTAATTGCGGAGGTTTTACGTTTTGGTTCACTCGTCTCACACACCCAGAGTGTTAACAACATTTTTTACAAATTTAATAAATTAGTCTAGAGCTCCATCTATTGTAATTTGAGTGTATTACACGTCTGTCCATGGAACGCGAGTTTTGCGCCATTTGAGTGACTGATATGCAGCTGGAGTAACATGTACATTGAGACGCATTGGGACATATCATCGTAACTTTCAATGTTAACCTTGTACATATGAGGCACAATATGCTTACTCTATATACTCTACATCATTACACTATATACACTACATCATCTACTATATATACACTATATTTGTATAGTTTTTGTCACTTTCATTGCAATTGTATACATGTCTTAACTTCCTGTTTTATATACGACCATCTTTCGGAGGGATATGTAACAGTTTTATAATAAAATATCGATACTTGGCATCCGTGTATCGATACAATATCGCCACGCAAAGTATCGCGATACTATGCTGTATCGATTATTTCCCCCCCCTAATAGACATGTTTTTTATATATTTGTATTTATCTGAGACCCATAATATATGCCTAAAAATAGCATAATAGGAGACCTTTAATATCCAATCAAATGTTCCCATTGATTTGTAACTCTTCTAAAGGAGCTCTGCCTGGTGTCATTGAAACTGTGCTAAAGCTTTGTGTGCATGTAGTCTTTATGAAATGTGATCAGATATTGTTGAAACCTTTAAGATGTGTTCTCTTCAGAACTGCTACAGGATGTGTATTTTGTAAATTCTGCCATTTAAAAAGAAAAAAAAATGTCTTTAATATTTGTTTGTATGCTTCTTAGTTAACGTTAAGCTGTCTTTGGCTCTTTCTGCTGGAACAAAAGTACATTTCCCCTCTGGAATGAATAAAGGTTTTCTGATTCTGATTCTGTGATGTCTTTAAAATGAAATGCATGAGCAGCTGAGCAGAGAGTGGGTTCAGTTTATTGACGGGTGACGGGGGTCTGTGTCCATGTATAAAGAATCCATAAAAATGTAATACAAATAATAAATTAATAATAATCTTTGTTATGGACATGTATAGAGTTATGGATAAAACAATACAATTATAATAATAAATAATCCATAAAAATGTAATATAAGTAAATAAAAAAATGCATACGGTAAATTCTCACACTTTGTCCCTGAGCTGTTCATGTAGCACCTCCTTCTTCATCGCAGATTGAAACTAACATCAAACTCATAAAATAAATGAACTAATGAATGAAATCCTGTCTGAAAAAACTCTGACATGCAAATCACGATGATCACGCCACCAAACACAGATTCAATCTAAAGTAACCAGCCTGTTTTGAAAATGTAAGAAGTAGAAAGTACAGGTATTTGTGTGTGTGTGTACTTTTATATATATTTTCCACGTCTGTCAGAAACACAGACCATTTCCAATAATTCACAGTCTGCTGTTGGGCTCTAAGTGTGTGGGTGTAGTTTTCTGTTTGTCCACTAGATGGTAGTCCAAGCTCTGTTTTCTCCTCAAGTCTTTTCTGTGATTTCCACCTGAGCAATGAACAGAGGTGGAAGAAGTACTCAGATCTCGTACTTGAGTAAAGTATAAGTACTCAGATCTTGTACTTGAGTAAAAGTAGAAGTACTCAGATCTTGTACTTGAGTAAACGTAGAACTACTCAGATCTTGTGTAACCGGTGTCGTTAAGCAGTCTCTGCGTTGTGTTTTGCGTTGTTCATGGATGAGACCCGAGCCAGCATACAGTTTAGACCAGTGGTCACCAACCTTTTTAAGCCCAAGATCACCGACCTCGGCCTAGGTGAAAGGCGAGATCTACCTATTGCAGAATTGAGTGAAAAAGACGGCCCAGACAGTGCTTCCAATTTGAGGCCTTTTATATAGGCTGCATCTGAATTACTGTTACAATGAAGGCTCGATAATCAGCTCACGGCATATAGGCAGGGGTAAAGTGCTCTTTTTTATGAGTGGGGGGCGGACCTCACCTCCTCTGGGGGGTCCGGGGGGATGCTCCCCCAGGAATATATATGTTTAAATATTGAAGTTAAATGCATCAATCTGGTGCACTTTGAGAGCAACATGAAGAGATCTATGGATACCTCTCTCAGCACCCATATGAAACAGAACTGTAAACAGATTTTCTTTTTCTTTATGGATATTTTACAAATCACTCCCCTTTTAAACTGTATTCTTGTTTTACTGCCAAATAGTATTTCATAGGTCTGTTTTTCATTTTTTCTCTTATTGTTTGTATAACTATAATACCGCGGTGTATCTATATATATATAACTATATCTAAACACTCAGAGAGTCCTTTAGCTCACCTGAGTCTCTCAGTCTGAGAGGAGAGGACTCTCCTCCAGCTTGTTGTGGAAACAGCTCCTTATGTCCGTTAGCGCAGCTAGCTAACCAGATGCTAACATCACAGTCCCCGCTGGCACCGGTCCCTCCCTCCCCCTCTCTCTCACACTAAATGCGCTATTGCCACACACACACAGAGCCGAGCTTGAATGACACAAGCACACGTGTATTTCCATGCAACTCTCTGATTGGTCTGGTGTCTTGCCTCTGTTGCATTCACTGAACATGGGAAATTGCAGTCCTGCCGTCCTCTCTTGTGTCATAATGAGGTTCACGTAAGAACGTAGGTTACTGTATTATATTATTGAGGTGTCTAAAATATACGTCAATCAAGTGGCACCTGCAAACGGGGTGGTGGATGATAGGTTTACATCTAAAAACTTATTTTTCAAACATTATTATTTTTATTTTATTTTATTTATTTTGTTACTTTTTTGTTAACGGTCCCCGGTCGATCGCGATCGACTGGTTGGCGACCACTGGTTTAGACGATATCCGTTTAATCACTGACAATCTGACAGAATATAACAAATCAGTATTACATTTGATATCCCTCACAGTGACTCCTCTCACGTGGAACATTTACAACAAGGCAAGAGGAAACGTGAGGACACAATATGAAGGGGGAAGTCCACACAAAAATAATCTTCTGAGTACAGGGACTACATTTCAGAGGTTCTGCCCACTGATCTCCGACCTTGTCAGGTATTGAACATTCAATACATTAAGAATACAGAATTATTCAATATAAAACACAGAATGTGTGTGATTATACTAAATGATTTACACATAAACACCACTGCATATTCACAACTGTTACACTTGTACTTGAGTACTCAGATCTTGTACTTGAGTAAAAGTAGAAGTACTCAGATCTTGTACTGTACTTGAGTAAAAGTAGAAGTACTCAATTATTGTACTTGAGTAAAAGTAGAAGTACTCAGATCGGATACTTCAGTACAAGTAGAAGTACTCAGATCTTGTACTTTAGTGAAAGTAGAAGTACTCAGATCTTTTACTTGAGTAAAAGTAGAAGTACTCAGATCTTGTACTTTAGTGAAAGTAGAAGTACTCAGATCTGGTACTTGAGTAAAAGTAGAAGTACTCAGATCTGGTACTTGTTAGCTAAAACTAATGATGAAAGAACTGAAAACACAGACTAAAGGTAATGTATATATATGTAGTGACGGTGGAGGAAGAGACTGCTAAGGACAAACTCAATTCACAGTGAAATGAAAACATATAGAGTATGAGTTTATCATGTGCAGGAAGATAAACAAAATGGTGAGGATAACATCGGTCCAGCTCAGGCATCAATGGTTCACTTTTTATTTGATGTTTTATTTGTTCAATGGTGGGCTAGAACTTTGAAACCATAAATCAATGAAAGAAATATGTTTTGGTGCCAATAACAAAAAAGTCCATTCATATTCTGGGAGAATACAGTACTATGCAATAAATGCAGCAGGGTTAATAATCCAGAAACAAATGTATATATATTTATAGGGAACAATTCAATGCACAGTTAACAATAGAGTACTTAAATACCTCAACACTTTAACTTCAGTGAGGTTTTGAATGCAGGATGTTTACTGGGTTATTTCCACACTGTGGTATTCATGTTTTCAATAACTTTGTTGAGCTTGTTTTTAGCTCTATTTCTATCTCACTGAACAGAGTCCCTGGATGTGAACTGGTTCAGCTGATAAGGCTGGTTATAGAACAAAGGGAGGAGCTGCAGACAAGGAGGGAAGTTGAAAGTGAAAGTAAGTAGTCAGACAGCCAGACGCCATTTTACAGCTCGCCGGAGCAGAAGGAGAACAACGGGGTGAGTGTAAACACCAATATCTGCTTTCTAACAGATTCATTATTCACTCTGTTAGACTGATAACATAACCTGTATGTTAAAAATCAGCCTCCTAGAGTCCAATGAGACTTCTGCAAACTCTTTTAAAGTCCTGTTTGCTGATCCATCTGAGTTACATAACATGTGACAGCGCAGTCAAAATGGAGAGCGGCCTGTCTGAAGTCTGACCAACTAAGTTTATTACTATGCTGGTTTGGATTGAAAAAAGCGTGTTATTATTGTGTGTGTGTGTGTGTGTGTGTGTGTGTGTGTGTGTGTGTGTGTGTGTGTGTGTGTGTGTGTGTTGTGTGTGTGTGTGTGTGTGGTGTGTGTGTGTGTGTGTGTGTGTGTGTGTGTGTGTGTGTCTCAGACTGGAGAAGATGAGTGATTTCAAAGATGAGGAAGAGGACAGATCTTCAGTCTCCAGCGGTCTGTCTCTGAAGAGTGACCGGTCTAAAGGGCAACCTCTAAACTTCAGAGATGAACCTGGACCCTCAGACACAAAGTAAGAGTTTCTGCTGTAAACTGACCTGAAGAGGATTCAGTTTTCATACAACCTGATATATTAAGGATATTTCAATATGCAATCATAGTATCATTGTATCTGTGGCATAACATGGTTTTAAATGGCACAAATATAGATAAATACTAACTAAAAACTAAATATATCGTCTAAAACATTATTCACTACTTGGTCATGTTTATGTATTATTAAGATGTTTATTAATAATAGTGATAACCTGGTGAGCTGGTTGTGTTTAGCATTACCAGATATTAGGGGGTGGGAAATAATAGATACAGCATAGTATCGCGATAGTGTGGCGATATTGTATCAATACACGGATGCCAAGTCTTTTTCTTTTAATATAAACTGTAGCATATCCCTCCAAAAGATGGTCGTATATAAAACAGGAAGTTACGTTAAGACATGCAGTGTTTCCCCTATGGAGTCACACATGGGCCCAGCATAATGTGAGCGTGGAGCGCGGGGAATATTTTAGTGTGTGCGCGTGCGAAGTGCGCCCCACCAATTTGTTTCTATGTGTCTGCCAGCACAAGAAAGGCTCTTGAGGCTTAGCACCAGTGCCGGTTCTAGACTATTTGCTGCCTAGGTGAGATTTTATATATAAAGAATAAATGAAAAATCTTATTGATGATCGTGATCTTCTCGCTCCCAGGAAAGAAACTTAAAATAATGAGACTAATGGAGTCTCTGAAAAGGTTCAAATTGGTACTTTAATTAAGTAACGTGGTTAAAGAACAAGCATAAGGTAAGGAAGAGACAAAAGCCGGTGTTGTCTCTCGGGAGGCTGCAGCGAAGACAAGAGGGCGGGTTGTCCTTTCCGATCTCCTTTATACTTTCTCGTTCTCTCCCGCTGTGCAGATAGGGGGACCGCCCTCCTCGTTTTCAATGTTCAACATCGCGTGAAACAGAGGATTTCGATATTTGGTATTCCTTGCTTACTTCCTTAAGCCTTTTCTCCTCCTTATCTCTTTCATGACTTTTTATTTAATACTTTATAAACAGCTGTAATAGTTAGTTTAGAAATCCTAGAAACACTTTTACGGCACAGTTCTCATTTACGGTAACTCCCTCTGACGTCATAGCTACTCACGTATGTGAAAAAACGTTACGATCAACTGTACCTTCATTTAATATTCATCAGTAATAATATCTTGACGTCTATCGATGTAGTGTTAAAGTCCGTAGGTTTTGGTGTGCAACACTCCGTGTCATTTTCACTTTACATTCAGAAAACATATTGGTTAGCCACATGCTACATACTGACCGGATATGAAGGATTCTCAGAATAAAAGCTTGGCATTAAGATTTCCTGAGAACTTCCGGATTTTTTCACAATAAAACAGCTTTTAAACTGACGATATGTTTAGACTAAATTATGCTATTAAACATTGATTTTAATTTCTACAATCTCTACAAAAGACAAATACACTACAAAAACAATACATATAATATACGTCAAAATGGCTTCAAATGTATTCAGTATTGTATGAACATGTTTTAATTGGGGTGTGGGGCGCATCAAAATGGAGAGCGGCCTGTCTAAAGTCTGACGTGTGTGTGTGTGTGTGTGTGTGTGTGTGTGTGTGTGTGTGTGTGTGTGTGGTGTGTGTGTGTGTGTGTGTGTGTGTGTGTGTGTGTGTGTGTGTGTGTGTGTGTGTGTGTGTGTGTGTGTGTGTGTGTGGGTGTGTGTGTGTGTGTGTGTGTGTGTGGTGTGTGTGTGTGTGTGTGTGTGTGTGTGTGTGTGTGTGTGTGTGTGTCTCAGACTGGAGAAGATGAGTGATTTCAAAGATGAGGAAGAGGACAGACTTCAGTCTCCAGCGGTCTCTCTCTGAAGAGTGACCGGTCTAGAGGGCAACCTCTAACTTCAGAGATGAACCTGGACCCTCAGACACAAAGTAAGAGTTTCTGCTGTAAACTGACCTGAAGAGGATTCAGTTTTAATACAACCTGATATATTAAGGATATTTCAATATGCAATCATAGTATCATTGTATCTGTGGCATAACATGGTTTTAAATGGCACAAATATAGATAAATACTAACTAAAACTAAATATATCGTCTAAAACATTATTCACTACTTGGTCATGTTTATGTATTATTAAGATGTTTATTAATAATAGTGATAACCTGGTGAGCTGGTTGTGTTTAGCATTACAGATATTAGGGGTGGGGGAAATAATAGATACAGCATAGTATCGCGATAGCGTGGCGATATTGTATCAATACACGGATGCCAAGTCTTTTTCTTTAATATAAACTGTAGCATATCCCTCCAAAAGATGGTCGTTATAAAACAGGAAGTTACGTTAAGACATGTCTGTCTGTCTGTCTGTCTGTCTCAGACTGGAGAAGATGAGTGATTTAAAAGATGAGGAAGAGGACACACCTTCAGTCTCCAGCGGTCTCTCTCTGAAGACTAAATATATCGTCTAAAACATTATTCACTACTTGGGCATGTTTATGTATTATTAAGATGTTTATTAATAATAGTGATAACCTGGTGAGCTGGTTGTGTTTAGCATTAGCAGATATAATAATAATAATAAATTTATATATAAAGCGCTTTTCTGGAACTCAAATATGCTTTACAGTGAGGAAGGGTAGACAAACAAGGACAGGCAAAAAAAAAAATATATATAACAGAGTTTTGTGAGATTACATGTAGAGTCAATGCTAAACCCAGATCTGTGCTGGCAACACACAGGAAGTGAAGATGTGAAATTCATGTCACCTGTGTATTCGTGCAGCGTGAAACATTTCATCTTGAGTGTAAAGTGACGCTCTGCCCATTGGTGAGAATCAGCTCCACTAATGTAAAGTGCTATAAAGGATGTGTTCATCTCCACAGAGCGAAGAGGAGAAGTCCTGCCAGTCAGACCAGAACTGTACGAGGTAAGAGGCCGAACTCATGCAGCGCTTTATTCCTCTTCCTGGTTCATTTGGTTTTGATTAGGTATACTGTTGTAGAGCATAGACATTAAGCTGTTTATAAAACATTGAAACTCTGTTTTTTAATTAGATTCTCAGAGCATTTCCTGATTCTCTCATGTTTCCTTCTCTTCCAGCAGATAGTGGTCTGCAGGAGGTTTTAGATGAACATAGGCTCAGTCTGAGGAGGAGATGTGAACGTGTGACTGAAGGAACTGATCAAAGTGAAACCCTCCTCAACAGGATCTTCACTGAGCTCTACATCACACAAGGCCTCAGTGAAGAGGTTAATACCCAACATGAGGTGAGGCAGCTGGAGACAGCTTCCAAGAAGAAGCCCTCCATGACACTCCAATCAAGTGCCAGGACATCTTTAAAGCCTTACCTGACCAACAGACTCTCATCAGAGCGGTCCTGACCAACGGAGTCGCTGGAGTTGGAAAAACCTTCTCAGTGCAGAAGTTCACTCTGGACTGGGCCGAGGGTTTGGGAAACCAAGATGTCAGTCTGGTGATCCCGCTCTCCTTCAGGGAGCTGAACCTGATCAAAGGTGAGCAGTACAGTCTTCTCAGGCTGCTCCATGTTTTCCATCCACCTTACAGAAGGTCACAGCAGAGCAGCTGGCTGTCTGCAAAGTGCTGCTCATCTTTGACGGCCTGGATGAAAGCAGACTTTCTCTGGACTTCAGAAACAATGAGGTTGTGTCTGATGTCTCTCAGCAGTCCTCAGTCAACGTGCTGCTGACAAACCTCATCAGGGGGAAGCTGCTTCCCTCGGCTCTCGTCTGGATAACTTCCAGACCTGCAGCGGCCAATCAGATCCCTCCTGAGTGTGTGGACAGGGTAACAGAAGTACGAGGCTTCACTGACGCCCAGAAGGAGGAGTACTTCAGGAGGAGATCGAGTGATGAAGACCTGTCCAGCAGAATCATCTCTCACATCAAGAGCTCCAGGAGCCTCCACATCATGTGTCTGATCCCAGTCTTCTGCTGGATCACTGCTGCAGTTCTGGACCACATGTTGACTACAGACCAGAGAGGAGAGCTGCCCCAGACCCTCACTGACATGTACTCACACTTCCTGCTGGTCCAGACCAAGAGGAAGAAGCAGAAGTATGAAGAGGGACATGAGACGAGTCCACAGCAGCTGACGGAGGCTGACAGGGAGGTTCTTCTGAAGCTGGGGAGGCTGGCGTTTGAACATCTGGAGAAAGGAGACATCATGTTCTACCAAGAAGACCTGCAGCGCTGTGGTCTTGATGTCACCGAGGCCTTGGTGCACTCAGGAGTTTGTACACAGATCTTCAAAAGAGAGAGTGATCTTAGAAAACAGTCTACTGCTTTGTTCATCTGAGCATTCAGGAGTTTCTGGCTGCAGTCTACATGTTGCACTGTTACACCAACAGAGACACAGAGGTACTGAAGGACTTCCTGCAGAGAGACTATAAACGCAGCAGAGATCAGGATTACCCATCCCTGGATGTCTTCCTGAAGGGAGCCATGGAGAAATCCCTCAGAAGTAAAAATGGCCACCTGGACCTGTTTGTCCGCTTTCTCCACGGCCTCTCTCTGGAGTCCAACCAGAGACTGTTAGGAGGCCTGCTGGGTCGCACAGACAACAGACCAGAAACCATCCAGAGAGCCATCAGCAACCTGAAGAGATGAGCAGTGATGAAATCTCTCCTGACAGGAGCATCAACATCTTCCACTGTCTGACAGAGATGAAGGACCACTCAGTACATCAGGAGATCACAGAGTTCCTGAAGTCAGAGAACAGATCAGAGAAGGAACTCTCTGAGATCCACTGCTCTGCTCTGGCCTACATGCTGCAGATGTCAGAGGAGGTTCTGGATGAGTTGGACCTGGAGAAGTACAACACATCACATGAGGGGAAACGGAGACTGATTCCAGCTGTGAGGAACTGCAGGAAGGCCAAGTAAGTCCAGATGTGATTAACTTTATAAACTAATGTGGATCAGAAGTTTAATTATTCAAATAACACTATAACATTTCTGCTGTTTAAATACTGAGAGCAAAATAAACCAACACTGTTCTTCTATTTATTTATAATAATAGTTAAACTGAACGTTCTCTCTTCATATTGAGTGATGGAGGCGACATGTCAAACACATGAAGGACTCTAGAGGTTTCTCAGCATGTGATCACACCACACAGCAGGACTTACAGTTATCAGAAAAGCATTATTACTTTCTAGTAGTTTCTTTATCATTAACACACGTTTTATCACAATGTGTTAGAGTTTAAAATAAGATCTATATCATTTCCCACCAATAACAGAGTTATGTCTTAATGCTGATATACTGGGAACATCTGATGGTATCAGTTGAACATATTGAAACTTTATTGGTTTGTTAATTGTGTTTGTTGCTACAATAAATGTTCAGATGCTCAGAGAAGCCAAAACATCCTCATCCATCATTCACATCCACATTGAAATATGTACATCTCTAATATTGTGATTTATTTAATTTCTGTTTCTGGTAACAGTCAGTGACAGCAGGAGCACAGACATGTGATCAGATCACACTGACAACTCATTCACTTTATTATTATATATTATTATATATCATATTAAAGATGGGGTAGGTAAGTTTGAGAAACCGGCTCCAGATACACTTGTTGTTATATTCCATGGAATGCTCTTAACATCCTGATAGCAATGAATATCTGAAGTGCTTTGACAACAAATCCATAAAACATATAATCTGTGGAAGCTGTAGTACTGTAAAAGCACGACCAATCATCTGAGCCGGCCAACTAAAATAACTGGATGGCCTACCTGCCTGTCAGCCTTCCATCTGGGCACAAACTTATCTGTGCCCTCATTGGTCATGTGCGCGTTCGTGTGTGTTGGAGGAGGGGCTCTGTGAGGAAGTGGCAGATTTTCTCCGGTTGTGTATTTTCAAATTCTAGTGCACTCGAGCCGGTTTCTCAAACTTACCTACCCCACCTTTAAATGGACTAACAGCAAATGTCAATCAGAACATGTCAAATATGTTTTCATCAAATGCTTGAGTTTAATATAATGTTTTCTATTTTGAACACATGTTGTAATTTATATGTTATTATAGACTCACTCACTGTAGACTCTCAGAGACTCACTGCGAAGTCGTGGCCTCAGCTCTGAAGTCTGACCCCTCTCATCTGAGAGATCTGGACCTGAGTCACAACGATCTGAATGATTCAGGAGTGGAGCTGCTGAGTTCTGGACTAAAGAGTCCAAACTGCAGACTGGAGGCTCTCAGGTCAGTTCACTGACTGCAGTTCATACAGATCTGTTTGTGTTTATGATTTACTGAATTTGAACAAATACATTATTATTGTTATTTTTTCCACTGTTGCTAATGAGTGAATATTGATCAGAATAACAAAGAGAAGGTGAATGTGTGAGGGAGAGAGTTTGAGCTTCCACAGACTCACTCTGTGCTCCATGAGTCAGTGGAGATGCTGTCAGTACTGATGAGCTGTGAGGGAGATGAAGGAGCTGTTAAACCTCTGATCAAAGTTAAAGAGTGCTGCAGTTTGTCAGAGATCAGCTGTGCTGCTGTTGTAATTAATCAATTTGATAATATGTAATCAACTTAGGCACCCCTCCCATAGAAACAATAATAATTACAATACAAATATTCACAACTCATATTCCAATACCTGAATAATTTCATATATCCAGTCACAGAGATCTGCTATTTTAAATTAAAGTCAACACATATCGACCTTAAATTTAGTCTATATTAAGAATGAGAAAAGTTTTAACATATATATAGTTTTTTGTAAACATGTGACAAATGTGTGAGGGTGATGACGTCAGAGCATCGTCCTCTGGGCTGAGCCCTGGTAACGTTACACGTGTTTTTTTGTTGATATTTTTCTTAAGATATTTAAAATGGCACGGTCGTATACATTTAATTAATCCATTTGATAATATGTAATCAACTTAGGCACCCCTCCCATAAAAACAATAATAATTACAATACAAATATTCAAACTCATATTCCAATACCTGAATCATTTTGAATATTCGATGAATCATTCCCATCCCTAATTCAAACCCTGTTTAACTCAGATCAGATTATTAAACCTGGAGTTATTTCTAACAGGAACTTTGTTTTCTAAAGTTACATCATGTTTTCTTTATTCAGTCTGAGATGCTGCAGTTTGTCAGAGATCAGCTGTTCTGCTCTGGCCTCAGCTCTGAAGTCCAACATCCATCTGAGAGATCTGGACCTGAGTGGCAACGCTCTGCAGGATTCAGGAGTGGAGCTGCTGAGAGATCTTCTGGAGAGACCAGACTGCAGACTGGAGACCCTCAGGTCAGTGAGGGGTCTCTGCTGGTTCAGCAGTATTGTATGAAACACAGGGAGGTTTTCTCTCACTGGGGAAACAGATCAGTGATGTTACCCACTGACTGCAGGCTCTTTCATTCTTCCATCAACTATAGAAGGCCAGCTGAACATGCAAAGCCACACTTTAGTAATCTACTCTCTGACAGACATATGGGGTTTCACAGAAGAGTGGGAAAGGTAGTCTGTTTTTATTTTAATGTTTTGTATGTGATGTTTTCTAGTTTGTAGACTAATGGCTGGTATATCCAGGGGTGCACACAACTTTCTCAGTGAGGTACTCAGATGAGTACCTGGAGTCAGTGTTTGGTACTCCAACTTCTGGCGATTGTCAACGGGGGGGTTGGTAGTGGAGTACAGCTTCGCGGTTGTCAACGGGGGGGGGTGGTAGTGGAGTACAGCGCTTCACGTTTGTCAACGGGGGGGGGGGGGGGGGGAGTGGAGTACAGCGCTTCGCGATTGTCAACGGGGGGGGAGGGGGTGGAGTACAGAGCTTCATGATCACAGAGCCTGTGAACGTTGTGATCAGCTGTTTTAGTGCAGGGCTGCTGTCCAGACCGACGTTAACAGCAGCCCTGTCTGTGCACACGGAGACCGACTCTGTCGTCCGGTGATCTAACCGCCTTCTGGAAAAGCTTCACAAGTACGTCGGTACGCAAATGCGCTTTGTGACTCAAGTGACGGTACGCATTTCAGATTGTTGCCGCGCATGCGTACCTGCGTACCAGTTATGTGCACCCCTGGGTATATCATCACATCTGTATGTCATCATGCTACCATGAGCAGCTGGTTAGCTTGACTTAGCAAACAGATGGGGGAAACAGCTGGCCTGGCTTGGTCTGGTTTTTGTTCTTTATCCTTTCATTTTCACACAATTATTAATTTGAGCAATGCAAACTTTAAAAATATGAAAATTTGGATCACAAGAGAAACAGACAAGCTAACTCTCCTCCAAAATATGTCTTTCTATCCATTATGAATAATCACGCAAACATAACATCTAGTAAAATGATGTTCTCCTCCAATGCATGGGTCTATCCCCCAGAGAAGGACTTCTAGCAGCTCTGCAGTCACAGTGCAGAATAAGGGAAACCATGCCTCCCACATAGCCTACCACAGTGTGCCTATGGGATGTGATTGCGTATTGAAGTTATTCACCTTTGGTTATGGACCAATCTTGGTGCTCCGCCCCTTTTTTGCCAGTTGTACCTGACCTACCAAAAAGGCAACCTTTAGAGCTAAGATGAGATATAACAGACTAGGGATGCCAGCGATTATTCGATTTTTCGAATATTCGTTACAGTCTCCATAATCGAAAATTATTTTTAAAATTCGATTTTATTATATATATTTGTATTATTATTTATGTTTTTCTTTTAATTCCTGGCTTAGTTACAACCAAAATATAGACTAATGCTAATAATAGTAATAGTATTAATAATTGTAAATGGCCATTGGTCACACCACCAGTTTGTTTTACTGTAAACTTGGAGGAAGCCAGCAGCGCAGGCTGCGCAGAGTGCAGACTGCTACACACCGCTCCCCCCCCCCCCCCCTCTCCGTTACACGTGCGATTGATTTATTGGCGATATACAGAACAGTGAGAACAACACAACTAAAGAGGAACAAAGCGGCACGTTTAAAGAAGAGTTCCTCGTGTAACTACTTCGAACTGACAAGTGCAATTGAAGTCAAATGCAAGCTCTGCGAAAATACTTTTTATTTTTCCCTCCCGCGGGGGGGTGGGGGCGGCGAATAATCGATTAATATTCGCCAGGGCTGTCCGATTTTCGAATTTGATCATGGTCAGTTTCTGGCATCCCTATAACAGACGCACTCTGTGCTCCATGAGTCAGTTGAGATGCTGTAAAAAAAAATATAATATATATATTTTTAATAATAAATACATTTTCGTTTGTTGGGTAGGACTCTCCGTTAGAGTGTAACGTTCAGGGGTTAAGTTGGGGTTTGATGTGGGGGGGCTCTCTGTGGAGGTGCGAGGGTATATATTAAATAATTAATATATAAACAAAGAAAGGTTAACAAATATCCAACCTTCAAATTACTATTTTAAATCAACATTGCTCTGCACACTTGCTTAAGATCATTTGTTTGGAGATCTCAGTTCATTTGTAGGGCTGCACGAGTATAGCCAGAAGTATGTGAGTAAATCTCACTGCAAACTATTTCATCATCACCAGATTCAGTGATCATAACTCACTTTATGCACACACACACATTTAGCAAGGTTTAGGGAACGGCTCCGTGTTACAGGACGGGTCGGGGGGTATGGCACACACATTTAGCATGGTTTAGAAAACAGCATAAAAACAATAATAATTTCAATACAAATATTCATAACTCATATTCCAATACCTGAATCATTTTGAATATTCGATGAATCATTCCCATCTCTAATTCAAACCCTGTTTAACTCTGATCAGATTATTAAACCTGGAGTTATTTCAAACAGGAACTTTGTTTTCTAAACTTACATCATGTTTTCTTTATTCAGACTGAGGAGCTGCAGTTGTCAGAGATCAGCTGTTCTGCTCTGATCTCAGCTCTGAAGTCCAACATCCATCTGAGAGATCTGGACCTGAGTGGCAACGCTCTGCAGGATTCAGGAGTGGAGCTGCTGAGAGATCTTCTGGAGAGTCCAGACTGCAGACTGGAGACCCTCAGGTCAGTAAGGGGTCTCTGCTGGTTCAGCAGTATTGTATGAAACACAGGGAGGTGTTTCTCTCACTGGGGAAACAGATCAGTGATGTTACCCACTGACTGCAGGCTCTTTCATTCTTCCATCAACTATAGAAGGCCAGCTGGAAATGCAAAGCCACACTTTAGTAATCTACTCTCTGACAGACATATGGGGTTTTACAGAAGAGTGGAAAAGGTAGTCTGTTTTTATGGGATGTTTTCTAGTTTGTAGACTAATGGCTGGTTTATCATCACATCTGTATGTCATCATGCTACCATGAGCAGCTGGTTAGCTTGACTTAGCAAACAGATGGGGGAAACAGCTGGCCTGGCTTGGTCTGGTTTTTGTTCTTTATCCTTTCATTTTCACACAATTGTTAATTTGAGCAATGCAAACTTTAAAAAATATGAAAATTAGGATCACAAGAGAAACAGACAAGCTAACTCTTCTCCAACATATGTCTTTCTATCCATTATGAATAATCACGTAAACATAACATCTAGTAAAACGATGTTCTCCTCCAATGCATGGGTCTATCCCCCAGAGAAGGACTTCTAGCAGCTCTGCAGTCACAGTGCAGAATAAGGAAACCATGCCTCCCACATAGCCTACCACAGTGTGCCTATGGGATGTGATTGCATATTTAAGTTATTCACCTTTGGTTATGGACCAATCTTGGTGCTCCACCCCTTTTTTGGCCAGTTGTACCTGACCTACCAGAAAGGCAACCTTAAGAGCTAAGATGAGATATAACAGACTCACTCTCTGCTCCATGAGTCAGTGGAGATGCTGTAAAATAAATAAAATATATATTTGTAATAATAAATACATTTTCGTTTGTTGGGTAGGACTCTCCGTTAGAGTGTAACGTTCAGGGGTTAAGTTGGGGTTTGATGTGGGGGGGCTCTCTGTGGAGGTGCGAAGGGATATATTAAATTATTAATATATAAACAAAAAAAGGTTTACAAATATCCAACCTTCAAATTACTATTTTAAATCAACATTGCTCTGCACACTTGCTTAAGATCATTTGTTTGGAGATCTCAGTTCATTTGTAGGGCTGCACGAGTATAGCCAGAAGTATGTGAGTAAATCTCACTGCAAACTATTTCATCATCACAGATGCAGTGATCATAACTCACTTTATGCACACACACACATTTAGCAAGGTTTAGGGAACGGCTCCGTGTTACAGGACGGGTCGGGGGGTATGGCGTGCACACACACACGCACACACACACACACACACACACACACACACACACACACACACACACACACACACACACACACACACACATACACACACATTCACACACACACACACACACACCACACACACACTGATCGGAGCAGAGACACGTTCACTAAGCCGAAAAACTCTATCCGGTCACAGAGATCTGCTATTTTAAATTAAAGTCAACACATATCGACCTTAAATTTAGTCTATATTAAGAACGAGAAAAGTTTTAACTATATATAGTTTTTTGTAAACATGTGACAAATGTGTGAGGGTGATGACGTCAGAGCATCGTCCTCTGTGCTGAGCCCTGGTAACGTTACACGTGTTTTTTTGTTGTTGATATTTTTCTTAAGATATTTAAAATGGCATGGTCGTATACATTTAATTAATCGATTTGATAATATGTAATCAACTTAGGCACCCTCCCATAAAAACAATAATAATTACAATACAAATATTCATAACTCATATTCAAATACCTGAATCATTTTGAATATTCGATGAATCATTCCCATCCCTAATTCAAACCCTGTTTAACTCTGATCAGATTATTAAACCTGGAGTTATTTCTAACAGGAACTTTGTTTTCTAAAGTTACATCATGTTTTTCTTTATTCAGTCTGAGATGCTGCAGTTTGTCAGAGATCAGCTGTTCTGCTCTGGCCTCAGCTCTGAAGTCCAACATCCATCTGAGAGATCTGGACCTGAGTAAGAACGCTCTGCAGGATTCAGGAGTGGAGCTGCTGAGAGATCTTCTGGAGAGACCAGACTGCAGACTGGAGACCCTCAGGTCAGTAAGGGGTCCTCTGCTGGTTCAGCAGTATTGTATGAAACACAGGGAGGTGTTTCTCTCTCTGGGAAACAGATCAGTGATGTTACCCACTGACTGCAGGCTCTTTCATTCTTCCATCAACTATAGAAGGCCAGCTGGAAATGCAAAGCCACACTTTAGTAATCACTCTCTAACAGACATATGGGGTTTCACAGAAGAGTGGAAAGGTGGTTTGTTTTTTATTTTAATGTTTTGTATGTGATGTTTTTTAGTTTGTAGACTAATGGCTGGTATATCATCACATCTGTATGTCATCATGCTACCATGAGCAGCTGGTTAGCTTGACTTAGCAAACAGATGGGGGAAACAGCTAGCCTGGCTTGGTCTGGTTTTTGTTCTTTATCCTTTCATTTTCACACAATTGTTAATTTGAGCAATGCAAACTTTAAACAATATGAAAATTAGGATCACAAGAGAAACAGACAAGCTAACTCTCCTCCAAAATATGTCTTTCAATCCATTATGAATAATCACGCAAACATAACATATAGTAAAACGATGTTCTCCTCCAATGCATGGGTCTATCCCCCAGAGAAGGACTTCTAGCAGCTCTGCAGTCACAGTGCAGAATAAGGGAAACCATGCCTCCCACATAGCCTACCACAGTGTGCCTATGGGATGTGATTGCGTATTGAAGTTATTCACCTTTGGTTATGGACCAATCTTGGTGCTCCGCCCCTTTTTTGGCCAGTTGTACCTGACCTACCAGAAAGGCAACCTTAAGAGCTAAGATGAGATATAACAGACTCACTCTCTGCTCCATGAGTCAGTGGAGATGCTGTAACAAAAAAAAATATATATTTGTAATAAATACATTTTCGTTTGTTGTGTAGGACTCTCCGTTAGAGTGTAACGTTCAGGGGTTAAGTTGGGGTTTGATGTGGGGGGGCTCTCTGTGAGGTGCGAGGGTATATATTAAATAATTAATATATAAACAAAAAAAGGTAACAATATCCAACCTTCAAATTACTATTTTAAATCAACATTGCTCTGCACACTTGCTTAAGATCATTTGTTTGGAGATCTCAGTTCATTTGTAGGGCTGCACGAGTATAGCCAGAAGTATGTGAGTAAATCTCACTGCAAACTATTTCATCATCACCAGATGCAGTGATCATAACTCACTTTATGCACACACACACATTTAGCAAGGTTTAGGAAATGGCTCCGTGTTACAGGACGGGTCGGGGGTATGGCGTGCACCACACAAACACACACACACACACACACACACACACACACACACACACACACACACACACACACACACATTTAGCAAGGTTTAGGAAACGGGCTCCGTGTTACAGGACGGGTCGGGGGTATGGCGTGCACACACACAAACACACACACACACACACACACACACACACACACATTCACACACACACACACACACGCTGATCGGCAGAGACACGTTCACTAAGCCGAAAAACTCTATCCGGTCACAGAGATCTGCTATTTTATATTAAAGTCAACACATATCGACCTTAAATATAGTCTATATTAAGAACGAGAAAAGTTTTAACATATATATAGTTTTTTGTAAACATGTGACAAATGTGTGAGGGTGATGACGTCAGAGCCTCGTCCTCTGTGCTGAGCCCTGGTAACGTTACACGTATTTTTTTGTTGATATTTTTCTTAAGATATTTTAAATGGCACGGTCGTATACATTTATTTAATCCATTTGATAATATGTAATCAACTTAGGCACCTCTCCCATAAAAACAATAATAATTACAATACAAATATTCATACCTCATATTCCAATACCTGAATTATTTGAATATTCGATGAATCATTCCCATCCCTAATTCAAACCCTGTTTAACTCAGATCAGATTATTAAACCTGGATTTATTTCTAACAGGAACTTTGTTTCTAAACTTACATCATGTTTTCTTTATTCAGTCTGAGATGCTGCAGTTTGTCAGAGATCAGCTGTTCTGCTCTGGCCTCAGCTCTGAAGTCCAACATCCATCTGAGAGATCTGGACCTGAGTGGCAACGCTCTGCAGGATTCAGGAGTGGAGCTGCTGAGAGATCTTCTGGAGAGTCCAGACTGCAGACTGGAGACCCTCAGGTCAGTGAGGGGTCTCTGCTGGTTCAGCAGTATTGTATGAAACACAGGGAGGTGTTTCTCTCACTGGGGAATCACAACAGATCAGTGATGTTACCCACTGACTGCAGGCTCTTTCATTCTTCCATCAACTATAGAAGGCCAGCTGGAAATGCAAAGCCACACTTTAGTAATCAACTCTCTAACAGACATATGGGGTTTCACAGAAGAGTGGGAAAGGTAGTCTGTTTTTATTTTAATGTTTTTTACGTGATGTTTTTTAGTTTGTAGACTAATGGCTGGTATATCATCACATCTGTATGTCATCATGCTACCATGAGCAGCTGGTTAGCTTGACTTAGCAAACAGATGGGGGAAACAGCTGGCCTGGCTTGGTCTGGTTTTTGTTCTTTATCCTTCAATTTTCACACAATTATTAATTTGAGAAATGCAAACTTTAAAAATATGAAAATTAGGATCACAAGAGAAACAGACAAGCTAACTCTCCTCCAAAATATGTCTTTCTATCCATTATGAATAATCACGCAAACATAACATCTAGTAAAATGATGTTCTCCTCAAATGCATGGGTCTATCCCCCAGAGAAGGACTTCTAGCAGCTCTGCAGTCACAGTGCAGAATAAGGGAAACCATGCCTCCCACATAGCCTACCACAGTGTGCCTATGGGATGTGATTGCATATTTAAGTTATTCACCTTTGGTTATGGACCAATCTTGGTGCTCCACCCCTTTTTTGGCCAGTTGTACCTGACCTACCAGAAAGGCAACCTTAAGAGCTAAGAAGAGATATAACAGACTCACTCTCTGCTCCATGAGTCAGTGGAGATGCTGTAAAAAAAATATATATATATATTTGTATAATAAAAACATTTTCGTTTGTTGGGTAGGACTCTCCGTTAGAGTGTAACGTTCAGGGGTTAAGTTGGGGTTTGATGTGGGGGGCTCTCTGTGGAGGTGCGAGGGGATATATTAAATTATTAATATATAAACAAAAAAGGTTAACAAATATCCAACCTTCAAATTACTATTTTAAATCAACATTGCTCTGCACACTTGCTTAAGATAATTTGTTTGGAGATCTCAGTTCATTTGTAGGGCTGCACGAGTATAGCCAGAAGTATGTGAGTAAATCTCACTGCAAACTATTTCATCATCACCAGATGCAGTGATCATAACTCACTTTATGCACACACACACATTTAGCATGGTTTAGGAAACGGCTCCGTGTTACAGGACGGGTCGGGGGGTATGGCGTGCACACACACACAACACACACACACACACACACACACACACACACACACACACACACACACACACACACACACACACACACACACACACACACACACACACACGAGAGAGATCGGAGCAGAGACACGTTCACTAAGCCGCAAAACTCTATCCGGTCACAGAGATCTGCTATTTTAAATTAAGTCAACACATATCGACCTTAAATTTAGTCTATATTAAGAACGAGAAAAGTTTTAACATATATATAGTTTTTTGTAAACATGTGACAAATGTGTGAGGTTGATGACGTCAGAGCATCGTCCTCTGTGCTGAGCCCTGGTAACGTTACACGTGGTTTTTTGTTGATATTTTTCTTAAGATATTTAAAATGGCACGGTCGTATACATTTAATTAATCCATTTGATAATATGTAATCAACTTAGGCACCCCTCCCATAAAACAATAATAATTACAATACAAATATTCATACCTCATATTCCAATACCTGAATCATTTTGAATATTTGATGAATCATTCCCATCCCTAATTCAAACCCTGTTTAACTCTGATCAGATTATTAAACCAGGAGTTATTTCTAACAGGAACTTTGTTTTCTAAACTTACATCATGTTTTCTTTATTCAGACTGTGGCGCTGCAGTTTGTCAGAGATCAGCTGTTCTGCTCTGGCCTCAGCTCTGAAGTCCAACATCCATCTGAGAGATCTGGACCTGAGTGGCAACGCTCTGCAGGATTCAGGAGTGGAGCTGCTGAGAGATCTTCTGGAGAGACCAGACTGCAGACTGGAGACCCTCAGGTCAGTAAGGGGTCTCTGCTGGTTCAGCAGTATTGTATGAAACACAGGAGGTGTTTCTCTCACTGGGGAATCACAACAGATCAGTGATGTTACCCACTGACTGCAGGCTCTTTCATTCTTCCATCAACTATAGAAGGCCAGCTGGAAATGCAAAGCCACACTTTAGTAATCAACTCTCTAACAGACATATGGGGTTTTACAGAAGAGTGGGAAAGGTAGTCTGTTTTTATGGGATGTTTTTAGTTTCTAATGACTGGTTACTTCCTGTAATGCAGCTGAGAGCTGTGGCAGGCAGTCGTAGTGTTTGCAGAGAAGATATGGGATGTAAAGCATGAGATCAGGACTCTGAAGCTGACTCAAAGAACAAACACTTATTTTAAATTTGATCTAAAACTGTTGGATTGTGTTCATCCCTACAGGATCACAGGAGAGACAATCAGAGCCACGATCCAGAAGACCTGTGAGTACTGAAACCATATCCTCCATTCATCAAGATACTAAACTCTTTCATGGAGCGTGACCTCAGAGGAAAACAACACTCTTGTTTCTCTCTCTTCATCATTCTGTCTGTTTCTCTTCATGTTTTATCATCATCATTATTCTCTCTCTCTCCTTCTCCTCTCAGGTGACAGGAAGTGAAGACACACAGAAAGGTGAGAGGTCGTACCGTGTGAAGTTTATTATATGAGGTTTCACTACAGAATAAAATGTAGTTATTAGTCAGTGTTTTCTGGGATTCAAGAGAAACCTGTAAGCTCAGGTTTTATTTGTTTACAGTTTATTTATTACGGGCGACTTTGAGACGTACAGAGGAGCGAGGAGGCATTTTGGAAAATATGAAAGAAGGCTGCAGCTGAGACTTCCTGTTGGCTGCCCTCAATATTAAATGAACAAAAACAATCAATTGTACTTAAAGCTTTTCTTAAGAACAAAGATGTGTCACCATAACCTGAAAATAAAAAATGTTAACTAAAGAAATATATGTAATTATATATCAGTTAATCTGCTGTGATCAATGTCTCACGCTCTGCTGTGATTGGCTGGTACTGCTGTCACATGTTAACTCGTTAATAATCCATTGGAAATCAACAACGAACTCAGAGGTTCCCAGTAATCTGAATATTTAGTGCGAATGCTGTTTACAGCATTCCACTATAGTTCTTCGAATCTTTATTCTTCCCCTTATTATTAGTGCGAATGCTGTGCCAGCATTCCACTATAGTACTTCAAATCGTTATTCTTTCCGCTTATTATTATTTCAGCCAATACTTTGGCTCTCCATAACTTCAGCTTACTTTCAGCTACAGAAACTATTCAAATATCAAACTATTCAGCCTGTTCAGGAATCGATGGGAAACCTTCAACTTTTAAAAAATATTTTATACTTTTTGAAATATTCAGCTTTTTAAACTCTTTTTTTTAACATGGAAGTCAATGGGAGATGCCTTCAAATCCTCTTTTCCTACACCTTGCGCCAAATGCTACTCCTTTCACATACTTTCAGCTACAGACTTCATTCCAACTTTAAAATGATCACAAGACCTTCAGCTATTCAAACTTGACTTTTATTTTTGATATCTTTTACGATTTTGGAGTTATCAACGTTTGAGTTTTGGTAAATGTACAGGCTGTTTTTAGATTTTAGAGTGCGTGACATCATCACTTAGAGTGTAGAGCAGGGGTGTCAAACTCAAGACCGGGGGCCAAATCCGGCCCGCGACTTCATTTTATGTGGCCCCCAAGAGCTTGCAAAGAATATAATATGTTTATTATACGGTTACATGCTACTTTACAGAAGCACGTTGCCCATAAACGACATGTCCCACAATGCATCTCAAATGTGACTTTTTCTCAGAATTTGACTTTTTTTGTCCAAATATGCCTTTTTTCTTAGAATTAGCCTTTTTCTCATAAATAGATTTTTTTTTCAAAATGTCACAATCAATGTTTTTCCAGAATGTGGCTTTTCTTTTAAAATCATATTGTGACATTCTTACTGAAGAGACTTGCAATTATTTGCTCTAGACTTCTGCTTTCAGACGTAGTTAATTATGAAGTTATATTAATTAATGATATAGTCTTAAGTTACAACCGGCCCTTTGAGTGCAACCATAATGCTGATGTGGCCCGTGATGAAATTGAGTTTGACACCCCTGGTGTAGAGGGTCTTAAAAACTTCGGAAAACATATTTTAAAACTGCTCTCAGAGCCAAAATATACATCTATTCAAATAATTTCAAAAGATTTCAGGAGCATTATTAGTCTGGCCTGCTCAATTGCCTTCATCATATCAAACGGACACACCGTTCTGGCCCAATAGTGATCAGAGTGACAAAAAGTCCACCTAGCTCCCAATAGACTCCCATGTTAAATTTGACCGGAACTTTCTTCAGAACAGAGAGAAGTCAACTTTAGATAAACTGCTCCCATCTTCACATTTGACACACAAAACCCAAAAAAACAACATATACATGTATCAGTTCATTGGGGTTCCCTGATGCTCACGGTCTGGCCATTTTTGTATAGGAGCCATAGTTTTTGAACAGGTGGCAAAATTGTCAGATATACTTGTTGTGGCGATCCAAGTACTCACACAACATGAAAGAATGAAACAGAGAGGAATCAATAAAACACAAACACAGGTATAGTTGATCAATTATTATTTCGTTGTACAACAATCAATAATAATGAGGAAAACATTACCTCTGCTCTCAAGCAGTCCTACAGCAATGCCTTCTTCGAATATTCAGAAACACAACACTTATAGGTTTCCTAAATGACACACGAACATGTTCCCTAATCATGTTTAACGCACACACATTGTCAGGTCTCCTAAACTTGGACGCACCAACATCAGAGCAATGATGTAAGTTCCAGATGTCAAAAGGTCATTATCTCATGAAGTCTTTAGGAGCCTTGCAGGATATGAATTATCCAATTAACAAACTATATATATCGTCTGCACATGAGCGCACATACATTTCTTTACATTAACTAACACACCAACATCCTTATCGTTTCTTAGCTAATGCATGCTGGATATGAACCACTAACTAACAAGACTTTAACTGTATTATATCTGAGGAAGACCTCTCTTGGAGTTCCTCTGACCTTTGCCAATTTACTTAACATGGGTACATCTGCTGTTAATTGCAAAGACCATTGATAATTAGCAAAGAGACTCATAGGCCTCTTCCAATATCTGGAAACTGTAATTAAATCATAGTTATATTGAGAAGGTCCAAGACTTGACATAACATTCCCTCCTTTTATTAATTTAAGTTTCCAGATCATACAAAAAAACTCTTACAGATAACCTACTGAGTTCCGCCCTTGAAAGCCCAAAATGACTTTCTGAAAAATACTTATCAATGGTTAATCATTTTACTCAAGGCAGAAATCACAGGTTGTACTGTACCTTACCTACTCACAAATAGCCAAAAAACCACCCTTTTGATTATACATAAAAGTGGAAGAAAAGACCATTTGCGCTAATCTACTTTTACTTAAAATGGGACATCGTTTTAGGAATATATATAAAAAACCTCTCTATAATTAAGAGGAAAAAAATGTACTTTGTCCATTCAAATGTAACACCCATGAATACATAAAAACACACGTATATTAGTGATAACATGTTTCAACACACTTCTTATTACTTATTGTAACAAGGAAAAACCCACAACACAATGTTATATTGATTCAAATATAATGAAATCCTAAACTAACCTAATCATAAATGTTATCACTTCCTATATTGGTTTACATGGCGCTGAGATCAGATAAGCTTATCATCCAGGTAGTCTTGTAAATCCTGAAAACAGTTATTTTCATCCATGTCTTTACATTCCTCATAAAACATTGCAGGAACTTGTACATCAGATTCAATAGCTACAGCAGTCAAAGAGGTAGTAACACATCTATTAATCATTGCCTTGATACAACTTACAAAACAAACAGCAAATAAACAAATCATCAGAAGTGTTACAATCACAGGAAGTACAAACTGCAATATTCTCGTTCCCCAAGACCCAAAAATACTAGCAAGCCAATCCTGGTCTGCTGCATCGAGTAAGCCAGACTTTTTACCTAGAGCAGATCTAAAATAGTCCAAGGCTGTAATAACATCAGTTAAATTATCTGTATTATCAGGAATCAATGTCATACAAGAACCATCAGTCAAATTTAAAGTTACACACAATCCCCCTGTTTTTGCCAACAAATAGTCTAAGGCTAATTGGTGTTTCAACAAAGTTAACCTGTGGGACTTTAAAGTGTCCTTGATGAGAGTGAAACCTTTTGTAGTTGCATTTGCAAAACCCCACATAGTATAAGATAGACTGTCGACATGGAGAGATAAGGTGAGTGTTCCTAATTGTGGGTAGAAGAAACTAAGTACTTTCTCATACCAGGGAACCTTATGACCAAATGAACCTGCCGAGAACGCAGAGAGTGACCTCTTTGTTCTGATATGAGTATCAGTCAATTCCAATGTGTCAGGTGATGATATGTTTAGCGCTGTATCCGACATATGAATTATATTAACCGGCAGTGTTAAATGAGCATAATAACAGCATCCTGACCAATATCTAGGCAAATAATAATAATAATTTGTCCCCCCACACATAAAAACAAGATCCTCCACAATACTTGTCGCCATATGTCCTAAACCCAGTCCCTCATCGTCAACAATGTTTATAACACGTCCCTTTCCTTGAAATGTATGTTGACTAGGATAACGGCCTACGTATACTGTACAATCAGCAACTCCCATGAATACAGTTTCAATTTTAAGCACACCTCTTTGATATGGAGGTACTCCATCTTGATAGCAAATACAATGGGATGGCTTCTCTGTCACATGTACTTGACCAACAGGCTCCGGTTTAACCTTAAGATCAGTTAATCTGTGAAGCCGGATAAGAGGACCATATTTATTAGGACCACATCCAGCGTCAAGGGGTTTTCCTACGTGCTGTGATGCAACACGTTCCTCATATTTGCAAAGAACAGGAAACAATTCATTTCTTCTGAGAGGCCTTGCTACAGGACTCATACAAGTACCCATGCTATTACAAGGTGGCATGACCACTGCTGTCATACCATTTTGTCCTGGAAAGGTGTGTTTTACCATATAAGACATCATCTCATACCAAACATTGACTTTCGAACCTATGGGTAGCAGGTAGTCCTCAATTTCTTCTTCCATGTCTTCACGGTTGATGATTGGCTCAATCAACACAGCTCTCTTAGTTCTTTCTGAAAGTTTTGTCAGTGAGTTATGTCTTTTCAGTCCTGACCCCTTAGGGTCTGCTGGCAATTGCTCCCGGGCAATACTGGAATTTGACATACCCCAAGTAAGTGCTAGCATCCATACTAGCATGGTCATCATGGCGAATCTATGGTCAGCCATCCCTGTCTCAAGGTATCGGTGCTTTCTTGCAATGGGACGCGTGTACCCAAGTGGTTCTCTCCTTCACTTTTACCGCAGTCGGTGTAGTAAGCAGAACCTGAAAGGGGCCTCTCCAGCGTGGAGAATGCCAGTGACGTCTCCTCAAGTCCTTCACCAGAATCCAGTCAGCTGGATGGTAGGGGTGATTTATCTTTCCGTCTTCCAAGGGTGTAGGAAGAGCTGCTTTGACCTGAATGGAGATAGAACTCAAAATCTGGGTTAGCTTCCTACAGTAGGCCACTATGGCCTCATCCACAAGTATCTGATCAGTACTCCTACCTTTGTACAGATCTTGACCCATAGGCATAGTTCTACCTGTCAAAACCTCATGTGGAGATAAACCTATGGTAGAGTGGTATCTTCCCCTCATATACATTAACACCAGGGGAAGACAGGAAACCCAATCCATTTGTGTCTCAGCTATCATCTTTGTCAGTTTGTTCTTTAACACCCCATTAGCTCTTTCAACAGCACCCCCACTCTCTGGATGATAAGCACAATGGCGTTTTAAATCAATGCCTGTCTTCTCTGCCAAAAATGATATTGTGTTGTTTACAAAATGAGGGCCATTGTCTGATGATAATTTTGTAGGGATTCCCCACCTGGGAATGAAATCCTGAAGTAAATGTTTTGCAGTTGATATTGCATCTGCATGTTTACAAGGAAAAGCTTCCACCCACTTAGAGAACATATCTACTACAACTAGACAATACTTATATCCTCTAGCCGGAGATAACTCAATGAAATCCATCATTAGATGTTGAAAAGGGCCACTTGGCACTGGAAATGCAGCTTGTGTTATGTGTTGTGACTTACCCACATTGTTTTGAGCACACACCAGACATCTCCTGCAAAAGTTTTCAGCTGTAGTGCTGAAACCAATTGAGTCCCAACTCTGTGCAATGAATTTAATCATACCTGTCTTGGAGACATGATCTAAACCATGAGAGAGCTTGGCCATGTAGGGAAAAAGTTGTTTAGGCAAACAAGGTTTGTCATTTGGACCTTTCCATACTCCTTCTGAATCATACTTACCTTGTTTCCTCCATGATGTTTTTTCCGCAGCACTAGCCATTGATTGAATGTCTTTCAGGGACATATGGGGATCGAAAACTGTCTGTGACTCAGCAGAGTCAAGAGGCATCTGAAGTGAATAAGTCTCACATGAAACAGCGGCAGACTTTGCTACAGAATCAGCAAAAGAATTTCCTTTAGAAACATCATCGGTAACCCGAACATGGGCTTGACATTTACATACAGCCACCTGAGATGGGAGTAAAATGGCATCAAGAAGATTATTGACAAGAAGGTGATGCTGTATAGGTGTGCCTTGTGATGTAAGAAACCCCTGTTTTTCCACAGAGTTCCATAGTCATGCACAACACCAAAAGCATATCTGCTGTCAGTGTAGATGGTGACTGACTTTCCTTCTGAAAGAATACACGCTCGTGTTAAAGCAAAAAGTTCAGCAGCCTGAGCAGATAGGTGAGAAGGAAGTCTCGCAGACTCCACTACATCATGATCACTTACAACTGCATAGCCAACAGCTCCAACACCATCAACCCTACTAGCTGATCCATCAACATAATAAATAAGATCAGAGTTAGAGAGCGGTATAGTAGCAAGATCTTGTCTCGGAGTTACAGCTTCAGTAATTGCTGCCAAACAGTCATGAGGTTCACCATCTTCCTCCGTGGGAAGGAGAGTAGCTGGGTTTAACACATCACATCTTCTCAAGGTGACATGTGGCAAGTTCAAGATGTTGTAATAGTGAAGAGTAGAAGCAGGAGTAAAATGGGCCATTTTGGCTTGTAGAAGAATGGCAGCTACAGCATGTGGAACAAAAACAGTAAGAGGTCTGTAGGCTACCAAGGAGGCAGAAGCTGTGACAGCCAATGCTGCTGCAGCCACTGCTCTAGAACAAGTAGGAAGACCTCTCACAACTGCTGAAAGTCTCTGTGAATAGTAAGCAACTGGTTTAAGTTTGTCGCCATGTTTCTGAAGCAGGACAGCATTATAGTACCCATTCTTCTCATCCACTGCTAAGCAAAATCTTTAGACAGGTCAGGTATGCCTAAAGCAGGAGCAGAAGCTAACGCTTCCTTCAGTTTTTCAAACGAGTCAGTAGCGTCAGAAGTCCAAGTCACTGAGTCGTTTGCAGTCAGTGTCGTCGCATGCGCAATGTCTGACAATGGTTGAGATAACTTTGCGTAATTACAAATCCATTGTCGACAATAGCCTGTGCATCCCAAAAAAGATAGCACTTGCTTTTTTGTCAGTGGTTTAGGTATTGACAATACCGCTTTAATTCTGTCTTTTCCAATTGTTCGTCTGTTTTGAGATATCTCATGTCCTATATAGTGCACTTCTTTTTTCACCAATTGGAGTTTTCGTAAGGAAGCTTTGTGCCCCTGTGAAGCCAAATAATGTAACAAAGCATTTGTGTCAACAGTACAATTCTCCTCAGATGTTGAGCATACCAACAAATCGTCAATGTACTGAATTAAGGTACTGTCCCTAGGAAACACAAAACCAGCCAAATTCTCTTGCAAGGAAGCTGAATATACTGTCGGCGATTCTGAATAGCCCTGTGGACATCGAGTCCACTTGTACTTTTTGTTTTTGAATGTAAATGCAAACCAATTTTGAGATTCAGGATCAACTGGAACACTGAAAAATGCATTAGCCAAATCTATCACAGTGAACCAATCTGCATTACCAGGTACTGAAGACAAAATTGTTGCTGGGTTAGGTACAACAGGTGCTCGAGCAAATACAGCTTCATTTACAGCACGCAAATCATGAACATTGGAAGTTCTTCAGATTTGTAGCGAAGAGAAAGGTAGAACTGATTAGTTATTTCAGAAACATTTGTTTGGGGACTTTTACTATCTTCCTGTAGAATGGCAGTAGAATCTGAGGCTTGCTCAGGAAGTCATGATCTTTGAAATGGGCGGTTCTTGTTGGCAAATGGTCTATTTACTGACACATCTCCAGTTGGTGGGTATGATTTTCCTTGATAATTATCCCATTCCTGTGGTAGTATTTCAGTGCAATCCTGGGCCCAATGGCCTTTTTTATGACACCTGCGACAGGTATCTCTGTCTCCAAAGAAAGGTTTCCTTTCTTGTCCCCTCCCTCTATTTTCACCTCTTCCTCTGCCTTCACCTCTTCCTCTTCCTCTGTTTTCTGCTGTTGAATAATAAGCAAGTTGAACCATCTGAAGTTTCTCAATGTTCACTTTGGTCTTCTTTTCATTGTGATTATTATCATCCTGAACAATAGTTTCAGCATGTGAGCAGTATTTCTTTACATCAGTCAACCTAGCACTCTGCCATGCAACGCAATGCCTTACAAAAAGAGCTCTTATTTCTGGTAATAATCCATCCACCAAAGTCTGGACCAATTGTCTTTCCCATACTGAATCATCAACAGTAGTGGATGGTTGTTCATTTCCACTGTGTGCATTGAACACTTTAATCTTTCTTGAGAAATAATCATCAAACATTTCCCCTGATTTTTGTGTACATGTGTTCACAGTTGTCATATTTATCATTGGCTTGTATTTCATTTCTAGTGACTGGCGTAAAGCTGCAAGCTGAGTCTGATAGGTGGAAGTATTGTCAGTACTCCATGCAGCAGTTGCATCCCAATTAGCAGGTCGGACTTCGCCCCAACCAAGACCCATCTTAGTTGAGCAGACATGGTCCATTTCAGCTGAAGTAGGTCTGCACTGTGTCACTATTTTTTCCAGAGCGTTGGCAAATACTTTCCCATTATTCTTTGGTTCTGGAAGTTTTTCAATAATGGCTTGTAATTCTGCAACTTTCCATGGCCTGTAAACATGCTGTACGCCTCCCGTACCGTTTGGACATTCTATCATTGGTCCAAGCATCAAGTTGTTTACTTCAGACTGTTCTTCAGGCACAGATAAGAATTGTGGCTGTGGTGGTGCAGCTGACTGATAAACAGTTCCTCTTCTTGTCTTTCCATTGTTTGGAGTAGTACTGGCCCAGAAAGGGAAAGGGGATTTTACTGTGTTTGGAGAAGCAGGCTGCTTCATAGCTTGTTCTAGCAGACCCCTGTATGGTGGGGGTGATAAAGCCCCAAGGTTATTCACAGCAGTCTCAGCTTTGTTTACATTATCTCCTCCTTCAGCTCCTAAGTCTATCAGCAGATGAGGTTGCTGTGCAGCAGGCTGATCTCTGCTAATTTGTTGTGGAGGCTGTATTGGACAGTCCAGATCAAAGTCAACATTGTGAACACTGATCATCGTTGTTTTTGGTCGGCTATGAATCATCTGATTCGTGTGGCTGACCTTTCGACCCATGGCGCTCCAGACCCCAAGGCACTCTGTCATGTACTCAAATCCCAATCAGGGGGGGCAAACGGGCGAGGCTGATCAATGAGGTCTTTCAACATTGCTATGTCAGAATTTTCAAAAGAGCCATCTTGAGACCATTTTGGCTCAAAATCTGCAACAACCCTACAAAATGGCATTGTGTAATAAGTTGAGCCTGTCACCTCTTCAATCAGGCCACGAGGAGTCATTTTTATCATCTTTTCACTTACATCATCAGTACTCAATGAGACAAACACTCTAACGCTCTTACAAACTTGCTCAACCCTCTTCCTATTTTCAGCTTCCTTTTCCCAAAGTTTCAAAATCTCAAGCTGTTTAGACCATTTCTTATTAACTTTTTTACAGGCACTTACTTTAGCTTTTTTAATCTTTCTTCAAATCTTTTCGACATTCTTTTTCGCAGTGATATCAAAGAGGCATGGTGAAAACTCCCACTTTGAGGAAATCCCAAATTGCCATGCCATTTTGGCAAAAATGTTATGGCTGATTTACCATATTTGTCATACATACACTTGGCAGGACCCTGAAGGTCCTTCTGACGGCTGCTATTAGTGCCCATAGCAACCCCTTAATGATTTGTAACCCTTTGATTTAGTTAATCTTATTTTAACCTATATATCTATATATATAACAAAATGTGTTGTACTCTATATTTATTCTAGGTGAAAATAAATACTAAATCTTTTTATTTTAATATAGCTACTTCATATGCTCAGTAAATCTCTTTTTACTTTCCCTTAATGTTACTGTATGTAATATAATTTTCCCTTAAAAATATAATTAAGTACAATTCTTAATCAATGACAAATACCATGAAATTCACAATGCAATGCAATGGTAACAATCAGTTCTCAAAACTTCTCATAAAAACCACAATGTGACATAACTGTATCCTACAAAGACTATGCTAAAAGCAACAAATTATTGTTTCTTATTATTTCAATATAGCTACTACGTCAAATCACACATTGATCTATTAATTCCAATGTATTCACTCCAACTTCAGATCACTCTTTGATCTTCCACTCCTTATTTTTAAACTCACTAAACATTCAGCAGTCCTTCTTTCAGGAATTAGACGAAAGAACAAGCAGACACACTCCGAGCTGCTGCTCGACAATTAGAGCAGAATCAGGAGAAGGGGGGGGAGATACTTTCACAGACAAATACAGACACACCCCGGCTGGAGCTCTCAGCTTTTTCAGAAGAAAGGGGGGCTTCTTTGACCAACAAACAACAAACTATGGTATACCAAAAACATTTAGCGCTTTATCACAGACTCTACATTACGGCCTGACAAAACATGGAAAACTCCATTTTTGTATATAGTGAATTCACAGAGTCGCCAGGCAAGTTTTATACTTTTAACTCCCTGAACTCAGATCGGGCTTATTAATCTCTTAATTACCGAACGGACCGGATGTGCACTTGGCTCGCAAAGCAAATCATACCCCCTCAGCCAAATGAATATCTGAACCTTAAGACAATCATTAGGATCTTCTCAGGCAGAATTCACGACTACGAGGTCAGATACAGTGATTCCTCCAGCATAACATGTCCTTACGGCTAGCAAAGATCATATCCCCTCAATCAAACCCTTAGCTTCTCAGGCAGATTACGAGGTCAGATACAGTGATCTCTCCAGTATAAACATTTATCAACATAAAACAAGACCAACAAACAAAACAAACAATCAACAAACAAACAATCAACAGATCTCAACCATAACTGTGCAAATATCTCAAATCCACTCCTCTGCATTTCCTTTTAACCAATACAACTTCAAAAGTCATTTAATTCCAAATACGTTTTGCTTACTGTGAGTTGGTATTTCTTCTGTGGAAGTCCCAAGTCTGGTTTCTCAATTCTTTGAGTTTACCACAGCCATCTCAGGGCTGCCTGGCCAAGGGGAGTTGAGACCCCCAGAGAAGGAACACAGCAACTTCCAGCATTGGCAATCTCGGTAGGACCTCCAAAATGTTGTGGCGATCCAAGTACTCACACAACATGAAAGAATGAAACAGAGAGGAATCAATAAAACACAAACACAGGTATAGTTGATCAATTATTATTTCGTTGTACAACAATCAATAATAATGAGGAAAACATTACCTCTGCTCTCAAGCAGTCCTACAGCAATGCCTTCTTCGAATATTCAGAAACACAAGACACTTATAGGTTTCCTAAATGACACACGAACATGTTCCCTAATCATGTTTAACGCACACACATTGTCAGGTCTCCTAAACTTGGACGCACCAACATCAGAGCAAGATGATGTAAGTTCCAGATGTCAAAAGGTCATTATCTCATGAAGTCTTTAGGAGTCTTGCAGGATATGAATTATCCAATTAACAAACTATATATATCGTCTGCACATGAGCGCACATACATTTCTTTACATTAACTAACACACCAACATCCTTATCGTTTCTTAGCTAATGCATGCTGGATATGAACCACTAACTAACAAGACTTTAACTGTATTATATCTGAGGAAGACCTCTCTTGGAGTTCCTCTGACCTTTGCCAATTTACTTAACATGGGTACATCTGCTGTTAATTGCAAAGACCATTGATAATTAGCAAAGAGACTCATAGGCCTCTTCCAATATCTGGAAACTGTAATTAAATCATAGTTATATTGAGAAGGTCCAAGACTTGACATAACATACTCCTCAATGCATTCTTATGGGACTCAGTGCTGCAGTTGGTTGTCATGGTGTTGATGGGCAGATTGGAGCCACACACACACACACACACCTGAGTCACATCATCTAATCAGAACAGACACCATGGAAACCTTTGATCTCTGGACACACACACAGGTGTTATGATTGGGTGTTATGAGTAGGTGTTCAGGAACAGAAACAAACACTGACAGACTGGACTTTAACAGACTGTCTCAGCCTATTATTTTCTGTCTGATGGAGACTTCATACTGACTTCAACAGGTTCCACATATTTTATACATTATTGGTGACGTATGGTTTTAGTCGAAAAGTTTGCAGTCAAAATATTCTGCTGCTTTCCCAAGCCTTTTTACTTTCTTTTCTCTTCTTAATACAAATTCATTCACTACCACTTACATCTGATATTTAACTCCTTCAGCCTATTATCAGCTGCAGAAACCATTCAACTATTACATTATTCAGCTATTTCAGGACATCAAGGCTATACATGTTTTTTTAAACCTTTTCTTTTAAATATTAAGCTTTTTCTGCATTTTTGTAGCTAAAAGCAGCTACCATTCAGCTAATAACATATTCAGCTTTTTCTGCATTTTCAGCTAAATTCAGCCACAAATGTTCACAGTTTACAGCTTTCGCACGCATTTTATGCAGGAAATGCATTTTCTAGTTATTATTATTATTTCAGCCAATACTTTAGCACTCCATAACTTCAGCTTATTTTCAGCTACAGAAACCATTCAAATATTAAACTATTCAGCCTGTTCAGGAATCGATGGGAAACCTTCAAATATTTAAAATATTTTATACTTCTTGAAATATTCAGCTTTTTAAACTCTTTTTTTAACATGGAAGTCAATGGGAGATGCCTTCAAATCCTCTTTTCCTACACTTTGCGCCAAATGCTACTCCTTCCACATACTTTCAGCTAGACACTTCATTCCAACTTTCAAATGATCACAAGACCTTCAGCTATTCAAAATTGATTTTTATTTTTGATATCTTTTACACTTTTTGAGATATTTAACTTAGTTTGGAGCTTGGTAGAGAGGCCTTTTTCAGATTTTAACATTAGTGTGGATGGAGCAGCTCGTTAAGTCTAGAGTGCTTTGATCTCAAAACAGAGTGGAGGGGTGCTTCAAATTCTCCTCAAAAATGTTTGAAACTTGCCATAATTCCCAAACCCTACACTCCTCAGACATTTTTTCATGAAAAACTTAGGAAAACCTCTCCTAGGTTGGAAAAAAAAAATATGAAGAAAAAATATTAAACAAAATGCCTCTTGAGGGCATGAAGAGACAACAAGTCCAGCTAGCTCCCAATTGATTCCCATGTTAAATCTTTCCGGAATTTTCTTCAGAACAGAGAGAAGTTCACTTTAGACAAACTGCTCCCATCTCCACATTGTACACACAAAACCAAAAAAAACAACATATATCAGTTTATTGGGGTTCCCTGATGCTCACGGTCTGGTCATTTTTTGATAGGAGCCATAGTTTTTGAACAGGTGGCAAAATTGTCAGATATAATCCTCAATGCATTCTTAATGAGACTCAGTGCTGCAGTTGGTAAATCGTCATAAGTCGTCACCATGGTAACCTTTCATCTCTGGGTTTACACACACAGGTGTTTGTAAACATTCATTCACTACTACTTACATTTAATATCTTTATTTAACTCCTTGAGCCTAATTTCAGCTGCAGGAACCATTCAAATATCAAACTATTCAGCCTTTTCAGCACATGATGGGGAAACTTTCAACTTTTTCAAATATGTTATACTTTGATATACGTGATAGGGTGAAGAGAGAGAGGGCGATCAAGAGAAGAGAGAGAGAGGGTGATCAAGAGAAGAGAGAGAGGGCGATCAAGAGAAGAGAGAGAGAGGGCGATCAAGAGGAGAGAGAGAGGGCGATCAAGAGGAGAGAGAGAGGGCGATCAAGGAGGAGAGGAGGGGTGATCAAGAGAAGAGAGAGAGGGTGATAGAAGAGTGAGAGGGTGATAGAAGAGAGAGGGCGATCAAGAGAAGAGAGAGAGGGCGATCAAGAAGAGAGAGGGCGATCAAGAGAAGAGAGAGACAGGGCGATCAAGAGGAGAGAGAGAGGGTGATCAAGGAGAGAGAGAGGGCGATCAAGAGGAGAGAGTGATCAAGAGGAGAGAGAGTGGGCGATCAAGAGGAGAGAGAGAGGGTGATAGAAGAGTGAGAGGGATAGAAGAGAGAGAGGGCGATCAAGAGGAGAGAGAGAGGGCGATCAAGAGGAGAGAGTGATCAAGAGGAGAGAGAGTGGGTGATCAAGAGGAGAGAGAGACAGGGCGATCAAGAGGAGAGAGAGGGTGATCAAGGAGAGAGAGAGGGCGATCAAGAGGAGAGAGTGATCAAGAGGAGAGAGAGTGGGCGATCAAGAGGAGAGAGAGAGGGTGATAGAAGAGTGAGAGGGTGATAGAAGAGAGAGAGGGCGATCAAGAGGAGAGAGAGAGGGCGATCAAGAGGAGAGAGTGATCAAGAGGAGAGAGAGTGGGTGATCAAGAGAGAGAGAGAGGGCGATCAAGAGAAGAGAGAGAGGGTGATAGAAGAGTGAGAGGGTGATAGAAGAGAGAGAGGGCGATCAAGAGGAGAGAGAGAGGGCGATCACGAGAAGAGAGAGAGGGCGATCAAGAGGAGAGAGAGAGGGCGATAGAAGAGTGAGAGGGTGATAGAAGAGAGAGAGGGCGATCAAGAGAAGAGAGAGAGAGGGCGATCAAGAGAAGAGAGAGAGGGTGATCAAGGAGAGAGAGAGGGCGATCAAGAGGAGAGAGTGATCAAGAGGAGAGAGAGTGGGCGATCAAGAGGAGAGAGAGAGGGTGATCAAGAGAAGAGAGAGAGGGTGATAGAAGAGTGAGAGGGTGATAGAAGAGAGAGAGGGCGATCAAGAGAAGAGAGAGAGTGCGATCAAGAGGAGAGAGGGCGATCAAGAGAAGAGAGGAGGGTGATAGAAGAGTGAGAGGGTGATCAAAGAAGAGAGAGAGGGCGAACAAGAGAAGAGAGAGAGAGGGCGATCAAGAGGAGAGAGAGAGGGCGATCAAGAGAAGAAGAGGGCGATCAAGAGGAGAGAGAGAGGGCGATCAAGAGGAGAGAGAGAGGGCGATCAAGAGAAGAGAGAGAGGGTGATAGAAGAGTGAGAGGGTGATAGAAGAGAAGAGGGCGATCAAGAGAAGAGAGAGAGGGCGATCAAGAGAAGAGAGAGAGGGTGATAGAAGAGTGAGAGGGTGATCAAGAGAAGAGAGAGGCGATCAAGAGAAGAGAGAGAGAGGGCGATCAAGAGGAGAGAGAGAGGGCGATCAAGAGAAAGAGAGGGCGATCAAGAGAAGAGAGAGGGTGAGCAAGAGAAGAGAGAGAGAAGAGAGAGAGGGCGATCAAGAGAAGAGAGAGGGTGATCAAGAGAAGAGAGAGGGTGATCAAGAGAAGAGAGAGAGGGCGAGCAAGAGAAGAGAGAGAGAAGAGAGAGAGGGCAATCAAGAGAAGAGAGAGAGAAGAGAGAGAGGAGAGAGAGGGCGATCAAGAGAGAGAGGGCGAGCAAGAGAAGAGAGAGAGAAGAGAGAGAGGGCGATCAAGAGAAGAGAGAGAGGGTGATCAAGAGGAGAGAGAGAGCGATCAAGAGGAGAGAGAGAGGGCGATCAAGAGGAGAGAGAGGGCGATCAAGAGAGAGAGAGATGGCGATCAAGAGGAGAGAGAGAGAGCGATCAAGAGGAGAGAGAGAGGGCGATCAAGAGGAGAGAGAGGGCGATCAAGAGAGAGGGCGAGCAAGAGAAGAGAGAGAGAGGGTGATAGAAGATTGAGAGGGTGATCAAGAGAAGAGAGAGGGCGATCAAGAGAAGAGAGAGAGGGTGATAGAAGATTGAGAGGGTGATCAAGAGAAGAGAGAGGGCGATCAAGAGAAGAGAGAGTAATGTAACCTCCTAATGTAATGTATAACTCCTATGAAAATGTTCAAAAAGTGCTCAAACTTCACATGTGTGCCAGCCTTTTCAGCACATGATGGGGAAACTTTCAACTTTTTCAAAATATGTTATCCTTTTTAAAACATTCAGCTTTTTAAAGTCTTTTTTTAACATGGAAGTCATTGCAATGCATTTGAGCTGTAACAATTATCTCTCTCTCTCTCTCTCTCACACACACACACTCTCCCTCTCTCTCACAGACACATCAAGAGAAGTGAGAGAGGGTGATAGAAGAGTGATAGGGTGATCAAGAGAAGAGAGGGCGATCAAGAGGAGAGAGAGAAGGCGATCAAGAGAAGAGAGAGAGAGGGAAGAAAGATCAGAGGAGAGAGAGGGGGATCAAGAGAAGAGAGAGAGGGCGATAGAAGAGTGAGAGAGAGGGCGATCAAGAGGAGAGAGAGAGGGTGATCAAGAGGAGAGAGAGTGGGCGATCAAGAGGAGAGAGAGGGCGATCAATAGGAAGAGAGAGGGCGATCAGAGAGAGAGAGAGGGCGATCAAGAGGAGAGAGAGAGGAGATGGCGATCAAGAGGAGAGAGAGAGAGCGATCAAGAGGAGAGAGAGAGGGCGATCAAGAGGAGAGAGAGGGCGATCAAGAGAGAGAGGGCGAGCAAGAGAGAGAGATCAGAGAAGAGAGAGGGCGATCAAGAGAAGAGAGAGAGGGCGATAGAAGATTGAGAGGGTGATCAAGAGAAGAGAGAGAGTAATGTAACCTCCTAATGTAATGTATAACTACTATGAAATGTTCAAAAAGTGCTCAAACTTCACATGTGTGCTAACAGTTTTGAGATTTCTTCAAATGCCGTTGCCATGGCAACACAATGCTCACATGAAACACGATTTTCTCATAACTTCAGTGAAAATGCTCGAAATGGCCCAAAACTTCACAGGTTTGGTAACGATGCAGCCATCAACACATCTAAGCGTATTATGGGGTGTCATCAAATTCCGTTGCCATGGCGACAGATAATTCACCATCAAGTTAGTTCAAAAGTTTGTAGTTCAAATATTCTGCTGCTTTCCCAAGCCTTTTTACTTTCTTTTCTCATCTTAATACAAATTCATTCAATACTACTTACATCTGATATTTAACTCCTTCAGCCTATTTTCAGCTGCAGAAACCATTCAACTATTACATTATTCAGCTATTTCAGGACATCAAGGCTATACATGTTTTTTTAAACCTTTTCTTTTAAATATTAAGCTTTTTCTGCATTTTCAGCTAAATTCAGCCACAAATGTTCACAGTTTACAGCATTCGCACGCATTTTCTGCAGGAAATGCATTTTCTAGTTAGCTTTGGTCTTTAGATGTTCTGTTATTGTAGTTTGTGTTCGTTGAGCTGGAGTTGAACTTTACTAACTCTGTTTCATAACTCCAGGCTCCAGTGTTCTTCTCACCTGAACACACACCTGGATCTTCATACAGCTGATCCTCTAACATGACCAAACACTACAGCCCTCCACTTTCACTCCCTCCGTTTCTTCCTATAGGCGGACTATGCGGATGCCCACGAGGGCCCCCAAGCTGAAAGTTCAGGTTCAGCCTCAATATATTTGGGGAGAATTCAAATGAGCCGTCTTTATTTGTAGACAGCCGAGCCCCCTCCTGTGTTCGGTGAAGCATTATATGCTTAAGAATCAAATGTAGGATATAAACACATCTAAACTGCAATGATATAGCAAAGCTGAGGCTTGTGTTTGTGGGGTTATAAAGTCCAAATCATCGTTGGGCTGACAATGAGTGACGTCTGAGGAAGATGAGAAATGTAAATTATACATTGTTGAGAAAATGCTGCATCTCTTGCATTTATTGAGGTAGAGGAGCCTTATTGTTTGGCTTTTTAATATACTTTTTAAGTTTCAATTGCTTGGTTTTCGTGAAATTAGCCTGTTTTCCTCTTAACCTGTTAAGCACCTAGCCTGTTTTTCATGTTTCAGGCTCGAAAATGACATGCCCAAAACAAATGACTACAACTTAACTTCTAAAAGGGTTATATGAATAATTTCTTTTATCAAAGAATCAATATAGATGTTTTTTATTTTAAAGAAAATTCAGGTTTTACATAGTAAAAAACTGTAAATTATAGTGTCCGTCTAAAAATTCTTTTTTACAGATGGTGAAAACTACCCTTGGATGATGGGTTAGTAGACTAAAAGCTTTAGGAAGGGTTAGGGTTAGGTAGGTTAGGGTTAGGGTTAGGGTACGATAGTATTGCGATTCTACGATATGCTAAGTATTGCGATACGATATATTGCAATATTGCAAATCACATGGGTCATATCCATGTCCATCTTCCCTTCCTGGTTAAAACATGTATTTGCAATATGAATAGTTTATGTAAATAACCCAATGTGTGTTCTTTGAACCTGAAAAGGAGATGGCATTGTTTTTGTCACTTTCATTGCAATTGTATACATGTCTTAACTTCCTGTTTTATATACGACCATCTTTCGGAGGGATATGCTACAATTGATATAAAGAAAATATCGATACTTGGCATCCGTGCATCGATACAATATCGATTATTTCCCCCACCCCTAATAGACATGTTTTTTATATATTTGTTTATATCTGAGACCCATAATATATGCCTAAAAATAGCATGATAGGAGACCTTTAATATCCAATCAAATGTTCCCATTTATTTGTAACTCTTCTGAAGGAGCTAACCCAAACAGCATCTTGCATGGGGCCCCCAAACAGCATCTTGCATGGGGCCCCCAAACAGCATCTTGCATAGGGCCCCCAAACAGCATCTTGCATGGGGCCCCCAAAACAGCATCTTGCATGGGGCCCCCAAACAGCATCTTGCATACGGCCCCCAAACAGCATCTTGCATTGGGCCCCCAAACAGCATCTTGCATAGGGCCCCCAAACAGCATCTTGCATGGGGCCCCCAAAACAGCATCTTGCATGGGGCCCCCAAACAGCATCTTGCATGGGGCCCCCAAACAGCATCTTGCATGGGGCCCCCAAACAGCATCTTGCATGGGGCCCCCAAAAAGCTAGAAACGGCCCTGCTTTAAAATACAACTCTGTAGTTTTACATATATTGTCATATTTTCATTCTGCTAAGTGTTGTAGCTTTTAAGGTTCTGTGTATATTTACATTTACATTTGGTGTAAATACTTGTCTTATTCTTTTTTTAATTGTAAATAGTTTCTTAAAAATACTTATTTTTATTATCTTTATATTCTTGACCTTCTATTGCAACTTATTTTCTTATGTTGTTTATGTTCGCACCACCAGACACTAAGGCCCCGGCTCCACGGGAACGCATACGGCAAAACGCATCGGAGTAACGCAAACGCAAACGCCAAAAACCTTCCGCCCACACGCAATATACACCGGATTGTGTCAAGCTCCACGAGACGGCTCCGTTTACATCCAACCGCTGGAAAAGCTGCAGTTCATATGCCGAGCCTGTACGTGGCGCTGTAACTTCCTCCACAAAAGCAGCAACTTCCTCCACAAAAGCAGCGAAGAAGCATGGTTGTCATGGCTGCACTTCTGTGTATTCTCCGCGGTGGGGGCCGAGGGAACCGCGCAGAGTTGTTCGCCGGTCAACGTGTGTTAAAGTTTAAATCTTCCGGACAAAATTATAAAAGTGCCGGTCAAAGGTCTTCATTGTTATTTATTGAGCTTTAAAACAAATGAATAACGACTCGATATAATGATATATAATCATCAAATACACGGAGCCTCTCTTTTTCCCCTCTTCTCACAGCGTCAGTGTCTGTCTCATGCAGCAGCTGATCCAGTAATGAGTGACCCGACAGTAAAAATAAACATATTTATAACTAGTTTAGTTTGAGAGGTAATTAAAATAGCTAAGGGTGATGATCTGACTTGAAGTGTGTGTTTTGCTCCCGCTGCATCACAGCCGGAGGAGCTGCGTGTCTCCGTCCTGTCAGATTAGACTTCACTCGCGTTTATGTCCATATCGAGATAAAGATAAATAATCTGAATTCAGTGTGCAGTGTACTTTTGCGGGGGTGAGCAGCAGAGGCGGGGAGAGGGGGGCTATTGCGTCGTCATTATCAGAAACGGATGACCGTATAGGCTACCCCACGGCCCCGTTGGACCCCCCAGAGCGCTCCGTTCCCAGATCTATCCACCTTTGGACCCGTTGTCGTTTGCAGGGTCTGTTTCTACGTTTCCGTTACGGCGTCGTCGTCGAGCTTAAAGGGCTATACGCATGAGAAATATGCGGATTCAACCTGTTTTCGTTCCCGTGGAGCCTAGGCCTAAATCCACTTCCTTGTGTGTGTAAACGTATCTGGAAATAAAGGTGGTTCTGATGAGGGACTGCATTCAGAAGAACCTCTGCTATACAGTATACTAACCTAGGATGGTGTCAGACCAACATAAACATGAATACGTTCAGATAACAGGTTCAACCAGCAGGGATTCTGAACCAGAGGCTCCTTTAAATACTCAGGTAGAGCACAAGTACATCAAAATGGTACTTTAGTACAGCACATGAGTATATATACTTGGTTACTTCACTGTCTGTATATACAGTACAGAGAGGTGAGAGCAGATCAGAGAGTATTGATCCAGTGAGAACAAATACTCTCCTCTATCAGTTGAAGAAGCCCGTCTACAATCTACTGCTGGTTTTATAACCAAAGTATTTCCCTGTTTCTCTTCCAGGTCCCAGAGGGTTACCTGTTGACCCGTGTCCATCTCAAAATGGTCCACAGGCATCCCATAATCCTGCGTTTGGGGGGGAGACGTTTCTCCCTGTGATCAAAGCACTGGGTTCATCACCCCAGGTTCATTTAAAGGTCTCCTATCATGCAAAATGCACTTTTTGATGTCTTTTATACATAAATATGTGTCCCCGGTGTGTCAGGAGACTCACAAAGTGTCAGAAAATAAAACTCCATGAGCTCCATATACTGTTTCAGAAATAATCCTTGATGTGGTTTGGAACATGATGGCGTTTAATCACCGCAGCGTTTAGCTTTATCTCCGGAGAATTCTGAGCAGGCAAAAGCTTCCCCTCCTCTTTTTTTTTTGTATAAAGATACATACCCAGAATCAGCGTTTCTCTAACAGCTGGAACAGAGGGATATTAGGGATTCTAAAATGCATGATCTGTTTGGTATTTTGAGCAAACACTTCATAGACATTAGGGCTGGGAATCACCAGGCCCCCCACGATACGATACTATCGCGATACTTAAGCCACGATACGATAGTATTGCGATTCTACGATATGCTAAGTATTGGGATACGATATATTGCAATATTGCAAATCACACGGGTCATATCCATGTCCGTCTTCCCTTCCTGGTTAAAACATGTATTTGAAATATGAATCGTTTATGTAAATAACCCAATGTGTGTTCTTTGAACCTGAAAAGGAGATGGCATTGTTTTTGTTACTTTCATTGCAATTGTATACATGTCTTAACTTCCTGTTTTATATACGACCATCTTTCGGAGGGATATGCTACAGTTGATATTATAAAAAATCGATACTTGGCATCCGTGCATCGATACAATATCGCCACGCAAAGTATCGCGATACTATGCTGTATCGATTATTTCCCCCACCCCTAATAGACATGTAAAAAACATGTCTATTAGGGGTGGGGGAAATATATTTGTATTTATCTGAGACCCATAATATATGCCGAAAAATAGCATGATAGGAGACTTTTAATATCCAATCAAATGTTCCCATTGATTTGTAACTCTTCTGAAGGAGCTCTGCCTGGTGTCATTGAAACTCTGCTAAAGCTTTGTGTGCATGTAGTCTTTATGAAATGTGATCAGATGTTGTTGAAACCTTTAAGATGTGTTCTCTTCAGAACTGCTACAGGATGTGTATTTTGTAAATTGTGGCATTAAAAAGAAAAAAAAGTATCTTTAATATTTGTTTGTATGCTTCTTAGTTAACGTTAAGCTGTCTTTGGCTCTTTCTGCTGGAACAAAAGTACTTTTCCTCTCTGGGACGAATAAAGGTTTTCTGATTCTGATTCTGTGATTTCTTTAAAATGAAATGCATGAGCAGCTGAGCAGAGAGTGGGTTCAGTTTATTGACGGTGACGGGGGTCTGTGTCCACGTATAAAGAATCCATACAAATGTAATAAAAATAATAATCTTTGTTATGGATATATATGGAGTTATGGATAAAACAATACAATTAAATTAATAATAAATAATCCATAAAAATGTAATATAAGTAAATAAAAAAATGCATTCGGTAAATTCTCACACTTTGCTTCTGAGCTCTGTTTATGTAGCGCCTCCTTCTTAATCAGCAGATTGAAACTAACATCAAACTCATAAAATACATGACTAAACACAGATTAAAACGGAACCAGCCTGTTTAGAAAATGTGAGAAGTAGAAAGTACAGGTATTTGTGTTCAACATGTAAGAAGTAGAAAGTACAGGTATTTGGGTTCAACATGTAAGAAGTAGAAAGTACAGGTATTTGGGTTCAACATGTAAGAAGTAGAAAGTACAGGTATTTGTGTTCAACATGTAAGAAGTAGAAAGTACAGGTATTTGTGTTCAACATGTAAGAAGTAGAAAGTACAGGTATTTGTGTTCAACATGTAAGAAGTAGAAAGTACAGGTATTTGTGTTCAACATGTAAGAAGTAGAAAGTACAGGTATTTGGGTTCAACATGTAAGAAGTAGAAAGTACAGGTATTTGTGTTCAACATGTAAGAAGTAGAAAGTACAGGTATTTGGGTTCAACATGTAAGAAGTAGAAAGTACAGGTATTTGTGTTCAACATGTAAGAAGTAGAAAGTACAGGTATTTGTGTTCAACATGTAAGAAGTAGAAAGTACAGGTATTTGTGTTCAACATGTAAGAAGTAGAAAGTACAGGTATTTGTGTTCAAATGTAACGAGTAGAAAGTACAGGTATTTGAGTTCAACATGTAAGAAGTAGAAAGTACAGGTATTTGGGTTCAACATGTAAGAAGTAGAAAGTACAGGTATTTGGGTTCAACATGTAAGAAGTAGAAAGTACAGGTATTTGGGTTCAACATGTAAGAAGTAGAAAGTACAGGTATTTGTGTTCAAAATGTAAGAAGTAGAAAGTACAGGTATTTGTGTTCAACATGTAAGAAGTAGAAAGTACAGGTATTTGTGTTCAACATGTAAGAAGTAGAAAGTACAGGTATTTGTGTTCAAAATGTAAGAAGTAGAAAGTACAGGTATTTGGGTTCAACATGTAAGAAGTAGAAAGTACAGGTATTTGTGTTCAACATGTAAGAAGTAGAAAGTACAGGTATTTGTGTTCAACATGTAAGAAGTAGAAAGTACAGGTATTTGTGTTCAACATGTGAGAAGTAGAAAGTACAGGTATTTGTGTTCAACATGTAAGAAGTAGAAAGTACAGGTATTTGTGTTCAACATGTAAGAAGTAGAAAGTACAGGTATTTGTGTTCAACATGTAAGAAGTAGAAAGTACAGGTATTTGTGTTCAACATGTAAGAAGTAAAAGTAAAAAGTCGTCAGGAAAATAAGTAGTGGAGGAAAGTACTGATACCAGAAAATGTACTTAAGTACAGTAACAAAGTATTTGTACTCCACTACTTCCCACCTCTGAATATACTACATTTAAAAGCCAGTTATTATATATATTTAATCAAGAGGCTGGAGATGTATTCAAGGCGAGGTGCAGATACTGTAATAACAGAAGTGTCTGCAAAGAAATACATGCATTGCAACATATCTTTAAATTATGATATGTTGCAATGTTTAGTTTACTGTTTATTCAATAAAAATTGATCAATTAGCAGATTAAGAGAAAATAATAAGCATCTCTACACATTTTTATTTTATTTATTGGAATAATTTTGAGGGTTTTTTAAAATGTAATTTAAATATAATTTTAGATTTTTCTGCAGTGGTTACTTTTACATGCAATTCTTAAGAGACAGTCAGATTATTTTATGTAACTTTAAGAAAATACAGTTACCTTTTTTGTTGATCCCCATTACGTAATCCCATCACATGATTTATCCATTCCTCCTCAACCTGCCTAAAAAGAATGCAATAAGCAATTTTATCCATAAATCATCACATTATTTAGGTTTTTTTCACAGTAAACCCTCTCTATACCCCAGAGAGAGGGGATGCTGTGTGAATGTATAATTGATGTTGTCCTCCTCAGTATTCTGCATGAGTCTCTGCACACACTGACTGTCATCATCATGGAGGCTCTGCAGCAGTGAGCAGCACAACACCAGGCACCTCCATCTTCTTTTAGCCTTTATACTCCTCTCACGTCGGTAAGAGGACATTATTGTGTGTTATCGCATGGATTTTAGTGTTTTTATTGCATGCACTGAAGCATTTACAGCCACCGTGTGTCACTATGGATGATTCTGTGTTTGTGCACCGGGTTGCTAACCGGCCCGCAGACCACGGACGTTTATAAAATGTGTTATTGATGCACTAAAGGGGGAAAAACCACATATCTCCTTGTATATGTGTGTGTGTGTGTGTGTGTGTGTGTGTGTGTGTGTGTGTGTGTGTGTGTGTGTGTGTGTGGTGTGTGTGTGTGTGTGTGTGTGTGTGTGTGTGTGTGTCGTTGCACGGATTGCAGGTTAATATTAGCGCTGCTCACCGGGTGCAGGCAGGAGGAAAAGCCGCAGATTATTTGCGCGTTAATCCTGCACACAGACACGTCCTCTGCTTTCTGTCTGCAGGTGATCTCTCTGCAGAAACACCACCGAAAACACACCAGGATGAAGCATTTTCTGAGGTAAAGACACTCTTTAATTTGCATTTTATTCATTCAAAATCTCCGTTTTCTGTGCCTGTTTTCCTTCGTCCATTTCGATCCACTGCAATGTCTTGTTTGCACTAAACACTGCGGGATGTGTATTCCCAGTTCTCCCAGTGAAGGCGGATCGATTATCTTATTGTGGCCAGTATAAGTGGTTGTATGGAGGAGGAGGCCTCTTAATTATGGAGCACATGTACACCAAGTCTCTATTAATAGAGCTGTTGCTTTCTGTGTGTGGAAACCATTTATTCAGAACAAAAACACCTGTGAAAATTACATAGCAGGTCGAAATAATGAGAAATGGGATGCTTAGTCAAATATTGATAAGTCTATATATCTTGGGATGCTAAGTCTATATTTTGAGATATATGTCCACATTTTGGGATGCTAGTTCTACATTTTAAGTTGTAAGGCCTTATTTTGGGAAGCTAAGTCATTATTCTTAAAACAACACTCTTCTTAGTCGTTATTTGAGATGCTAGGTTGTTATTTTGGGATATATGTCGTTATTTTGAGATGCTAATTGTCATTTTTTGAGATGCTAGGTTGTTATTTTGAGATATAACTCAACATTTTGGGATGCTAGGTCTATATTTAACGTTGTTAAGGCCTTACTTTGAGATGCTTAGTCTATATTTTTGAGATATAGGTCACTATTTGAAATGCTAGGTTGTTATTTTCAGAAGAAGTTATGTTGGGATGCATATTTTGACATGTGTCGTTATTTTTTGATGCTAAGTCATTTTTTCAGATGCTAACTCATTATTCTGAGATGCTTATTCATTTATTTGACATGTTAAGTCATTATTATGAGACATATGACGTTATTTTGGGAGGCTTAGTCTATATTTTGAGATAGGAGTCGTTATTTTGGGATGCTAAGTCTATATTATGAGACGCTGTCGGTATTTTTAGATGCTAAGATATTTTTAAGTAATAATTTCCTTATGCTAACTCATTATTCTGAGAATCTTAGTCATCTTTATTTGAGATGCTAAATTACAAATAGGCCCTAATTCTGTGTTTCAGGATGATGTAATCACTACAACATAAGTGTGTTCCTCCTTCTTTCCTAACGTTCAGAGTAAATCCAGAGGAGGATAGAAATCATTTAGTCTCCACGTTTTTATAACGGGTCGCTGTGCATTTCCCAAGACACACATTTCCATTTTAGTCCTCAGTGTCATCTGTAAAAATAGCACACTTTGATCTGCTGCTGGGAGACGAGAAGTAACACACAATCTTATTTTTGTACTCTTATTGAGCCCATTTTACATCTTCACTCTGCATAGGATGGGATTTTATTATGAATCCCCCAAAATACTGAGCTAATAATCCGTAAAATCCTGTAAAAAACTATTTTTTTGCAATAATAAGGGTACATTTTAAGGAAACTATTAGGAGCTGCACATTTTTTTTTTAACGCTTGAAGTGACAGTTAATATAGAAAAAAGTATTGAAAATGTTCATAACAATATCATTACTGTTTTATTTTATTACCAAACTCAACAAATATTCAATTTACTAACATGTAAGACCAGCTTGACGTTTTTTTTCCCATTTATTGTTATTTTAGAGTACCAAGTCTTTACGTTTTTTCACTAACGGTTGAAGTGGCAGTTAATATAGGTCTGTAAACATAACGTAGTAAATAAACTCAAAACAATATCATTTATTGTTTTATATTATTACCAAAACTCCCAAATATTCAATTTACTAACATGTAAGACCAACATTTTTTTATCTAAATGTAATTTCCATTTAATATCAGTAGTAAATACTAATCAAGACTGCAAATAGTCCCTTTGATCAGAGTATCCTCCATAGCAACAGTCTGCTCTCCTTAGCGACGGTCTGCACTTCGTCGCAACGGTCTGCTCTCCTTAGCACGGTCTGCTTTCCTTAGCACGATCTGCTCTCCTTAGCGACGGTCTGCTCTCCTTAACAACGGACTACTAGCGAAAAATAACAGACCTCTGGAATGTCCAAATCGACCAATCAGAATAGTATTCAACCGACTATATTTGTAGCACTTTAACAGATGACACTGAAGTCCGTATCTCACCCTCTTTTGTCTTAATTTACATTATTTTATTTCATATTCTGTTTCTTGTACATATCCTATTGTATTTACATGTATAGAGACTTCTTGCACTATTTTTTATTTTTGTATTTTATTATATATCTATATAAGAATGACTAACAAAGCACTTATACACTAACAAAGGACTGGCTTATCTAAAGCCAGTTGAGAAGCACTTGAAATGTTCTGGCTCTATGAAACCTGATGTACTTATATGATTCTGTTTTCTTCAAGTTTGTATCTTCCTGGTCGAATGCACTTATTGTAAGTCTCTTTGGATAAAAGCGTCAGCTAAATGTGATGTAATGTAAAATATATGTTGCATTGTTGGAGGAGCTCAGGTCAGAAGAATGTAATTGCCATGGTTACACTGTAGCTTTGTGCATATGACAATAACACCTTTGATTCTTGAATCTCTGAAATCTGCAGGGTGGTGACGCAGTTCTTCGTCTTCCTGTACTGTAAGTGTTTGTGGCGAGGACTGAAGTTCGTCACCAGGAAGCTAACGGGTCGCTGCGAGCTGCAGAGGATCTGCTACAACAACAAGCATGGAGCCCGCAGGACCCTGAAGATAGGTAACTCTCTCACTGCCTGATAATAAAGTCATGTTTATGAAGCCGACAGTAATCAGAGGCGGGAAGCAACTAAGTAGATTTACTCAAGTACTGTACTTACTGTATTTTACTTAGTATTTCCATTTTATGCTACTGTGTACTTGTACTCCACTACAGTTCAGAGGTACATGGTGTACTTTTACTCCACTACATGTTTTAATACCTTTAGTTACTTCTCAGATGTGGATGAATGATGTGAAATATATCAAGTGTTAAATCGACTTTAGTTCCACCTGGAGTAAATCCACAAGCTACCCTGCAGTATACAAAAAGCCGCGTTCACACCAGTACTTTCCTGTACTTAGTTCCGGCACTAAGAGCCCTGGCGCTTTTAACCCCAGGGCACTTAGTACAGATCGCGTTCACACCGGAGTACTTTTCCCTGAGGGAAGATTACGCAAATGAGCCGCTGACGTCACTTCTTCTTCTTCTGCGTTGGCTTTATTGGCAGGCCACAAACCACTTCACGGCGAGTACAGTAGGTTGCGGTAAGCACCTTAAAGTTGTTTGCAATCCGCTGCAAAACAAGAGAAGAAGAAGAAAAACTTCCCGCGTATACTGCCTGTTGTTTACCTTCCGACCTCAGACATGATGGAGATGGAGTCGACTGAAGTTGTGCTGTTTGTGCTCATGTTATACAGCTTTGTAACTTCGTTAATGCGGCCATGAGCCTATTAGGCGTCCGACAAAAATCCGGAGCCGCCACACGTCGAATGCTATAATCGCAAAGTTTCTTCAGCATCAAAGGCAGTTCAAAAGCTGTAGGAAAAGGATTGGCCGACGGAAAGCACACATGATTGCCATGTTTCACCGTAGGATGGCTGATACAGGATCTGTTTAATCGCCATGTCGGTTTTCTTTATTGCACTCTCAAGACATAACATTAAATAGAAATATTTTAAATGTAACTAAAGTGTCAGTGGTACATGTCAGTAAACATTGTCAATATAAAATAAAGTGTCAGTTGTACTATATAATAACAGTAATAACAATATAATAAACTGTCCCAGGTGTAGGGAGTCTCAGCAGCAAACCCACCTTAATGATATATATATATCTTCCTGAGACCCACTGCATCCGTCTGCCATAAACACTATGCAAACATACATGTTAGTTTTGGCCCATAGTGGACTCCATGTTGTGTTGTGTGAAATGGGGGGGAATTAAAAGTTTAGGTCAAATAATATTTAAAATGATATAAATGATCATATTTGTGTATGTGCCGCTGCCATTCCCCCAAGGTTGCAACATTGATGATAAATAAATGACAAATAAAGCTTTGCCAGTTTATAACCGATGAAACATGATGGTATCAGAATAATCACTTACATGTGATGTATAGGATGCTACACAGGTCACAAAAGATAAAGTGTCAGGAGAAATAAGCTTAATCGCCATGTCGGTTTTCTTTATTGCACTCTCAAGACATAACATTAAATAGAACAATTTTAAATGTAAATAAAGTGTCAGTTGTACATGTCAGTAAACATTATATATAAAATAAAGTCATAACAGTAATAACAATATAAAATAAACTGTCCCACTGGTGTCCCAGTGTCAGGCACAATGCAACTATCTAGGCACATAAAGATCTTTAAAAGATACTTGCAGTTAATATTTTGTAATGTTGCATTTATGCAGTGGATTTAACAGCTGACATTTTTGAGCACTCAAAAACTGGTCCATCAATCTCATGAACACATTGTGTTTTCTTTTCCACAATTTAAAAATAAGTGTTGTTTCCCCAAATGTTACTTTTCAAAGAGGTGCTCTAAGCATCCACTTTGTCTGCATGCTCATAAGTGCTAACACTACAAACCAGCCCTGTGCACTAGGCCTGTTAAGTGTGTTTATTCACATTTTACTGAGAATTTGCTGCATTTAGACATTTGATGTCTGAATGTGTGTATGAGATGGGCCATTTCAGCTCCCAGTACTCCTAACAAACCCTTGATGATTTTATCCAGAGGCAATGTTAGAACAAAACACGACTGACCTAAACCTGACCCCATTTTCAACTCTGCTTCCAGGCATGTGCTTTATTTGTGAAAGTACTCCGGTGTGAACGCGGCTAAAGTCATTCAAACTAGCTGCACCTTTACCAGCTTTGAGAACACTTTCATGATCAATCATTATAAAACATATCATATATATTATTCTGAAATGGACCAATCTGCACAACGACTACTTTTACTGTACTTTCACTATATTTTGATGAGAATACTTTAATACTTTTACTTGAGGAACATTTGAATGCAGTACTTTTACTGAAACAGAGTATTCCTACACTCTGGTACTTTTACTTTTACTCAAGTACAAGATCTGAGTACTTCTACTTTTACTCAAGACAAGATCTGAGTACTTCTACTTTTACTCAAGTACAAGATCTGAGTACTTCTACTTTTACTCAAGTACAAGATCTGAGTACTTCTACTTTTACTCAAGTACAAGACCTGAGTACTTCTACTTTTACTCAAGTACAAGATCTGAGTACTTCTACTTTTACTCAAGTACAAGACCTGAGTACTTATACTTTTACTCAAGAACAAGATCTGAGTACTTCTACTTTTACTCAGGTACAATATCTGAGTACTTCTACTTTTACTCAAGAACAAGATCTGAGTACTTCTACTTTTACTCAGGTACAATATCTGAGTACTTCTACTTTTACTCAAGAACAAGATCTGAGTACTTCTACTTTTACTCAAGTACAAGATCTGAGTACTTCTACTTTTACTCAAGTACAAGACCTGAGTACTTCTACTTTTACTCAAGTACAAGACTGAGTACTTCTACTTTTACTACAAGATCTGAGTACTTCTACTTTTACTCAAGTACAATCTGAGTACTTCTACTTTTACTCAAGTACAAGACCTGAGTACTTATACTTTTACTCAAGAACAAGATCTGAGTACTTCTACTTTTACTCAGGTACAAGATCTGATTACTTCTACTTTTACTCAAGAACAAGATCTGAGTACTTCTACTTTTACTCAAGTACAAGATCTGAGTACTTCTACTTTTACTACAAGATCTGAGTACTTCTACTTTTACTCAAGTACAAGATCTGAGTACTTCTACTTTTACTACAAGATCTGAGTACTTCTACTTTTACTCAAGTACAATATCTGAGTACTTCTACTTTTACTACAAGATCTGAGTACTTCTACTTTTACTCAAGTACAAGATCTGAGTACTTCTACTTTTACTCAAGTACAAGATCTGAGTACTTCTACTTTTACTACAAGATCTGAGTACTTCTACTTTTACTCAAGTACAGATCTGAGTACTTCTACTTTTACTCAAGAGCAAGATCTGAGTACTTCTACTTTTACTCAAGTACAAGATCTGAGTACTTCTACTTTTACTCAAGTACAAGATCTGAGTACTTCTACTTTTACTACAAGATCTGAGTACTTCTACTTTTACTCAAGTACAAGATCTGAGTACTTCTACTTTTACTACAAGATCTGAGTACTTCTACTTTTACTCATACAAGATCTGAGTACTTCTACTTTTACTCAAGTACAAGATCTGAGTACTTCTACTTTTACTACAACATCTGAGTACTTCTACTTTTACTCAAGTACAATATCTGAGTACTTCTACTTTTACTACAAGATCTGAGTACTTCTACTTTTACTCAAGTACAAGATCTGAGTACTTCTACTTTTACTCAAGTACAAGATCTGAGTACTTCTACTTTTACTACAAGATCTGAGTACTTCTACTTTTACTCAAGTACAAGATCTGAGTACTTCTACTTTTACTCAAGAGCAAGATCTGAGTACTTCTACTTTTACTCAAGTACAATATCTGAGTACTTCTACTTTTAATCAAGTACAAGATCTGAGTACTTCTACTTTTACTACAAGATCTGAGTACTTCTACTTTTACTCAAGTACAATACTGAGTACTTCTACTTTTACTACAAGATCTGAGTACTTCTACTTTTACTCAAGTACAAGATCTGAGTACTTCTACTTTTACTCAAGTACAAGATCTGAGTACTTCTACTTTTACTACAAGATCTGAGTACTTCTACTTTTACTCAAGTACAAGATCTGAGTACTTCTACTTTTACTCAAGTACAAGATCTGAGTACTTCTACTTTTACTACAAGATCTGAGTACTTCTACTTTTACTACAAGATCTGAGTACTTCTACTTTTACTCAAGTACAAGATCTGAGTACTTCTACTTTTACTCAAGTACATATCTGAGTACTTCTACTTTTACTACAAGATCTGAGTACTTCTACTTTTACTCAAGTACAAGATCTGAGTACTTCTACTTTTACTCAAGAGCAAGATCTGAGTACTTCTACTTTTACTCAAGTACAAGATCTGAGTACTTCTACTTTTACTCAAGTACAAGATCTGAGTACTTCTACTTTTACTACAAGATCTGAGTACTTCTACTTTTACTCAAGTACAAGATCTGAGTACTTCTACTTTTACTACAAGATCTGAGTACTTCTACTTTTACTCAAGTACAAGATCTGAGTACTTCTACTTTTACTCAAGTACAAGATCTGAGTACTTCTACTTTTACTACAAGATCTGAGTACTTCTACTTTTACTCAAGTACAATCTGAGTACTTCTACTTTTACTACAAGATCTGAGTACTTCTACTTTTACTCAGTACAAGATCTGAGTACTTCTACTTTTACTCAAGTACAAGATCTGAGTACTTCTACTTTTACTACAAGATCTGAGTACTTCTACTTTTACTCAAGTACAAGATCTGAGTACTTCTACTTTTACTCAAGAGCAAGATCTGAGTACTTCTACTTTTACTCAAGTACAATATCTGAGTACTTCTACTTTTAATCAAGTACAAGATCTGAGTACTTCTACTTTTACTACAAGATCTGAGTACTTCTACTTTTACTCAAGTACAATATCTGAGTACTTCTACTTTTACTACAAGATCTGAGTACTTCTACTTTTACTCAAGTACAAGATCTGAGTACTTCTACTTTTACTCAAGTACAAGATCTGAGTACTTCTACTTTTACTACAAGATCTGAGTACTTCTACTTTTACTCAAGTACAAGATCTGAGTACTTCTACTTTTACTCAAGAGCAAATCTGAGTACTTCTACTTTTACTCAAGTACAAGATCTGAGTACTTCTACTTTTACTCAAGTACAAGACTGAGTACTTATACTTTTACTCAAGTACAAGATCCGAGTACTTCTACTTTTACTCAAGAACAAGATCTGAGTACTTCTACTTTTACTCAGGTACAAGATCTGAGTACTTCTACTTTTACTACAATATCTGAGTACTTCTACTTTTACTACAATATCTGAGTACTTCTACTTTTACTCAAGTACAAGATCTGAGTACTTCTACTTTTACTCAAGTACAAGATCTGAGTACTTCTACTTTTACTACAAGATCTGAGTACTTCTACTTTTACTCAAGTACAAGATCTGAGTACTTCTACTTTTACTCAAGAGCAAGATCTGAGTACTTCTACTTTTACTCAAGTACAAGATCTGAGTACTTCTACTTTTACTCAAGTACAAGATCTGAGTACTTCTACTTTTACTACAAGATCTGAGTACTTCTACTTTTACTCAAGTACAAGATCTGAGTACTTCTACTTTTACTACAAGATCTGAGTACTTCTACTTTTACTCAAGTACAAGATCTGAGTACTTCTACTTTTACTCAAGTACAAGATCTGAGTACTTCTACTTTTACTACAAGATCTGAGTACTTCTACTTTTACTCAAGTACAAGATCTGAGTACTTCTACTTTTACTACAAGATCTGAGTACTTCTACTTTTACTCAAGTACAAGATCTGAGTACTTCTACTTTTACTCAAGTACAAGATCTGAGTACTTCTACTTTTACTACAAGATCTGAGTACTTCTACTTTTACTCAAGTACAAGATCTGAGTACTTCTACTTTTACTCAAAGGCAAGATCTGAGTACTTCTACTTTTACTCAAGTACAATATCTGAGTACTTCTACTTTTAATCAAGTACAAGATCTGAGTACTTCTACTTTTACTACAAGATCTGAGTACTTCTACTTTTACTCAAGTACAATATCTGAGTACTTCTACTTTTACTACAAGATCTGAGTACTTCTACTTTTACTCAAGTACAAATCTGAGTACTTCTACTTTTACTCAAGTACAAGATCTGAGTACTTCTACTTTTACTACAAGATCTGAGTACTTCTACTTTTACTCAAGTACAAGACCTGAGTACTTCTACTTTTACTCAAGAGCAAGATCTGAGTACTTCTACTTTTACTCAAGTACAAGATCTGAGTACTTCTACTTTTACTCAAGTACAAGATCTGAGTACTTCTACTTTTACTCAACAAGATCTGAGTACTTCTACTTTTACTCAAGTACAATATCTGAGTACTTCTACTTTTATCAAGTACAAGATCTGAGTACTTCTACTTTTACTACAAGATCTGAGTACTTCTACTTTTACTCAAGTACAATATCTGAGTACTTCTACTTTTACTACAAGATCTGAGTACTTCTACTTTTACTCAAGTACAAGATCTGAGTACTTCTACTTTTACTCAAGTACAAGATCTGAGTACTTCTACTTTTACTCACAAGATCTGAGTACTTCTACTTTTACTCAAGTACAAGATCTGAGTACTTCTACTTTTACTCAAGAGCAAATCTGAGTACTTCTACTTTTACTCAAGTACAAGATCTGAGTACTTCTACTTTTACTCAAGTACAAGACCTGAGTACTTATACTTTTACTCAAGTACAAGATCCGAGTACTTCTACTTTTACTCAAGAACAAGATCTGAGTACTTCTACTTTTACTCAGTACAAGATCTGAGTACTTCTACTTTTACTACAAGATCTGAGTACTTCTACTTTTACTACAATATCTGAGTACTTCTACTTTTACTCAAGTACAAGATCTGAGTACTTCTACTTTTACTCAAGTACAAGATCTGAGTACTTCTACTTTTACTACAAGATCTGAGTACTTCTACTTTTACTCAAGTACAATATCTGAGTACTTCTACTTTTACTCAAGAGCAAGATCTGAGTACTTCTACTTTTACTCAAGACAAGATCTGAGTACTTCTACTTTTACTCAAGTACAAGATCTGAGTACTTCTACTTTTACTACAAGATCTGAGTACTTCTACTTTTACTCAAGTACAAGATCTGAGTACTTCTACTTTTACTACAATATCTGAGTACTTCTACTTTTACTCAAGTACAAGATCTGAGTACTTCTACTTTTACTCAAGTACAAGATCTGAGTACTTCTACTTTTACTACAAGATCTGAGTACTTCTACTTTTACTCAAGTACAATATCTGAGTACTTCTACTTTTACTACAAGATCTGAGTACTTCTACTTTTACTCAAGTACAAGATCTGAGTACTTCTACTTTTACTCAAGTACAAGATCTGAGTACTTCTACTTTTACTACAAGATCTGAGTACTTCTACTTTTACTCAAGTACAAGATCTGAGTACTTCTACTTTTACTCAAGAGCAAGATCTGAGTACTTCTACTTTTACTCAAGTACAATATCTGAGTACTTCTACTTTTAATCAAGTACAAGATCTGAGTACTTCTACTTTTACTACAAGATCTGAGTACTTCTACTTTTACTCAAGTACAATATCTGAGTACTTCTACTTTTACTACAAGATCTGAGTACTTCTACTTTTACTCAAGTACAAGATCTGAGTACTTCTACTTTTACTCAAGTACAAGATCTGAGTACTTCTACTTTTACTACAAGATCTGAGTACTTCTTTTACTCAAGTACAAGACCTGAGTACTTCTACTTTTACTCAAGAGCAAGATCTGAGTACTTCTACTTTTACTCAAGTACAAGATCTGAGTACTTCTACTTTTACTCAAGTACAAGATCCGAGTACTTCTACTTTTACTCAAGAACAAGATCTGAGTACTTCTACTTTTACTCAGGTACAAGATCTGAGTACTTCTACTTTTACTACAAGATCTGAGTACTTCTACTTTTACTCAAGTACAATATCTGAGTACTTCTACTTTTAATCAAGTACAATATCTGAGTACTTCTACTTTTACTACAAGATCTGAGTACTTCTACTTTTACTCAAGTACATATCTGAGTACTTCTACTTTTACTACAAGATCTGAGTACTTCTACTTTTACTCAAGTACAAGATCTGAGTACTTCTACTTTTACTACAAGATCTGAGTACTTCTACTTTTACTCAAGTACAAGATCGAGTACTTCTACTTTTACTCAAGAGCAAGATCTGAGTACTTCTACTTTTAATCAAGTACAAGATCTGAGTACTTCTACTTTTACTACAAGATCTGAGTACTTCTACTTTTACTCAAGTACAAGATCTGAGTACTTCTACTTTTACTCAAGTACAAGATCTGAGTACTTCTACTTTTACTCAAGAACAAGATCTGAGTACTTCTACTTTTACTACAAGATCTGAGTACTTCTACTTTTACTCAAGTACAAGATCTGAGTACTTCTACTTTTACTCAAGTACAAGATCTGAGTACTTCTACTTTTACTACAAGATCTGAGTACTTCTACTTTTACTGAAGTACAAAAACACTCTAAATGGCAGGAGTGTAAATATCCTGATTATCATTTCCTAGTTTTTGGAGTTATTGTAATTTTAATAATCAAATAATTGATGTTTTACTTAATGTTGTTTTCTTTTCCAGAATCATCTCTGCGGTGTTCCAAAAATACGGTACGTCTCTTAATCCTCAGTTTGAATATCGTGTGTCGTTTCATTTTTTAACTTTGATCAAATTACATCTTCATCTTCTGTTTTCCCCCCTCCTCTCCTCTGCAGCTGCTTCAGTCTGCGCTCAGCGTTCATCCTGATAAAGTGGAGAAGACCATCGAGACATCATGGCGCTGAAGAAGATCAACCCTGACACCAACCCACAGTGAGACTTGATCTGTTTCTGTCACTTCATCCCTTCTGTGAGGGTTAGCGTCAGTTAGCATCTCTGAATCCGACTGTGAAGAGTATCAATAACACTTTACTAAAGAGTATCAATAACACTTTACTAAAGAGTATCAATAACACTTTACTAAAGAGTATCAATAACACTTTACTAAAGAGTATCAATAACACTTTACTAAAGAGTATCAATAACACTTTACTAAAGAGTATCAATAACACTTTACTAAAGAGTATCAATAACACTTTACCAAAGAGTATCAATAACACTTTACTAAAGAGTATCAATAACACTTTACTAAAGAGTATCAATTACACTTTACTAAAGAGTATCAATACACTTTACTAAAGAGTATCAATAACACTTTACTAAAGAGTATCAATAACACTTTACTAAAGAGTATCAATAACACTTTACTAAAGAGTATCAATAACACTTTACTAAAGTATCAATAACACTTTACTAAAGAGTATCAATAACACTTTACCAAAGAGTATCAATAACACTTTACCAAAGAGTATCAATAACACTTTACTAAAGAGTATCAATAACACTTTACTAAAGAGTATCAATAACACTTTACTAAAGAGTATCATAACACTTTACTAAAGAGTATCAATAACACTTTACTAAAGAGTATCAATAACACTTTACTAAAGAGTATCAATAACACTTTACTAAAGAGTATCAATAACACTTTACCAAAGAGTATCAATAACACTTTACTAAAGAGTATAAATAACACTTTACTAAAGAGTATCAATAACACTTTACCAAAGAGTATCAATAACACTTCTAAAGAGTATCAATAACACTTTACTAAAGAGTATCAATAACACTTTACTAAAGAGTATCAATAACACTTTACTAAAGAGTATCAATAACACTTTACCAAGAGTATCAATAACACTTTACTAAAGAGTATCAATAACACTTTACTAAAGAGTATCAATAACACTTTACTAAAGAGTATCAATAACACTTTACTAAAGAGTATCAATAACACTTTACTAAAGAGTATCAATAACACTTTACCAAAGAGTATCAATAACACTTTACTAAGAGTATCAATAACACTTTACTAAAGAGTATCAATAACACTTTACTAAAGAGTATCAATAACACTTTACTAAAGAGTATAACACTTTACTAAAGAGTATCAATAACCTTTACTAAAGAGTATCAATAACACTTTACTAAAGAGTATCATAACACTTTACTAAAGAGTATCAATAACACTTTACTAAAGAGTATCAATAACACTTTACTAAAGAGTCAATAACACTTTACTAAAGAGTATCAATAACACTTTACTAAAGAGTATCATAACACTTTACCAAAGAGTATCAATAACACTTTACTAAAGAGTATAAATAACACTTTACTAAAGAGTATCAATAACACTTTACCAAAGAGTATCAATAACACTTTACTAAAGAGTATCAATAACACTTTACTAAAGAGTATCAATAACACTTTACTAAAGAGTATCAATAACACTTTACTAAAGAGTATCAATAACACTTTACCAAAGAGTATCAATAACACTTTACTAAGAGTATCAATAACACTTTACTAAAGAGTATCAATAACACTTTACTAAAGAGTATCAATAACACTTTACTAAAGAGTATCAATAACACTTTACTAAAGAGTATCAATAACACTTTACTAAAGAGTATCATAACACTTTACCAAAGAGTATCAATAACACTTTACTAAAGAGTATCAATAACACTTTACTAAAGAGTATCAATAACACTTTCCCAAAGAGTATCAATAACACTTTACTAAAGAGTATCATAACACTTTACTAAAGAGTATCAATAACACTTTACCAAAGAGTATCATAACACTTTACCAAAGAGTATCAATAACACTTTACTAAAGAGTATCAATAACACTTTACCAAAGATATCAATAACACTTTACCAAAGAGTATCAATAACACTTTACTAAAGAGTATCATAACACTTTACTAAAGAGTATCAATAACACTTTACTAAAGAGTATCAATAACACTTTACTAAAGAGTATCAATAACACTTTACTAAAGAGTATCAATAA
>JAAOOA010000916.1:97500-171237 GCA_012861695.1 Trematomus loennbergii | reverse complement strand
GCTCTCTGTAGTCATTTTGTGTCTCTCTGTAGCCATTTTGTGTCTCTCTGTTGTCTTTTGTGTCTCTCTGTAGCCATTTTGTGTCTCTCTGTAGCCATTTTGTGTCTCTTTGTAGTCTTTTGTGTCTCTCTGTAGTCTTTTGTGGCTCTCTGTAGCCATTTTGTGTCTCTCTGTAGCCATTTTTGTGTCTCTCTGTAGTCTTTGTGTCTCTCTGTAGTCTTTTGTGGCTCTCTGTAGCCATTTTGTGTCTCTGTAGCCATTTGTGTCTCTCTGTAGTCTTTTGTGTCTCTCTGTAAGGCAAGGCAAGGCAAGTTTATTTATATAGCACCTTTCAACACAAGGTAATTCAAAGTGCTTTACAAAAATGGAAGACATTAAAAATGGCATTTAAAATCAGTCATTAAAAAGAAAAGATAATAAAATAAACATTAAAAGAAAAAATACATGGATAAAAGTTAAAAGTTACAGTGCAGTTTAAGATGTGAATAGTTCAATTAAAAGCAGCGGCAAAAAGAAAAGTCTTCAGCCTGGATTTAAAAGTAGTAAGAGTTGCAGCGGACCTGCAGGTTTCTGGGAGTTTGTTCCAGATATTTGGAGCATAATAACTGAATGCTTCTCCATGTTTAGTTCTGACTCTGGGGACAGAAAGCTGACCAGTCCCTGAAGACCTGAGAGTTCTGGATGGTTCATAATTTAGCAGTAGGTCAGACATGTATTTTGGGCCTAAACCATTCAAAGCTTTATAAACCAGCAACAATATTTTGAAATCTATTCTTTGACACACAGGAAGCCAGTGTAAGGACTTCAGAACAGGAGTGATGTGATCCACTTTCTTAGTGTTAGTGAGGACTCGAGCAGCGGCGTTCTGAATTAGCTGCAGCTTTCTAATAGATTTTTTAGTGAGGCCTGTAAAGACACCATTGCAGTAGTCGAGTCTACTGAAGATAAAAGCATGGACAAGTTTTTCCAAATCCTGCTGTGACATTAGTCCTTTAATCCTAGATATGTTCTTTAGGTGATAGTAGGCTGATTTAGTAACTGTTTTAATGTGACTGTTGAAACTCAGGTCAGAGTCCATGACTACACCTAGATTTCTGGCTTTATCTGTTGTTTTGAACATTGCAGACTGAAGCTCAGCGCTAACTTTTATACGTTCTGCCTTGGCTCCAAAAACCATTACCTCAGTTTTATCTTTGTTTAATTGGAGAAAGTTCTGACACATCCAGTCATTGATTTGTTCAATGCACTTACTCAGTGTTTGAATTGGAGCATAATCTCCTGGTGAAATTGTTACGTAAATTTGTGTGTCATCCGCATAGCTATGGTAACTTATTTTGTTGTTTTTCATTATCTGAGCCAGTGGTAGCATGTAGATGTTAAAGAGAAGAGGCCCCAAGATGGAGCCTTGAGGTACCCCACATGTCATATTTGTCAACTCAGATGTGTATTTACCTATAGAAACAAAGTTTTTTCTGTCCTTTAAGTAGGACTCAAACCAATTTAGAACTGTTGCCGAAAGTCCCACCCAGTTTTCTAGTCGGTCTAGTAATATGTTGTGGTCAACAGTGTCAAACGCAGCACTGAGATCTAATAATACTAACACTGAAGTTCTGCCACTGTCTGTGTTTAAGTGGATGTCATTGAAGACCTTTACAAGAGCAGTCTCAGTGCTGTGGTTTGGACGAAATCCTGACTGGAACACATCCAAACAGTTATTTAAATGCAAGAAGTTACTCAACTGTTGAAATACAACTTTTTCAATGATTTTACCTAGAAATGGCAGGTTTGATATTGGCCTGTAATTGTTCATTACTGAGCATCTAGATTATTCTTTTTTAAGAGCGGTTTAATGACTGCAGTTTTCAGGGCCTCTGGAAAAATACCTGAGTGAAGAGATGTGTTTACTATATGAAGTAGATCTGAGGCCATGCAAGGAAAAACATCTTTGAAAAATCCTGTTGGAATAATATCAAGGCAGCAGGAGGAGGATTTCAGAAGTTGAATAATGTCCTCTAAGTTTTTACCATTAATCTGATGGAATTGTGTCATGGTGTTTGAATTGATATTAGGTGGACATAGGGACAACACATTTGCTGTACCTGATGCAGAGGCACTGACTGCTTGTCTAATTTTCTGAATTTTGTCAGTGAAGAAGGAGGCAAAATCATTGCACGCCCTGGTGGATAGAAATTCAGAGGCTACTGACACTGGGGGGTTAGTTAGTCTGTCGACGGTAGCAAACAAGGCACGTGCGTTGTTTTTGTTTTTGGTAATGATGTCAGAGAAGAAAGACTGTCGTGCGTTTTTCAATTCCAAATTATAAAGGCCAAGTCTCTCTTTATAGATTTCAAAGTGAACCTGGAGATTTGTTTTTCGCCACCTACGTTCAGCTTTTCGACACTCTCTTTTTTCTGTTCTCACGGTCATGGCCTTTCTCCATGGAGATATTTTCTTGCCAATCACTTCCTTTACCCTAGTTGGAGCAATGGTATCTATAACATTTTTAATTTTTGAATTAAAATGATCTACTAGCTCATTTACTGAGATGGTAGCAGGGGCAGGTGTGGATGAAAAATTATGAGTAAACATTTCCCTAGTATTTTCTGTTAAATATCGCTTTGTGGTTACCTCTTTCTGAACATTTTTGTGAACAGAAATAGAGCTCTCAAAGAAAACACAGGAATGATCAGAGAGTGCAACATCAGTCACCACAACCTTTGAGATATTCAGACCCTTTGAGATCATAAGTCCAGAGTTGTGCCCCTTATTGTGCGTGGGCTCCGCCACATGCTGAGGCAGTCCATAGTTATCAAGAACACAAAACAGTTCTTTAGCCCTCTGTCCTGGGGTTGTCAACATGGATGTTAAAATCACCAACAATGACTAGACGGTCAAAGTCAATACACACTATAGACAGCAGTTCAGTAAAATCATCAGAAAAGCTTGCACTATTTGGGGTGGTCTATAGATATTTAGGAACAGAGCTCGAGAGGAGCATTTCAGCTGAAGGGCCAATATTCAAAAGAAGCAAAGTCCCCATAAGATGTCTTCCTGCATTGAATGGAATCATTGAACAAAATAGCAACTCCACCTCCTTTCTTATACATTCTTTTCCTGACTCATAAAACTAAAGTTGGGAGGTGTTGATTCGATAAGAACAGCTGCACTGTTATTTTGTTCAATCCAAGTTTCCGTTAAAAACATAAAATCGAGATTGTGCTCAGTGATAAAATCATTGATTAAAAACGTTTTTCCTGCCAAAGACCTGACATTAATAAAGCTAGTTTAAGTTTGTTAAATACACTATCAGTAAAAAAAAATCTGTAGCCATTTTGTGTCTCTCTGTAGTCTTTTGTGGCTCTCTGTAGTCTTTTGTGGCTCTCTGTAGTCTTTTTGTGTCTCTCTGTAGTCTTTTGTGTCTCTCTGTAGTCCTTTAGTGTCTCTTTGTATCTCATTGTAGTCTTTTGTGTCTCTCTGTAGCCATTTTGTGTCTCTCTGTAGCCATTTTGTGTCTCTCTGTAATCCTTTAGTGTCTTTTGTATCTCATTGTAGTCTTTGTGTCTCTCTGTAGCCATTTTGTGTCTCTCTGTAGCCATTTTGTGTCTCTCTGTAATCCTTTAGTGTCTCTTTGTAGTCTTTTGTGTCTCTCTGTAGTCCTTTAGTGTCTCTTTGTATCTCGTTGTAGTCTTTGTGTCTCTCTGTAGCCATTTTGTGTCTCTCTGTAGCCATTTTGTGTCTCTCTGTAATCCTTTAGTGTCTCTCTGTAGCCATTTTGTGTCTCTCTGTAGTCCTTTAGTGTCTCTCTGTAATCCTTTAGTGTCTCTCTGTAGTCTTTTGTGTCTCTCTGTAGTCCTTTAGTGTCTCTCTGTAGTCTTTTGTCTCTCTGTAGTCTTTTGTGTCTCTCTGTAGTCCTTTAGTGTCTCTCTGTAGTCTTTTGTGTCTCTCTGTAGCCATTTTGTGTCTCTCTGTAATCCTTTAGTGTCTCTCTGTAGTCTTTTGTGTCTCTCTGTAGTCTTTGTGTCTCTCTGTAGTCCTTTAGTGTCTCTTTTGTATCTCGTTGTAGTCTTTTGTGTCTCTCTGTAGTCCTCTAGTGTCTCTCTGTAGTCTTTAGTGTCTCTCTGTAGTCCTCTAGTGTCTCTCTGTAGTCCTCTAGTGTCTCTCTGTAGTCCTTCAGTGTCTCTCTGTAGTCCTCATAGTGTCTCTCTGTAGTCCTCTAGTGTCTCTCTGTAGTCCTTTAGTGTCTCTTTGTAGTCCTCTAGTGTCTCTCTGTAGTCCTCTAGTGTCTCTCTGTAGTCCTCTAGTGTCTCTTTGTAGTCCTTTAGTGTCTCTTTGTAGTCCTCTAGTGTCTCTCTGTAGTCCTTCAGTGTCTCTCTGTAGTCCTCTAGTGTCTCTTTGTAGTCCTCTAGTGTCTCTTTGTAGTCCTCTAGTGTCTCTCTGTAGTCCTCTAGTGTCTCTCTGTAGTCCTCTAGTGTCTCTCTGTAGTCCTCTAGTGTCTCTCTGTAGTCCTTAGTGTCTCTTTGTAGTCCTCTAGTGTCTCTCTGTAGTCCTCTAGTGTCTCTTTGTAGTCCTCTAGTGTCTCTCTGTAGTCCTCTAGTGTCTCTCTGTAGCCTCTAGTGTCTCTCTGTAGTCCTCTAGTGTCTCTCTGTAGTCCTCTAGTGTCTCTTTGTAGTCCTCTAGTGTCTCTCTGTAGTCCTCTAGTGTCTCTCTGTAGTCCTCTAGTGTCTCTCTGTAGTCCTCTAGTGTCTCTTTGTAGTCCTCTAGTGTCTCTCTGTAGTCCTCTAGTGTCTCTTTGTAGTCCTCTAGTGTCTCTCTGTAGTCCTCTAGTGTCTCTCTGTAGTCCTCTAGTGTCTCTCTGTAGTCCTCTAGTGTCTCTCTGTAGTCCTTAGTGTCTCTTTGTAGTCCTCTAGTGTCTCTCTGTAGTCCTCTAGTGTCTCTTTGTAGTCCTCTAGTGTCTCTCTGTAGTCCTCTAGTGTCTCTCTGTAGTCCTCTAGTGTCTCTCTGTAGTCCTCTAGTGTCTCTCTGTAGCCTCTAGTGTCTCTCTGTAGTCCTCTAGTGTCTCTTTGTAGTCCTCTAGTGTCTCTCTGTAGTCCTCTAGTGTCTCTCTGTAGTCCTTAGTGTCCTCTGTAGTCCTTAGTGTCTCTCTGTAGTCCTCTAGTGTCTCTCTGTAGTCCTCTAGTGTCTCTCTGTAGTCCTCTAGTGTCTCTCTGTAGTCCTCTAGTGTCTCTCTGTAGTCCTCTAGTGTCTCTCTGTAGTCCTCTAGTGTCTCTCTGTAGTCTTTTGTGTCTCTCTGTAGTCTTTTGTGTCTCTCTGTAGTCTTAGTGTCTCTCTGTAGTCTTTAGTGTCTCTTTGTATCTCGTTGTAGTCGTTTTGTGTCTCTCTGTAGTCTTTTGTGTCTTTTCCTACACACCTTCTTCTCGTCTCCAGCGAGCTCGTGATGTGTTTTCTCCGCATGCTTCTGGAAACCCACAGCTGGTAGTTTTTAAAACAGGGCGACGTGGTGAATCTTCACTTCATCCATCAAGCTGCGTCCACTTTCCTGCAGCTCAGAGCAGGTGTTGCTAACGCGCTAATGACTGCTGTTAGCCTCTCTCTGCACCCCTCCCTCTTTACACCGCCTGACCTCTGACCCCTGCCCATAAAACAGGTACATATACCTGAGGCTCCCAGCAGCCCAGACTCAGACAGAGCACTAATTAGATCTCTAAAAAGGGACTCATTTCATTATGGAGCTTAATGAGTGCGGCTGGAATCAGGTCAGAGCGTTTCCTCCCGTTAGCATTAAAGGCGCCGCGATAATCAGGCTCTGAATGAACGCTTTGTTCTGATTCTTTTTCTCACAACAAGCGTCTCGCTCTGTTTCCTTTATCTCTCATCAGGTGGGAAACTGTCTGAGTTCCTATAGCCCCTCAGTCTCAGTGCTTCTGCTTTGTCCTGATTTTAATAGGAAGTGTTTAAGGAGCTTCTCCCAGGATCTGGTATTCCTCTGAAGTCCTGACACTCAGACCGAACTGATCTGTGGTCAGACTGAGAGCGGTTAGTTCTGCTTCATCATGTCTGTATGAGCCGGACATGAAGCCGACGTCTGGAGCTTCAGGGAGAAAGACTTTTAAAGGGACATTTAGAGTGTAGGAAAACAGAGATTAAAACTGGAGGACTTTTTGTAGTCCTTTCGTGTCTCTTTGTAGTCCTTGAGTGTCTCTTTGTAGTCATGTTTCTCTTTGTAGTCCTCTAGTGTCTCTATGTAGTCCTCTAGTGTCTCTCTGTAGTCCTCTAGTGTCTCTTTGTAGTCATGTCTCTTTGTAGTCCTATAGTGTCTCTTTGTAGTCCTCTAGTGTCTCTTTGTAGTCCTTAGTGTCTCTTGTAGTCCTCTAGTGTCTCTCTGTAGTCCTCTAGTGTCTCTCTGTAGTCCTCTAGTGTCTCTCTGTAGTCCTCTAGTGTCTCTTTGTAGTCCTCTAGTGTCTCTTTGTAGTCCTCTAGTGTCTCTCTTGTAGTCCTCTAGTGTCTCTCTGTAGTCCTCTAGTGTCTCTTTGTAGTCCTCTAGTGTCTCTTTGTAGTCCTCTAGTGTCTCTGTAGTCCTCTAGTGTCTCTCTGTAGTCCTCTAGTGTCTCTCTTAGTCCTCTAGTGTCTCTTGTGTAGTCCTCTAGTGTCTCTTTGTAGTCCTCTAGTGTCCTCTGTAGTCCTCTAGTGTCTCTCTGTAGTCCTCTAGTGTCTCTTTGTAGTCCTCTAGTGTCTCTCTGTAGTCCTCTAGTGTCTCTTGTAGTCCTCTAGTGTCTCTTTGTAGTCCTCTAGTGTCTCTTGTAGTCCTCTAGTGTCTCTCTGTAGTCCTCTAGTGTCTCTTTGTAGTCCTCTAGTGTCTCTCTGTAGTCCTCTAGTGTCTCTCTGTAGTCCTCTAGTGTCTCTTTGTAGTCCTCTAGTGTCTCTCTGTAGTCCTCTAGTGTCTCTTTGTAGTCCTCTAGTGTCTCTCTGTAGTCCTCTAGTGTCTCTCTGTAGTCCTCTAGTGTCTCTCTGTAGTCCTCTAGTGTCTCTCTGTAGTCCTCTAGTGTCTATTTGTAGTCCTCTAGTGTCTCTTTGTAGTCCTCTAGTGTCTCTCTGTAGTCCTCTAGTGTCTCTCTGTAGTCCTCTAGTGTCTCTCTGTAGTCCTTAGTGTCTCTTTGTAGTCCTCTAGTGTCTCTTGTAGTCCTCTAGTGTCTCTCTGTAGTCCTCTAGTGTCTCTTTGTAGTCCTTAGTGTCTCTTTGTAGTCCTCTAGTGTCTCTTTGTAGTCCTCTAGTGTCTCTCTGTAGTCCTCTAGTGTCTCTTTGTAGTCCTCGTGTCTCTTTGTAGTCCTCTAGTGTCTCTCTGTAGTCCTCTAGTGTCTCTCTGTAGTCCTCTAGTGTCTCTTGTAGTCCTCTAGTGTCTCTTTGTAGTCCTCTAGTGTCTCTCTGTAGTCCTCTAGTGTCTCTCTGTAGTCCTCTAGTGTCTCTTTGTAGTCCTCTAGTGTCTCTCTGTAGTCCTCTAGTGTCTCTCTGTAGTCCTCTAGTGTCTCTCTGTAGTCCTCTAGTGTCTCTTTGTAGTCCTCTAGTGTCTCTTTGTAGTCCTCTAGTGTCTCTCTGTAGTCCTCTAGTGTCTCTCTGTAGTCCTCTAGTGTCTCTTGTAGTCCTCTAGTGTCTCTTGTAGTCCTCTAGTGTCTCTCTGTAGTCCTCTAGTGTCTCTTGTAGTCCTCTAGTGTCTCTTGTAGTCCTCTAGTGTCTCTCTGTAGTCCTCTAGTGTCTCTTTGTAGTCCTCTAGTGTCTCTCTGTAGTCCTCTAGTGTCTCTTTGTAGTCCTCTGAGTGTCTCTTTGTAGTCCTCTAGTGTCTCTCTGTAGTCCTCTAGTGTCTCTTGTAGTCCTCTAGTGTCTCTCTGTAGTCCTCTAGTGTCTCTCTGTAGTCCTCTAGTGTCTCTCTGTAGTCCTCTAGTGTCTCTTTGTAGTCCTCTAGTGTCTCTTTGTAGTCCTCTAGTGTCTCTCTGTAGTCCTCTAGTGTCTCTCTGTAGTCCTCTAGTGTCTCTTTGTAGTCCTCTAGTGTCTCTTTGTAGTCCTCTAGTGTCTCTTTGTAGTCCTCTAGTGTCTCTTTGTAGTCCTTAGTGTCTCTTTGTAGTCCTCTAGTGTCTCTCTGTAGTCCTCTAGTGTCTCTTTGTAGTCCTCTAGTGTCTCTCTGTAGTCCTCTAGTGTCTCTTTGTAGTCCTCTAGTGTCTCTTTGTAGTCCTCTAGTGTCTCTTTGTAGTCCTCTAGTGTCTCTTGTAGTCCTCTAGTGTCTCTCTGTAGTCCTCTAGTGTCTCTCTGTAGTCCTCTAGTGTCTCTTGTAGTCCTCTAGTGTCTCTTTGTAGTCCTCTAGTGTCTCTTTGTAGTCCTCTAGTGTCTCTTTGTAGTCCTCTAGTGTCTCTCTGTAGTCCTCTAGTGTCTCTTGTAGTCCTCTAGTGTCTCTCTGTAGTCCTCTAGTGTCTCTTTGTAGTCCTCTAGTGTCTCTCTGTAGTCCTCTAGTGTCTCTTGTAGTCCTCTAGTGTCTCTCTGTAGTCCTCTAGTGTCTCTCTGTAGTCCTCTAGTGTCTCTTTGTAGTCCTCTAGTGTCTCTTTGTAGTCCTCTAGTGTCTCTCTGTAGTCCCTAGTGTCTCTTTGTAGTCCTCTAGTGTCTCTTTGTAGTCCTCTAGTGTCTCTCTGTAGTCCTCTAGTGTCTCTTTGTAGTCCTCTAGTGTCTCTTTGTAGTCCTCTAGTGTCTCTTTGTAGTCCTCTAGTGTCTCTCTGTAGTCCTCTAGTGTCTCTTTGTAGTCCTCTAGTGTCTCTCTGTAGTCCTCTAGTGTCTCTCTGTAGTCCTCTAGTGTCTCTTTGTAGTCCTCTAGTGTCTCTCTGTAGTCCTCTAGTGTCTCTCTGTAGTCCTCTAGTGTCTCTTTGTAGTCCTCTAGTGTCTCTCTGTAGTCCTCTAGTGTCTCTCTGTAGTCCTCTAGTGTCTCTTTGTAGTCCTCTAGTGTCTCTTTGTAGTCCTCTAGTGTCTCTTTGTAGTCCTCTAGTGTCTCTCTGTAGTCCTCTAGTGTCTCTTGTAGTCCTCTAGTGTCTCTCTGTAGTCCTCTAGTGTCTCTCTGTAGTCCTCTAGTGTCTCTCTGTAGTCCTCTAGTGTCTCTTGTAGTCCTCTAGTGTCTCTCTGTAGTCCTCTAGTGTCTCTCTGTAGTCCTCTAGTGTCTCTCTTGTAGTCCTTAGTGTCTCTCTGTAGTCCTCTAGTGTCTCTCTGTAGTCCTCTAGTGTCTCTCTGTAGTCCTCTAGTGTCTCTCTGTAGTCCTCTAGTGTCTCTCTGTAGTCCTCTAGTGTCTCTTTGTAGTCCTCTAGTGTCTCTCTGTAGTCCTTAGTGTCTCTTTGTAGTCCTCTAGTGTCTCTCTGTAGTCCTCTAGTGTCTCTCTGTAGTCCTCTAGTGTCTCTCTGTAGTCCTCTAGTGTCTCTCTGTAGTCCTCTAGTGTCTCTCTGTAGTCCTCTAGTGTCTCTTTGTAGTCCTCTAGTGTCTCTTTGTAGTCCTCTAGTGTCCCTCTGTAGTCCTTAGTGTCTCTTTGTAGTCCTCTAGTGTCTCTCTGTAGTCCTCTAGTGTCTCTCTGTAGTCCTCTAGTGTCTCTTTGTAGTCCTCTAGTGTCTCTTTGTAGTCCTCTAGTGTCTCTCTGTAGTCCTTAGTGTCTCTTTGTAGTCCTCTAGTGTCTCTTTGTAGTCCTCTAGTGTCTCTTTGTAGTCCTTAGTGTCTCTCTGTAGTCCTCTAGTGTCTCTTTGTAGTCCTCTAGTGTCTCTCTGTAGTCCTTAGTGTCTCTGTAGTCCTCTAGTGTCTCTTGTAGTCCTCTAGTGTCCTCTCTGTAGTCCTTTATGTCTCTCTGTAGTTCCTCTAGAGTGTCTCTTGTAGTCCTTTAGTGTCTCTCTGTAGTCCTCTAGTGTCCTCTTTGTAGTCCTCTAGTGTCTCTCTGTAGTCCTCTAGTGTCTCTTTGTAGTCCTCTAGTGTCTCTCTGTAGTCCTCTAGTGTCTCTTGTAGTCCTCTAGTGTCTCTCTGTAGTCCTTAGTGTCTCTTTGTAGTCCTCTAGTGTCTCTTGTAGTCCTCTAGTGTCTCTCTTTGTAGTCCTCTAGTGTCTCTTGTAGTCCTCTAGTGTCCTCTGTAGTCCTCTAGTGTCTCTTTGTCCTTTGTAGTCCTCTAGTGTCTCTCTGTAGTCCTCTAGTGTCTCTTTGTAGTCCTCTAGTGTCTCTCTGTAGTCCTCTAGTGTCTCTCTGTAGTCCTCTAGTGTCTCTTTGTAGTCCTCTAGTGTCTCTTTGTAGTCCTCTAGTGTCTCTCTGTAGTCCTCTAGTGTCTCTCTGTAGTCCTTAGTGTCTCTCTGTAGTCCTCTAGTGTCTCTCTGTAGTCCTCTAGTGTCTCTTTGTAGTCCTCTAGTGTCTCTCTGTAGTCCTCTAGTGTCTCTTTGTAGTCCTCTAGTGTCTCTCTGTAGTCCTCTAGTGTCTCTTTGTAGTCCTCTAGTGTCTCTCTGTAGTCCTCTAGTGTCTCTCTGTAGTCCTCTAGTGTCTCTCTGTAGTCCTCTAGTGTCTCTCTGTAGTCCTCTAGTGTCTCTCTGTAGTCCTCTAGTGTCTCTCTGTAGTCCTCTAGTGTCCTCTTGTAGTCCTCTAGTGTCTCTTTGTAGTCCTCTAGTGTCCCTCTGTAGTCCTTAGTGTCTCTTTGTAGTCCTCTAGTGTCTCTCTGTAGTCCTCTAGTGTCTCTCTGTAGTCCTCTAGTGTCTCTCTGTAGTCCTCTAGTGTCTCTTTGTAGTCCTCTAGTGTCTCTCTGTAGTCCTTAGTGTCTCTTTGTAGTCCTCTAGTGTCTCTTTGTAGTCCTTAGTGTCTCTCTGTAGTCCTCTAGTGTCTCTCTGTAGTCCTCTAGTGTCTCTCTGTAGTCCTCTAGTGTCTCTTTGTAGTCCTTTAGTGTCTCTCTGTAGTCCTCTAGTGTCTCTTTGTAGTCCTCTAGTGTCTCTCTGTAGTCCTCTAGTGTCTCTGTAGTCCTCTAGTGTCTCTCTGTAGTCCTCTAGTGTCTCTCTGTAGTCCTCTAGTGTCTCTCTGTAGTCCTCTAGTGTCTCTTTGTAGTCCTCTAGTGTCTCTTGTAGTCCTCTAGTGTCTCTCTGTAGTCCTCTAGTGTCTCTCTGTAGTCCTCTAGTGTCTCTCTGTAGTCCTCTAGTGTCTCTCTGTAGTCCTTAGTGTCTCTCTGTAGTCCTCTAGTGTCTCTTTGTAGTCCTCTAGTGTCTCTCTGTAGTCCTCTAGTGTCTCTTTGTAGTCCTCTAGTGTCTCTTTGTAGTCCTTAGTGTCTCTTTGTAGTCCTTAGTGTCTCTTTGTAGTCCTCTAGTGTCTCTTTGTAGTCCTCTAGTGTCTCTTTGTAGTCCTTGAGTGTCTCTTTGTAGTCCTTCTGTCTCTGTCTCTGTCTCTGTTGAGCTGTTGAGCTGTTGAGCTGCACCTATAGACGTAGTATATTAGCTAAATATATAACCCTAGTATGTAAACGATGTAAACGATATAAACGTGTGCGGAGCCTCAGAGCTCACCTGCTCCTCAGCGTTTGATGAACGTTCCTCTCCGTGGATCCACCATCATTACTCGGTCAGAGACAGTATGCTCTCCGCGCTCCGATGCTAACGAGGCGCCGCCACCATCGCTCACGCTGTAATTAGCGCCGTGCTCCTGGACACTCGGAGGCCCCCTTCGCCGCTAATGGAGTGAACACGGCAGAAAAGGAGCACTATTAAAGCCGACATGTTTCCAGATCGCCACGTGAAAACCCTCCAAAGATCATTCATCATTCCCTCCTCTGATCCTCCTCCTCTGGAAGCTCTCAGAGAACATTCAGACACACATGAGAGGCCGTTTGATCTGAGAGAGAGAAGATACCCAAAGGCCCTGCTATGACTCTATATCAGACATATTTAAACAGACCAGTGAAGAGTATTTCATCCACAGCAACATGTGCAGAGGTCAGAGGTCAAAGCCACCGCACCTTTTGCTCATGTCACCTGTACCCGATAATTGACAGGGGGGCGGGGCCTCGTGATGTAATGGTTTGGCAAGGCCAGAGCGCTGATTGGTCGGCGTGATGAGGGTGGGCGGGGTCAAGGTCGCTGCTGATGACATGGGGGAGAGTGTTTGTGGGGATGCAAACACAGAAAGGGAGAAAAGGGAGTCGTATAAGAAACGCCATAAATAAACCAGTTTGTAAATGAGCTATCATGTAAATTCCTTTTGTCCCAGTTAATGTGCTAATCTGCTCCTGGGGGGCACGTTGGATTAAACATGAAGTTTATGACCTGCAAACCCCCCCCCCCCTCTCCTCTCCAGCTGATCCAGAATCAGAATCATTTCCATCTGCAGTCCTGAGGAAGGTACAATCAACAAACACTACAAACATCTCTATCACACCAACAACTATAACACATGATTTAAGTACAGGTCAACACAATAACACATAGTACAGTTCAAATATAATATTACAGTACAGTTCAAATATAATATTACAGTACAGTTCAAATATAATATTACAGTACAGTTCAAATTGAAAAACTCAGATTACATTGTATTCAAAATGTTTTGCATCATAAGAGAAAGAGTTCAATGGGATCTGGTCCATCCTACATCCAGGACTTTGCGTAAAAGACATGTTTTTCTACACATTTTAATTCAGAAATGTTCTACCTGAGCGTCCAGACTTCTCTCTACCTGAGCGTCCAGACGTCTCTCTACCTGAGCGTCCAGACGTCTCTCTACCTGAGTCCAGACTTCTCTCTACCTGAGCGTCCGGACGTCTCTCTACCTGAGCGTCCAAACGTCTCTCTACCTGAGCGTCCAGACGTCTCTCCACCTGAGCGTCCAGACGTCTCTCTACTTGAGCGTCCAAACGTCTCTCCACCTGAGCGTCCGGACGTCTCTCTACCTGAGCGTCCAGACTTCTCTCTACTTGAGCGTCCAGACGTCTCTCCACCTGAGCGTCCAGACGTCTCTCTACCTGAGCGTCCAGACGTCTCTCCACCTGAGCGTCCAGACGTCTCTCTACCTGAGCGTCCAGACTTCTCTCTACTTGAGCGTCCAGACGTCTCTCTACTTGAGCGTCCAGACTTCTCTCTACTTGAGCGTCCAGACGTCTCTCCACCTGAGCGTCCAGACGTCTCTCTACCTGAGCGTCCAGACGTCTCTCTACCTGAGCGTCCAGACTTCTCTCTACCTGAGCGTCCGGACGTCTCTCTACCTGAGCGTCCAAACGTCTCTCTACCTGAGCGTCCAGACGTCTCTCCACCTGAGCGTCCAGACGTCTCTCTACTTGAGCGTCCAAACGTCTCTCCACCTGAGCGTCCGGACGTCTCTCTACCTGAGCGTCCAGACTTCTCTCTACTTGAGCGTCCAGACGTCTCTCTACTTGAGCGTCCAGACTTCTCTCTACTTGAGCGTCCAGACGTCTCTCCACCTGAGCGTCCAGACTTCTCTCTACTTGAGCGTCCAGACATCTCTCCACCTGAGCGTCCAGACGTCTCTCCACCTGAGCATCTAAAGCAGGGATGGGCAAATGGCGGCCCGGGGACGCGTTTTGTGTGTAGGCTATTGTGTTTGTTTCCCGGGAAACACTCACAAGAAACACCGGCTGTTGTTATGCCTGCTGAGACGTTAAGTTACTGCTTGTAATTATGTCTACAAGCTTCAAAGTTGTATTTATCATCTGAATTTGGCGAAACAAGTTTAATATTCTAAAAACCAAGACTTTGTTTATTTGAAATCAGATGAAAACAAACTGTAACGGGCCCTGCCGTGTTATCTATGATTACTATATGCTTTTCATTCATAATGTCAGCGGGAGGGAGGGGGAGCGGCCCTGAGGAACAGCAGAGAGTTGACAGGTGTCTGTGTGGACACTCCCCTTATTGTGCGTCAGCAGAGGCTACACGTGTCTTAGGTTCAAGTTAGACAACTAATGTCTGGGTTAGTGTTCCTGACTTCATGTTTAGGTCATCTTAATGGTTCATCTCAATGCACACACATTTTCCGTGCTTTCCAATAGTTTAAAATCGTTTTATTCCACTGTTAAATAACCTGTTCAATACAAACATGCCCCTTGTAAACATTAAATAACATTTCTGTGAAGTGATATTTGTTTAGTGAGCTTATTAGAGGATGTTCCCTGAAAGATCGTAAAATGTCAATGAGAAGTCAGACTTAGTATATTTGTTAATAATTACATACAACAGGAATGTGTGTGTGTGTGATCCAAGTGAAACTGCAGCCCCCTGGTGGCCAGTACATACATGATGTGGCCCCCACCACCATCCAAGTTGCCCATCCCTGACCTAAAGCCTTCTACCTGTAGACCTTACCTCTACCTGTGCACTGAAGGTGTCTCTGTCTCTGCTTCAGAAACAGGTGAAGCCGTTAAACTGCAGCTGTTTCCCTGAATTACAGCCGTTGGAGGTCACGCTGCAGCGGGCAGGCGGGGTTAATCACAGACCAACGCTTTCAGGTCCACGGGGGAACGCTTCTTTATGGCCTTTCACCCAAAAACAGAAGCTTAGCTCATAACTCACATAGCTCAGTAACACCCTCCCACTCATAGGGGGGGGGGGGGGGGGGCACGCTGTGAAACCACTCTATTTTTAACCCTGAACAGGATCTGTGAAAGTGGAACCCTAACGTGCCGAAAATCAAGTTTTGTGACATTTCTCTAAATAGTTTTAAAGAGACCCTAACCCTTTTAAAAGAGACCCTAACCCTTTTAAAAGAGACCCTAACCCTTTTAAAGAGACCCTAACCCTTTTAAAAGAGACCCTAACCCTTTTAAAAGAAACCCTAACCCTTTTAAAAGAGACCCTAACCCTTTTAAAAGAAACCCTAACCCTTTTAAAAGAGACCCTAACCCTTTTAAAGAGACCCTAACCCTAACACTTTGATGTCTGTCTGAAAAAGTACTTCACATCACATTTTTAGGTAACGCTGCTAACGGCTATTTCTGTATACTTTTAATGGTGCATTATGGGAAGTGTAGTTCCAGAACTTAAAGCGTGACTGTCTCACAAACCCACGGTCTTTAAAGCATAGAAAATGTTTCGACATCTTTACGTTTTCTTCAGTTGTAGTTATCGTTATGAATTCATTACAAAGGAGCTGCTAACACTATATACAGCATACTTGTAATGGTGCATTGTGGGAAGTGTAGTTCCAGAGATGAAAGGGGGATTGTCTTCCAAACACAAAGACTTAATAATCGCAAAACCACAACCTTTATTACGTTTTCTTCAATCCAGTGATGGTTATCTTTACATCCAATGTATACTGCTAATGGCTATTTCAGCATTCTTTTAATGGTGCATTGTGGGAAGTGTAGTTCCTGAAATGAAAGGGAGACTTTACAGCTAGCTTGAAAACCATAACATTTATTACGTTTTCTTCTATCCAGCTAATAATATCTGTTTGAAAGCAACGTTTTCAATCCAACGGCTAATTGGGCATACTTTTAACGATGCATTATGGGAAGTGTAGTTCCAGAAACACAGATTGTATTATCTTGGGAGCAGAAGAAGGTCTGAGGTTGGTTTAAACTCTGACTGAAGCTTTGACTGAAATATCCTCTGAGAGACGAGGTGATAATGTGTCGGGAGGAAACGTCCCTGAACCCAAGGACCTCCATCAATCCTTCAGAGAGGGGGGGGGGGGCAGCATACACTGAGTTTTATAAAGCTGCCTGTTTATGAGGATGATGATGAGGGGGGGGGGATATATATATAAATATATAAATATATATATAAGACAGAAAGAGAGAGGGAGATCCTGAAGGAAGGAACCCCCAGAGCTCAGATCAGCGTCAGAGAGACCGAATTTATAATCATAGTATTAATGCACATTTAAAATGCAATGGAGTCATAGAGAATTAATGTATCGGAAAAGAATCATAAAATACCATTTGAAATATAGGGAAGTAAACATGGACGTATGAAGAAAATAAGAAAAATGGAGGTTAATTAATTAATCCAAATAAATACAATACTCCTACTAAACTCTTTCCATGGCTAATTCAATTCAATATATTCCTCTGTTTACATGCAGCTTTGTAAACTCTGTAATATACGTCCTATCAGTTATATATACTTCCCTCTTCTTCTGTCAAATGAGGGTTTTTCAACATTTCATTCACTTAGCATAAAGGCTGTTAGCAGTATTTATGCTAAGCTAGCTAACTAGCCGCCGGCTGGGATTAGCGATGATGTCCTGTAACTTCAGGGAAGTCTTAATTTATAAAGTGTGTGTGTGTGTGTGTGTGTGTGTGTGGTGTGTGTGGTGTGTGTGTGTGTGTGTGTGTGTGTGTGTGTGTGTGTGTGGTGTGTGTGTGTGTGTGTGTGTGTGTGTGTGTGTGTGTGTGTGTGGGTGTGTGGTGTGTGTGTGTGTGTGTGTGTGTGTGTGTGTCCCTCAGGAACACCACTGCAGCGTCTTCTTGCTCGGGGCTTCTTCTCTTCTTCATGTGAAGGAATCAGCGAGTAATTGGATGAACAGAACAAGGTGACGTTATTCCGCTCTGTGAACCCACCTGGACACAAACAGATGAAAAATAATCATCTTCAGACGAACCAAGACGACACCTTTTGTCCCAGATTTTACACATTTTATACACTAAACGAGAGGAGGAGGTATTACATATAATGTGTGGGTTAATTAACCCTCCAGCTGATTTTAAACAAAGAACATGTGTGTTTAAATTGCTAATTTCTAGTCAGAGCGGAGCACGACTCCTGACTTTTCCGTGTGTTTTATTCTTATTTTGTTTTTTAAGTTATATCTGTTGTAATTTATTGTCGTTTATTGTGTTTTGTAGTAATGTGTTTTTTATTACATGTACAGCACTTTGGCTCGACCAAAAATCGCTTTAAATGTGCTTTATAAATAAAACCTGATTTGATTTGATAAATGACTACAAAGACTAAAGAGAGACAAAATGACTACAAGGACACACAAAATGACTACAAGGACACACAAAATGACTACAAGGAACTAGAGGCTGTGGGGATTGTCCACATACTGAATGTTTGTTAATCGCTTTGGATAAAAGCGTCTGACAAGTGACATGTAATGTAATGTAACTACAAAGTGACTACAAAAAGAGTTAAAAATGACTACAAATGGCTACATAGAGACACAAAGGACTACAAATGGCTACATAGAGACACAAAGGACTACAAATGGCTACATAGAGACACAAAGGACTACAAATGGCTACATAGAGACACAAAGGACTACAAATGGCTACATAGAGACACAAATGACTACAAATGGCTACATAGAGACACAAAGGACTACAAATGGCTACAGAAAGACTACAAATGGCTTACATAGAGACACAAAGGACTACAAATGGCTACATAGAGACACACAGGACTACAAATGGCTACATAGAGACACAAAGGACTACAAATGGCTACATAGAGACACAAAGGACTACAAATGGCTACATAGAGACACAAAGGACTACAAATGGCTACATAGAGACACACAGGACTACAAATGGCTACATAGAGACACACAGGACTACAAATGGCTACATAGAGACACAAAGGACTACAAATGGCTACATAGAGACACAAAGGACTACAAATGGCTACATAGAGACACAAAGGACTACAAATGGCTACATAGAGACACAAAGGACTACAAATGGCTACATAGAGACACAAAGGACTACAAATGGCTACAGAGAGACACAAATGACTACAAATGGCTACATAGAGACACCAAAGGACTACAAATGGCTACATAGAGACACAAATGACTACAAATGGCTACATAGAGACACAAAGGACTACAAATGGCTACAGAAAGACTACAAATGGCTACATAGAGACACAAAGGACTACAAATGGCTACATAGAGACACACAGGACTACAAATGGCTACATAGAGACACAAAGGACTACAAATGGCTACATAGAGACACAAAGGACTACAAATGGCTACATAGAGACACAAATGACTACAAATGGCTACATAGAGACACAAAGGACTACAAATGGCTACAGAAAGACTACAAATGGCTACATAGAGACACAAAGGACTACAAATGGCTACATAGAGACACACAGGACTACAAATGGCTACATAGAGACACAAAGGACTACAAATGGCTACATAGAGACACAAAGGACTACAAATGGCTAATAGAGACACAAAGGACTACAAATGGCTACATAGAGACACACAGGACAAAATGGCTACATAGAGACACACAGGACTACAAATGGCTACATAGAGACACAAAGGACTACAAATGGCTACATAGAGACACAAAGGACTACAAATGGCTACATAGAGACACAAAGGACTACAAATGGCTACATAGAGACACAAAGGACTACAAATGGCTACATAGAGACACAAAGGACTACAAATGGCTACAGAGAGACACAAATGACTACAAATGGCTACATAGAGACACAAAGGACTACAAATGGCTACATAGAGACACAAATGACTACAAATGGCTACATAGAGACACAAAGGACTACAAATGGCTACAGAAAGACTACAAATGGCTACATAGAGACACAAAGGACTACAAATGGCTACATAGAGACACACAGGACTACAAATGGCTACATAGAGACACAAAGGACTACAAATGGCTACATAGAGACACAAAGGACTACAAATGGCTACATAGAGACACAAAGGACTACAAATGGCTACATAGAGACACAGGACTACAAATGGCTACATAGAGACACACAGGACTACAAATGGCTACATAGAGACACAAAGGACTACAAATGGCTACATAGAGACACAAAGGACTACAAATGGCTACATAGAGACACAAAGGACAAATGGCTACATAGAGACACAAAGGACTACAAATGGCTACATAGAGACACAAGGACTACAAATGGCTACATAGAGACACAAAGGACTACAAATGGCTACAGAGAGACACAAATGACTACAAATGGCTACATAGAGACACAAAGGACTACAAATGGCTACATAGAGACACAAATGACTACAAATGGCTACATAGAGACACAAAGGACTACAAATGGCTACAGAAAGACTACAAATGGCTACATAGAGACACAAAGGACTACAAATGGCTACATAGAGACACACAGGACTACAAATGGCTACATAGAGACACAAAGGACTACAAATGGCTACATAGAGACACAAAGGACTACAAATGGCTACATAGAGACACACAGGACTACAAATGGCTACATAGAGACACACAGGACTACAAATGGCTACATAGAGACACAAAGGACTACAAATGGCTACATAGAGACACAAAGGACTACAAATGGCTACATAGAGACACAAAGGACTACAAATGGCTACATAGAGACACAAGGACTACAAATGGCTACATAGAGACACAAAGGACTACAAATGACTACATAGAGACACAAAGGACTACAAATGGCTACATAGAGACACAAAGGACTACAAATGGCTACATAGAGACACAAAGGACTACAAATGGCTACATAGAGACACAAAGGACTACAAATGGCTACATATGTTACAAATGGCTACATAGAGACACAAAGGACTACAAATGGCTACATAGAGACACAAAGGACTACAAATGGCTACATAGAGACACAAAGGACTACAAATGGCTACATAGAGACACAAAGGACTACAAATGGCTACATAGAGACACAAAGGACTACAAATGGCTACATAGAGACACACAGGACTACAAATGGCTACATAGAGACACAAGGACTACAAATGGCTACATAGAGACACAAGGACTACAAATGGCTACATAGAGACACACAGGACTACAAATGGCTACATAGAGACACAAAGGACTACAAATGACTACAGAAAGACTACAAACTACAAAGTCATTATAAATGGCTACATAGAGACTAGAGACCACAAATAGAGGTACAGCAACTATAAAGGGACTTCAGAGAGAATACAAAAGACTACAAATGACTAAAGACTACAAATGGCTACAAAGAGCCACACAAATGATACAAGAGACACATCATGACTACAAATAGAGGTAAATTGACTACAAATGACTTCAGAGAGACACAAAGGACTACAAATAGCTGTATAACAGATATAAAGGGACTTCAGAGAGACACAAAGGACCACAGGGACACTCAGAGGTCTGAAGGTGTGTGAACACCTGAAGTGTGAACAGAGATGAAGATGCTTCAGAGCAGATATCATGGGGGGGGGGGGGTCCTGTGGGACGTCCGCTGGGAAGAAGTGGGTCAAACGCTTGGCATGGCAGCTCGTTAGCATGGAGAGTAAACACACAGCACACACACACACACACACACACACACACACACACTCACTCACCTCAGCCCCTCCGGCTGTAATTGGCAACAATGAAAATTACACACAGGCTAATTAGCAGCTCAGACAGGAAGTGTGTTGTGTGTGTGTGTGTGTGTGTGTGTGTGTGTGTGTGTGTGTGTGTGTGTGTGTGTGTGTGTGTGTGTGTGTGTGTGTGTGTGTGTGTGTGTGTGTGTGTGTGTGTGTGTGTGTGTGTGTGAACATACATGCAGTAATAAAGCCATATATTGCAGTTCCAGTGTCTTTGATGGCACTTCTTCTGTTTTTATATATTTTTCATGCATTACATTTTATCTTCAGATTTGTATGCGCTCATTCTTTATTTAAGAATTATTATTATTTAACATTTTTATATATATATTTTCTATTTATAGGTTTTTGATTTTTATATTGCCACATTTTTTTTACTCGTGAATTATTTTGTATTTAATTCCACATTTCTATTTACTTTTATACTATTTTATTTATTAATCTTTTATAAATGTGATATATACGATTAGATATTTTAAGTATACATAATATTTCAAATCTTTCTGTATTGACCTTTTTTATTCAATAATCCACATTTATCTTCTTTAATTTCTCTATTCACTTCTGTATTGCTCCTCATATTACCTCAGTCTCTCCCCCTCAGTGTAATAGCGGGGTAGACAGCGCCCTCTGGTGGCTGCAGGCACGAACTGCACCTCGGTGTTTTTAATAGAAACAGGAAAACATTTTATTATTTTTTACAATTTTTTAAAAATAATTAAAGAAAGTCGATTTAATTTCAAATGTAACAAGTCATAATAATTTCTCGACAAGAGTAAAGGGGATCCATGTCAGAAAAACGGAAATAAATCAAGAAAAAGTAAAAAGATATTTAGGAAACTTTTTATTTTACAGCAAAAAACAAGAGAAATCTTAATGATGTCAGAGGTCATGATCTGGTGTGTGAGAGGAGTCTGGAAGCTGCATTTTGAGGGAGTTGTAGAGAAAAGTGGACCATTAAATAAACCCATCACCATGAAACCTCCCCACTTCATTACTGACACTTACACCATGATATTTAAATATGTAAATGAGGCTTCATGTCATGCTGAAATGACACAAACAGACAAATCAAAAAGTGTTACCTCCTCTTACCACAGCCTTTATGGGGCATTATAGGCTTACCTAATGACAGGAAATGTTAGAAAAGACTCATTAAATATGTACAAATCAAACTGTATATCGGTACATTTGCTGTGTAATTAATACCAGCTTTATTTAATGGACTCTTGCTGATAAACACACCTTTTAACCCCCTTTAGTCCAGCCTTCCTGTTTGCCCACCTGTGACCCCCACCTGCTGCATTCCTCTCAACCAAAGTGATCAATAAATCACGTATCCACCCCAAAATGTAACCGCCTCTTCCTGAGATCATACTTCTCCTCTCTGCTAAGTTTGATCAGAAAAGGAGCTGTAGTTTTTCTGTGATAGCTGGAACTAAATGGGACTTCCCGTGCACTCGACCTGTGAAACCGGACTGAGATTGCGCAGCAGAATTGAGATTTTCCTTTGAAGGCCACATGTAATTTGACAGGAGTTCGTACAGAGAAGAGTACCTGAACGCCTCAGGACTTATATGTGGATGCACAGCATTTGAAAGGCTCTGAGTGACACCTGAATGCAGAGTTGACACTGCAGGCACTTCACTTTTCAGCAGAATCAAAGGGAGATGAATTGTGTTGAAGCTGCGGAGAATGCAAATTGTGAAAAGCAGAACGACAGGTCAACGGAAAAAGTATAACATTAGACACTTTGACAGCTCTGCGACAAAAATGCACAGAAGAGGCCCGTACAAAGTGTCCCAGCTAAAAATAGATAATTAAAGTTACACTACGAAAATCTGCCCGAAAATACATGGGATTATACCGGATGATACCGGATGATACCGGATGATACCGGATGATACCGGATGATACCGGATGATACCGGATGATACCGGATTATACCCACATGTTGAGGCTACGAGCCTCTCTTCAGGATGAGAACATACTGACTACATAGTCTTTATTCTAAATGACTGAACCTCCAATCCACTTTAGTCCTCTAGTGTCTCTCTGTAGTCCTCTAGTGTCTCTCTGTAGTCCTCTAGTGTCTCTTTGTAGTCCTCTAGTGTCTCTTTGTAGTCCTCTAGTGTCTCTCTGTAGTCCTCTAGTGTCTCTCTGTAGTCCTCTAGTGTCTCTTTGTAGTCCTCTAGTGTCTCTTTGTAGTCCTCTAGTGTCTCTCTGTAGTCCTCTAGTGTCTCTCTGTAGTCCTCTAGTGTCTCTCTGTAGTCCTCTAGTGTCTCTCTGTAGTCCTCTAGTGTCTCTCTGTAGTCCTCTAGTGTCTCTTTGTAGTCCTCTAGTGTCTCTTTGTAGTCCTCTAGTGTCTCTTTGTAGTCCTCTAGTGTCTCTTTGTAGTCCTCTAGTGTCTCTCTGTAGTCCTCTAGTGTCTCTCTGTAGTCCTCTAGTGTCTCTTTGTAGTCCTCTAGTGTCTCTCTGTAGTCCTCTAGTGTCTCTCTGTCGTCCTCTAGTGTCTCTCTGTAGTCCTCTAGTGTCTCTCTGTAGTCCTCTAGTGTCTCTTTGTAGTCCTCTAGTGTCTCTCTGTAGTCCTCTAGTGTCTCTTTGTAGTCCTCTAGTGTCTCTCTGTAGTCCTCTAGTGTCTCTTTGTAGTCCTCTAGTGTCTCTCTGTAGTCCTCTAGTGTCTCTCTGTAGTCCTCTAGTGTCTCTCTGTAGTCCTCTAGTGTCTCTCTGTCGTCCTCTAGTGTCTCTCTGTAGTCCTCTAGTGTCTCTCTGTAGTCCTCTAGTGTCTCTCTGTAGTCCTCTAGTGTCTCTCTGTAGTCCTCTAGTGTCTCTCTGTAGTCCTCTAGTGTCTCTCTGTAGTCCTTAGTGTCTCTCTGTAGTCCTCTAGTGTCTCTCTGTAGTCCTCTAGTGTCTCTTTGTAGTCCTTTAGTGTCTCTTTGTAGTCCTTAGTGTCTCTCTGTAGTCCTCTAGTGTCTCTCTGTAGTCCTTAGTGTCTCTCTGTAGTCCTCTAGTGTCTCTCTGTAGTCCTCTAGTGTCTCTTTGTAGTCCTCTAGTGTCTCTCTGTAGTCCTCTAGTGTCTCTCTGTAGTCCTCTAGTGTCTCTCTGTAGTCCTCTGGTGTCTCTTTGTAGTCCTCTAGTGTCTCTCTGTAGTCCTTAGTGTCTCTCTGTAGTCCTCTAGTGTCTCTCTGTAGTCCTCTAGTGTCTCTTTGTAGTCCTCTAGTGTCTCTCTGTAGTCCTCTAGTGTCTCTCTGTAGTCCTCTAGTGTCTCTTTGTAGTCCTCTAGTGTCTCTCTGTAGTCCTTAGTGTCTCTCTGTAGTCCTCTAGTGTCTCTCTGTAGTCCTCTAGTGTCTCTTTGTAGTCCTCTAGTGTCTCTCTGTAGTCCTTAGTGTCTCTCTGTAGTCCTCTAGTGTCTCTCTGTAGTCCTCTAGTGTCTCTTTGTAGTCCTCTAGTGTCTCTCTGTAGTCCTCTAGTGTCTCTCTGCAGTCCTCTAGTGTCTCTTTGTAGTCCTCTAGTGTCTCTCTGTAGTCCTTAGTGTCTCTCTGTAGTCCTCTAGTGTCTCTCTGTAGTCCTCTAGTGTCTCTTTGTAGTCCTCTAGTGTCTCTCTGTAGTCCTCTAGTGTCTCTCTGTAGTCCTCTAGTGTCTCTTTGTAGTCCTCTAGTGTCTCTCTGTAGTCCTCTAGTGTCTCTCTGTAGTCCTCTAGTGTCTCTCTGTAGTCCTCTAGTGTCTCTCTGTAGTCCTTAGTGTCTCTCTGTAGTCCTCTAGTGTCTCTTTGTAGTCCTCTAGTGTCTCTCTGTAGTCCTCTAGTGTCTCTCTGTAGTCCTTAGTGTCTCTCTGTAGTCCTCTAGTGTCTCTCTGTAGTCCTCTAGTGTCACTCTGTAGTCCTCTAGTGTCTCTCTGTAGTCCTCTAGTGTCTCTTTGTAGTCCTCTAGTGTCTCTTTGTAGTCCTCTAGTGTCTCTCTGTAGTCCTCTAGTGTCTCTCTGTAGTCCTTCAGTGTCTCTCTGTAGTCCTCTAGTGTCTCTTTGTAGTCCTCTAGTGTCTCTCTGTAGTCCTCTAGTGTCTCTCTGTAGTCCTTCAGTGTCTCTCTGTAGTCCTCTAGTGTCTCTCTGTAGTCCTCTAGTGTCTCTCTGTAGTCCTCTAGTGTCTCTCTGTAGTCCTCTAGTGTCTCTCTGTAGTCCTTCAGTGTCTCTTTGTAGTCCTCTAGTGTCTCTTTGTAGTCCTCTAGTGTCTCTTTGTAGTCCTCTAGTGTCTCTCTGTAGTCCTCTAGTGTCTCTCTGTAGTCCTCTAGTGTCTCTCTGTAGTCCTCTAGTGTCTCTCTGTAGTCCTCTAGTGTCTCTCTGTAGTCCTCTAGTGTCTCTCTGTAGTCCTCTAGTGTCTCTCTGTAGTCCTCTAGTGTCTCTCTGTAGTCCTCTAGTGTCTCTCTGTAGTCCTCTAGTGTCTCTCTGTAGTCCTCTAGTGTCTCTTTGTAGTCCTCTAGTGTCTCTCTGTAGTCCTCTAGTGTCTCTTTGTAGTCCTTCAGTGTCTCTCTGTAGTCCTCTAGTGTCTCTCTGTAGTCCTCTAGTGTCTCTCTGTAGTCCTCTAGTGTCTCTCTGTAGTCCTCTAGTGTCTCTCTGTAGTCCTCTAGTGTCTCTCTGTAGTCCTCTAGTGTCTCTTTGTAGTCCTCTAGTGTCTCTTTGTAGTCCTCTAGTGTGTCTCTGTAGTCCTCTAGTGTCTCTCTGTAGTCCTCTAGTGTCTCTCTGTAGTCCTCTAGTGTCTCTCTGTAGTCCTCTAGTGTCTCTCTGTAGTGTCTTTGTAGTCCTTGTGTCTCTCTCTTCATTCTCAGTTCTTCTTTTGAGATGTTGTGTCTTTTTATTGTCATTTCCTGTCCTTTTTCTGACATGTTGTCTCTCTGTGTCCCTTTGTGTCTCTCTGTGTCTATCTGTGTCTCTCTGTGTCTCTCTGTGTCTCTCTGTGTCCCTCTGTGTCCCTCTGTGTCTCTCTGTGTCTCTCTGTGTCTCTCTGTGTCCCTCTGTGTCCCTCTGAGTCTCTCTGTGTCCCTCTGTGTCCCTCTGTGTCTATCTGTGTCTCTCTGTGTCTCTCTGTGTCCCTCTGTGTCTCTCTGTGTCCCTCTGTGTCTCTCTGAGTCTCTCTGTGTCCCTTTGTGTCTCTCTGTGTCCCTCTGTTTGCCCCTGTGTCTCTCTGTGTCCCTCTGTGTCTCTCTGTGTCCCTCTGTGTCTCTCTGTGTCCCTCTGTTTGCCCCTGTGTCTCTCTGTGTCCCTCTGTGTCTCTCTGTGTCCCTTTGTGTCTCTCTGTGTCCCTCTGTTTGCCCCTGTGTCCCTCTGTGTCTCTCTGTGTCCCTCTGTGTCTCTCTGAGTCTCTCTGTGTCCCTCTGTGTCCCTCTGAGTCTCTCTGTGTCCCTCTGTGTCTCTCTGAGTCTCTCTGTGTCCCTCTGTGTCCCTCTGTGTCCCTCTGTGTCTCTCTGTGTCCCTCTGTGTCTCTCTGAGTCTCTCTGAGTCTCTCTGTGTCTCTCTGTGTCCCTCTGTGTCCCTCTGTGTCTCTCTGTGTCCCTCTGTGTCCCTCTGAGTCTCTCTGTGTCCCTCTGTGTCCCTCTGTGTCTCTCTGTGTCTCTCTGTGTCTCTCTGAGTCTCTCTGTGTCCCTCTGTGTCTCTCTGTGTCCCTCTGAGTCTCTCTGTGTCCCTCTGTGTCCCTCTGTGTCTCTCTGAGTCTCTCTGTGTCCCTCTGTGTCTCTCTGTGTCCCTCTGTTTGCCCTGTGTCTCTCTGTGTCCCTCTGTGTCCCTCTGTGTCTCTCTGTTTGCCCCTGTGTCTCTCTGTGTCCCTCTGTGTCCCTCTGTGTCTCTCTGTGTCCCTCTGTTTGCCCCTGAGTCTCTCTGTGTCTCTCTGAGTCTCTCTGAGTCTCTCTGAGTCTCTCTGTGTCCCTCTGTTTGCCCCTGTGTCTCTCTGTGTCCCTCTGTGTCCCTCTGTGTCTCTCTGTTTGCCCCTGTGTCTCTCTGTGTCCCTCTGTGTCCCTCTGTGTCTCTCTGTGTCCCTCTGTTTGCCCCTGAGTCTCTCTGTGTCTCTCTGAGTCTCTCTGTGTCTCTCTGAGTCTCTCTGAGTCTCTCTGAGTCTCTCTGAGTCTCTCTGAGTCTCTCTGTGTCTCTCTGAGTCTCTCTGTGTCTCTCTGTGTGCCCCTGTGTCTCTCTGAGTCTCTCTGAGTCTCTCTGAGTCTCTCTGTGTCTCTCTGAGTCTCTCTGTGTCCCTCTGTGTCCCTCTGTTTGCCCTGTGTCTCTGCAGGCGAGATAGAGACGTCACAAAGTCCCTTCTCTCCGCCTGTGATGTGGAGACTGATGGTGACACAAGAGAAGCTCCTGAGGCCTCAGCAGGTTAGTGTGGTCTCTCAGCATTTTGAAGCTGACAGGAAGTGAGACTCATCATCTTCAGAAAACTGTCAACAAGCCTTTCTTTCTCCTGTGATATCTGCAAATACTTCCTTACTGTGCTTCAGTACCTGGTATCAGTACTTTACTCCACTACTTACTTTCTGACCACTTTTGTACTTTGACTTCTTACATTTGAACAAATACCTGTACTTTCTACTTCTTACATGTTGAACCAAATACCTGTACTTTCTACTTCTTACATGTTGAACACAAATACCTGTACTTTCTACTTCTTACATGTTGAACACAAATACCTGTACTTTCTACTTCTTACATGTTGAACACAAATACCTGTACTTTCTACTTCTTACATGTTGAACCAAATACCTGTACTTTCTACTTCTTACATGTTGAACACAAATACCTGTACTTTCTACTTCTTACATGTTGAACACAAATACCTGTACTTTCTACTTCTTACATGTTGAACACAAATACCTGTACTTTCTACTTCTTACATGTTGAACACAAATACCTGTACTTTCTACTTCTTACATGTTGAACACAAATACCTGTACTTTCTACTTCTTACATGTTGAACACAAATACCTGTACTTTCTACTTCTTACATGTTGAACACAAATACCTGTACTTTCTACTTCTTACATGTTGAACCAAATACCTGTACTTTCTACTTCTTACATGTTGAACACAAATACCTGTACTTTCTACTTCTTACATGTTGAACACAAATACCTGTACTTTCTACTTCTTACATGTTGAACACAAATACCTGTACTTTCTACTTCTTACATGTTGAACACAAATACCTGTACTTTCTACTTCTTACATGTTGAACACAAATACCTGTACTTTCTACTTCTTACATGTTGAACCAAATACCTGTACTTTCTACTTCTTACATGTTGAACACAATACCTGTACTTTCTACTTCTTACATGTTGAACACAAATACCTGTACTTTCTACTTCTTACATGTTGAACACAAATACCTGTACTTTCTACTTCTTACATGTTGAACACAAATACCTGTACTTTCTACTTCTTACATGTTGAACACAAATACCTGTACTTTCTACTTCTTACATGTTGAACACAAATACCTGTACTTTCTACTTCTTACATGTTGAACACAAATACCTGTACTTTCTACTTCTTACATGTTGAACCAAATACCTGTACTTTCTACTTCTTACATGTTGAACCAAATACCTGTACTTTCTACTTCTTACATGTTGAACCCAAATACCTGTACTTTCTACTTCTTACATGTTGAACACAAATACCTGTACTTTCTACTTCTTACATGTTGAACCCAAATACCTGTACTTTCTACTTCTCACATTTCCCAAACAGGCTGGTTCCTTTAGTTTGAATGTGTGTTTGGTGGCGTGATCATTATTATTTAGAGTCATTGCGTGCCTATTGATTTGAACACGATCCGTGTATCCATCATTTCCTGGTCTTCTCTAAAGAAGAGGGACCAATGAAAACGTTGTCATGTTGCCGTTGTTCAGCATGGAAACATTCATTAGCTAACAATGACATTATTGTTCTATTAATATAAAGGGAGGTCAGGTACTCTTTAAAACAGCTGCTAGTTATGGGTACTTTTTACTGAAGTACATTTCAGAGTTCTTTACTTTGACTTGAGTAAAGAAGTTTAGTCAGTACTTCTACTTTTACCAGAGTATTTTTAAACAGGAGTATCTGAACTTGTACTTGTACCAGAGTGTTTTTAAACAGGAGTATCTGAACTTGTACTTGTACCAGAGTATGCTAAGTGTTCAACATGCCTCTGAAATCTTGTCGATGACCTTACATTTTTAACCTCTGTTTGAAACTGCGGCTTCGAGTTGGACGGGTTAGTCCGGTGTTCAGCCGGCTCTCAGACATCGCACAGATTCTCAAAAAGAGCCTACAGAGGGAAAATGGTTACACGGACTCGGTTGACCCCCCAGAGCGTTTCGTTTGCAAATCTATCCACCTTGGGACCCGTTATCGTTTGTGGGGTCCGTTTCTATCGTGTAAATAATAGGGCTATACGCACGCGAAACTATGCAGATACAAGCAGTTTTGTCCTCGTGTAAACAGCGCCTTAATCTGTTGGAATAGAGTAGAAATATCAAATATCACTTTTCTTCTAATGAAATGCTGACATTACAAAAGGTTTTATACGGCAATGGCAGTGAGATCAACAAATGTGGTTTGAATGGAAGTCAATGAGGCATTTTTGAGAGAAATGAAATAATTCAAATAATGAAACAGGCGTTTAAAGGGTTAAAAAGATTGAATGTTTGGTCGTTCTGAGTACGTTAGAAGTTGTTTAAGTGATTCATGAAAAGAAAAGTAGACAAATATATTGATGTATGATTTAATAGCAGTTGTTTGGGGCGAGGAGGGCACAAGGGTTAATGTCCCACCTGTGTGTCTCAGGTGTTTTCTGTCCTTAATGTCCCCCCTGTGTGTCTCAGGTGTTTTCTGTCCTTAATGTCCCCCCTGTGTGTCTCAGGTGTTTTCTGTCCTTAATGTCCCCCCTGTGTGTCTCAGGTGTTTTCTGTCCTTAATGTCCCCCCTGTGTGTCTCAGGTGTTTTCTGTCCTTAATGTCCCACCTGTGTGTCTCAGGTGTTTTCTGTCCTTGTTGTCCCCCTGTGTGTCTCAGGTGTTTTCTGTCCTTAATGTCCCCCCTGTGTGTCTCAGGTGTTTTCTGTCCTTAATGTCCCCCCTGTGTGTCTCAGGTGTTTTCTGTCCTTAATGTCCCCCTGTGTGTCTCAGGTGTTTTCTGTCCTTAATGTCCCCCCTGTGTGTCTCAGGTGTTTTCTGTCCTTGTTGTCCCCCCTGTGTGTCTCAGGTGTCCTTAATGTCCCCCCTGTGTGTCTCAGGTGTTTTCTGTCCTTAATGTCCCCCCTGTGTGTCTCAGGTGTCCTTAATGTCCCCCCTGTGTGTCTCAGGTGTTTTCTGTCCTTAATGTCCCACCTGTGTGTCTCAGGTGTTTTCTGTCCTTAATGTCCCCCCTGTGTGTCTCAGGTGTTTTCTGTCCTTGTTGTCCCCCCTGTGTGTCTCAGGTGTTTTCTGTCCTTAATGTCCCCCCTGTGTGTCTCAGGTGTCCTTATGTCCCCCCTGTGTGTCTCAGGTGTCCTTGTTGTCCCCCCTGTGTGTCTCAGGTGTCCTTGTTGTCCCCCCTGTGTGTCTCAGGTGTCCTTGTTGTCCCCCCTGTGTGTCTCAGGTGTCCTTGTTGTCCCCCCTGTGTGTCTCATGTAAACAGCTCTCTTGTGTAAATGCTTCTGTTTTTCCAAGTGTGTCATGTTAGAAAGTATTCTCTGCAGATTGCTCTCGCTGCATTCCCCTCTGCTAATCGCTGGACTTCAGCCAGTTTGGGAGGTTTTATGACGAGTTGAGAAATCCATCAGACCTTCAGGGGGGGGGGGGGCAGACCGAGGCCTCATAAGAAGAGACTCTGAGGGGGGAAGGCACCTTATCTTGAGATCCTTCAGCCTCTTTCTCCAGAGCTGCTGCGGACCTCCATCCATCGACTCGAGGTGAGTCCTCGCTGATTCCCATCAATCTGTCACGGCTTCAGGGCCAAGTCGTTTAGTCCTGAGTGGGACTTTAGTGAAAGTGCAAAAGTGTTCAAATATGACTTTAGTGAAAGTGCAAAAGTGTTCAAATATGACTTTAGTGAAAGTGCAAAAGTGTTCAAATATGACTTTAGTGAAAGTGCAAAAGTGTTCAAATATAACTTTAAGTGCAAAAGTGTTCAAATATGACTTTAGTGAAAGTGCAAAAGTATTAAAATATGACTTTAGTGAAATTGCAAAAGTATTAAAATATGACTTTAGTGAAAGTGCAAAAGTGTTCAAATATGACTTTAGTGAAAGTGCAAAAGTGTTAAAATATGACTTTAGTGAAAGTGCAAAAGTATTAAAATATGACTTTAGTGAAAGTGCAAAAGTATTAAAATATGACTTTAGTGAAAGTGCAAAAGTATTCAAATATGACTTTAGTGAAAGTGCAAAAGTATTAAAATATGACTTTAGTGAAAGTGCAAAAGTATTAAAATATGACTTTAGTGAAAGTGCAAAAGTATTAAATATAACTTTAAGTGCAAAAAGGACACATTTTGCACGATTTCTGATAACAATACAAACGTTTTGTCAGCTAAATGTACTTTCCAAGTCCTCTGGGTGTTTCCTGTGTTATTGTGATGGATTTGATATTACCCTGTTTTAATAAGAGCTTGTTACTGGTTCACCTGCAGCTACTGTGCACTGTGTGGATTAGGGCTACACCATATGAACACATGTGACTGGTCCCATAGCTGCTTCTACTGGGTTTGAGAAAGTAGTTTAAAATAAAAAAATGTGCATGTAAACTAAATAATTACAAATAAAATGTAAAATAAAGAAAATTAAATAAAAAATATTCATAGAAAATGTTTTAAAAAATTGTAAAATTAAATATACAATAATTTTTACAAATATGAATTTATTGGAAAGAAAATGTTCCAATAAATACAAAATGAAATTACAATATTTATAAAAACACAGGACGATGGAGTAAAATGTCCAATAAAAGGTGAAATCAACACTACTACATCTGACTGGAGGATTCACAATGTGCTTTGAATGCAACGAAGCTGCAGATTGAACCTTTTGTACATTTGAACGGGACCTGAAGCTATTTCTGTGAAACATGAAGTTTAAATAATAAAAGGATCAAAAGTGTTTTAGAGTTTGTAAAAAGGCTCCGAGTGGCAGCGTCTCTCAGCGTGTGTGTGTGTGTGTGTGTGTGTGTGTGTGTGTGTGTGTGTGGTGTTGTGTGTGGTGTGTGTGTGTGTGTGTGGTGTGTGTGTGTGTGTTGTGGTGTGTGTGTGTGTGTGTGTGTGTGTGTGTGTGTGTGTGTGTGTGTGTGTGTGTGTGTGTGTGTAATACAGGCTTACTGACAGGTTGAATGTGTGTGTTCTCCACAGTGTGACAGTATCACAATGAGGCACGCTCTGCTCCTCCTGCTGGCAGGTAAGTGGTACTGCTGCATCTTATCAGTAAATACAGTACTTTTCCTCCACTACATGTATTTAATACCTTTAGTTACTTCACAGATGTGGATGAATGATGTGAAATATAACCAAGTGTTAAATCAGACTTTAGTTCCACCTGGAGTAAATCCACAAGCTACCCTGCAGTATACAAAGTCATTCAAACTAGCTGCACCTTTACCAGCTTTGAGAACACTTTCATGATCAATCATTATAAAACATATCATATATTTATTCTGAAATGGACCAATCTGCACAATGACTACTTTTACTGTACTTTCACTATATTTTGATGAGAATACTTTCTACTTTCACTTGAGGAACATTTTGAATGCAGGACTTTTACTGAAACAGAGTATTCCTACACTCTGGTACTTCTACTTTTACTCAAGTACAAGATCTGAGTACTTCTACTTTTACTCAAGAACAAGATCTGAGTACTTCTACTTTTACTAAGTACAAGACCTGAGTACTTCTACTTTCACTAAGTACAAGATCAGAGTACTTCTACTTTTACTAAGAACAAGATCTGAATACTTCTACTTTTACTAAGTACAAGATCAGAGTACTAGTACTTTTACTCAAGTACAAGATCTGAGTACTTCCACTTTTACTAAGTACAAGATCAGAGTACTTCTACTTTTACTCAAGTACAAGATCTGAGTACTTCCACTTTTACTCAAGTACAAGATCTGAGTACTTCTACTTTTACTCAAGTACAAGATCAGAGTACTTCTACTTTTACTCAAGTACAAGATCTGAGTACTTCTACTTTTACTCAAGTTCAAGATTGCAGTACTTCTCCAAACTCTGTGACGAACACACAATAAAATCAAATGAAAAACACAAGATCAATTTAAAAAACAAACAAATATCAATTCAATGGTTATGTCGACGTATTCATACATATAATACAAATAAATGATAAAAAAAAGTATAAATAACCAACATTAGCATTCGATACTTTTATTAAAATCAGTTCAGCGCAGAATTAGCTTATTTTAGGTTCATAGCGGTAATTAAACCAGATCATTAGAGCGACAGTAGCTTCCTGGAATCTGCTCTAATCCATATATCATTTTTATTTTCTACTCATTTAAATTTAGTTGCTGCCAGCCAGGTGGACCGTTCTCTGTCCAGCACCACGCCATCTGTGACTAACACTGATGAACCAACAACATACGCACCAACTGATGCGCCCACAGACGCACCAACTACAGCCGCTCCGACTACAGCCGCTCCGACTACAGCCGCTCCGACTACAGCCGCCCCGACTACAGCTGCTCCGACTACAGCCGCTCCGACTACAGCCGCTCCGACTACAGCCGCTCCGACTACAGCCGCTCCGACTACAGCCGCCCCGACTACAGCTGCTCCCACAACTGCAGCCCCGACTACAGCCGCTCCAACTACAGCCGCTCCAACTACAACTACAGCCGCTCCGACTACAGCCGCTCCGACTACAGCCGCCCCAACTACAGCCGCTCCAACTACAGCCGCCCCAACTACAGCCGCTCCAACTACAGCCGCCCCAACTACAGCCGCTCCAACTACAGCCGCTCCAACTACAACTACAGCCGCTCCGACTACAGCCGCTCCAACTACAGCCGCTCCAACTACAGCCGCCCCGACTACAGCCGCTCCGACTACTGCAGCCCCAACTACAGCCGCTCCAACTACAGCCGCTCCGACTACAACTACAGCCGCTCCGACTACAACTACAGCCGCTCCAACTACAACTACAGCCGCTCCAACTACAACTACAGCCGCTCCAACTACAACTACAGCCGCTCCGACTACAACTACAGCCGCTCCAACTACAGCCGCTCCAACTACAGCCGCTCCAACTACAACTACAGCCGCTCCAACTACAACTACAGCCGCTCCAACTACAACTACAGCCGCTCCGACTACAACTACAGCCGCTCCAACTACAACTACAGCCGCTCCAACTACAGCCGCTCCAACTACAACTACAGCCGCTCCAACTACAACTACAGCCGCTACAACTACAACTACAGCCGCTCCAACTACAACTACAGCCGCTCCAACTACAGCCGCTCCAACTACAGCCGCTCCGACTACAACTACAGCCGCTCCGACTACAACTACAGCCGCTCCGACTACAACTACAGCCGCTCCAACTACAACTACAGCCGCTCCAACTACAACTACAGCCGCTCCAACTACAACTGCAGCCGCTCCAACTACAGCCGCTCCAACTACAACTACAGCCGCTCCAACTACAACTACAGCCGCTCCAACTACAACTACAGCCGCTCCAACTACAACTACAGCCGCTCCAACTACAGCCGCTCCCTACAGCCGCTCCAACTACAACTACAGCCGCCCCAACTACAACTACAGCCGCTCCAACTACAACTACAGCCGCTCCGACTACAACTACAGCCGCTCCGACTACAACTACAGCCGCTCCAACTACAGCCGCTCCAACTACAGCTACAGCCGCTCCAACTACAACTACAGCCGCTCCGACTACAACTACAGCCGCTCCGACTACAACTACAGCCGCTCCAACTACAACTACAGCCGCTCCAACTACAACTACAGCCGCTCCAACTACAACTACAGCCGCCCCAACTACAACTACAGCCGCTCCAACTACAACTACAGCCGCCCCAACTACAACTACAGCCGCTCCAACTACAACTACAGCCGCTCCAACTACAACTACACGCTCCAACTACAACTACAGCCGCTCCAACTACAGCCGCTCCAACTACAGCCGCTCCAACTACAACTACAGCCGCTCCGACTACAACTACAGCCGCTCCGACTACAACTACAGCCGCTCCAACTACAACTACAGCCGCTCCAACTACAACTACAGCCGCTCCAACTACAACTACAGCCGCTCCAACTACAGCCGCTCCAACTACAACTACAGCCGCTCCAACTACAACTACAGCCGCTCCAACTACAACTACAGCCGCTCCAACTACAACTACAGCCGCTCCAACTACAGCCGCTCCAACTACAGCCGCTCCAACTACAACTACAGCCGCCCCAACTACAACTACAGCCGCTCCAACTACAACTACAGCCGCTCCGACTACAACTACAGCCGCTCCGACTACAACTACAGCCGCTCCAACTACAGCCGCTCCAACTACAACTACAGCCGCCCCAACTACAACTACAGCCGCTCCAACTACAACTACAGCCGCTCCGACTACAACTACAGCCGCTCCAACTACAGCCGCTCCAACTACAACTACAGCCGCTCCGACTACAACTACAGCCGCTCCAACTACAACTACAGCCGCTCCAACTACAGCCGCTCCAACTACAACTACAGCCGCTCCAACTACAACTACAGCCGCTCCAACTACAACTACAGCCGCTCCAACTACAACTACAGCCGCTCCAACTACAGCCGCTCCAACTACACCGCTCCACTACAACTACAGCCGCTCCGACTACAACTACAGCCGCTCCAACTACAGCCGCTCCAACTACAACTACAGCCGCCCCAACTACACTACAGCCGCTCCAACTACAACTACAGCCTCCGACTATAACTACAGCCGCCCCAACTACAACTACAGCCGCTCCAACTACAACTACAGCCGCTCCGACTACAGCCGCTCCAACTACAACTACAGCCGCTCCAACTACAACTACAGCCGCTCCAACTACAACTACAGCCGCTCCAACTACAACTACAGCCGCTCCAACTACAGCCGCTCCAACTACAGCCGCTCCAACTACAACTACAGCCGCTCCAACTACAACTACAGCCGCTCCAACTACAGCCGCTCCAACTACAACTACAGCCGCTCCAACTACAACTACAGCCGCTCCAACTACAGCCGCTCCAACTACAGCCCTCCAACTACAACTACAGCCGCTCCAACTACAGCTACAGCCGCTCCAACTACAACTACAGCCGCTCCAACTACAACTACAGCCTCTCAACTACAGCCGCTCCAACTACAACTACAGCCGCTCCAACTACAACTACAGCCGCTCCAACTACAGCCGCTCCAACTACGCCGCTCCAACTACAACTACAGCCGCCCCAACTACAGCTACAGCCGCTCCAACTACAACTACAGCCGCTCCAACTACAACTACAGCCGCTCCGACTACAGCCGCTCCAACTACAGCGCTCTCCAACTACAGCCGCTCCAACTACAACTACAGCCGCTCCAACTACAACTACAGCCGCTCCGACTACAACTACAGCCGCCCCAACTACAACTACAGCCGCTCCACTACAACTACAGCCGCTCCGACTACAGCCGCTCCAACTACAACTACAGCCGCTCCAACTACAACTACAGCCTCCAACTACAACTACAGCCGCTCAACTACTACAGCCGCTCCAACTACAGCCGCTCCAACTACAGCCGCTCCAACTACAACTACAGCCGCTCCAACTACAACTACAGCCGCTCCAACTACAGCCGCTCCAACTACAACTACAGCCGCTCCAACTACAACTACAGCCGCTCCAACTACAGCCGCTCCAACTACAGCCGCTCCAACTACAACTACAGCCGCTCCAACTACAGCTACAGCCGCTCCAACTACAACTACAGCCGCTCCAACTACACTACAGCCGCTCCAACTACAGCCGCTCCAACTACAACTACAGCCGCTCCAACTACAACTACAGCCGCTCCAACTACAGCCGCTCCAACTACAGCCGCTCCAACTACAACTACAGCCGCCCAACTACAGCTACAGCCGCTCCAACTACAACTACAGCCGCTCCAACTACAACTACAGCCGCTCCGACTACAGCCGCTCCAACTACAGCCGCTCCAACTACAGCCGCTCCAACTACAGCCGCTCCAACTACAACTACAGCCGCTCCAACTACAGCCGCTCCAACTACAACTACAGCCGCCCAACTACAACTACAGCCGCTCCAACTACAACTACAGCCGCTCCGACTACAACTACAGCCGCTCCGACTACAACTACAGCCGCTCCAACTACAGCCGCTCCAACTACAACTACAGCCGCTCCAACTACAGCCGCTCCAACTACAGCCGCTCCAACTACAACTACAGCCGCCCCAACTACAACTACAGCCGCTCCAACTACAACTACAGCCGCTCCAACTACAACTACAGCCGCTCCAACTACAACTACAGCCGCTCCAACTACAACTACAGCCGCTCCAACTACAACTACAGCCGCTCCAACTACAACTACAGCCGCTCCAACTACAGCCGCTCCAACTACAACTACAGCCGCTCCAACTACAGCCGCTCCAACTACAGCCGCTCCAACTACAACTACAGCCGCTCCGACTACAACTACAGCCGCCCCAACTACAACTACAGCCGCTCCAACTACTACAGCCGCTCCAACTACAACTACAAGCCGCTCCAACTACAACTACAGCCGCTCCAACTACAACTACAGCCGCTCCAACTACAACTACAGCCGCTCCAACTACAACTACAGCCGCTCCAACTACAGCCGCTCCAACTACAGCCGCTCCAACTACAACTACAGCCGCTCCAATACAACTACAGCCGCTCCAACTACAACTACAGCCGCTCCGCTACAGCCGCTCCAACTACAACTACAGCCGCTCCAACTACAACTACAGCCGCTCCGACTACAGCCGCTCCAACTACAACTACAGCCGCTCCAACTACAACTACAGCCGCTCCGACTACAGCCGCTCCAACTACAGCCGCTCCAACTACAGCCGCTCCAACTACAACTAGAGCCGCTCCAACTACAGCCGCTCCAACTACACTAGCCGCCCCAACTACAACTACAGCCGCTCCAACTACAACTACAGCCGCTCCGACTACAACTACAGCCGCTCCGACTACAACTACAGCCGCTCCAACTACAACTACAGCCGCTCCGACTACAACTACAGCCGCCCCAACTACAAACAGCCGCTCCAACTACAACTACAGCCGCTCCGACTACAGCCGCTCCAACTACAACTACAGCCGCTCCAACTACAACTACAGCCGCTCCAACTACAACTACAGCCGCTCCAACTACAACTACAGCCGCTCCAACTACAGCCGCTCCAACTACAGCCGCTCCAACTACAACTACAGCCGCTCCAACTACAACTACAGCCGCTCCAACTACAGCCGCTCCAACTACAACTACAGCCGCTCCAACTACAACTACAGCCGCTCCAACTACAGCCTCTCCAACTACAGCCGCTCCAACTACAACTACAGCCGCTCCAACTACAGCTACAGCCGCTCCAACTACAACTACAGCCGCTCCAACTACAACTACAGCCGCTCCAACTACAGCCGCTCCAACTACAACTACAGCCGCTCCAACTACAACTACAGCCGCTCCAACTACAGCCCTCCAACTACAGCCGCTCCAACTACAACTACAGCCGCCCCAACTACAGCTACAGCCGCTCCAACTACAACTACAGCCGCTCCAACTACACTACAGCCGCTCCGACTACAGCCGCTCCAACTACAGCCGCTCCACTACAGCCGCTCCAACTACAGCCGCTCCAACTACAACTACAGCCGCTCCAACTACAACTACAGCCGCTCCGACTACAACTACAGCCGCCCCAACTACAACTACAGCCGCTCCAACTACAACTACAGCCGCTCCGACTACAGCCGCTCCAACTACAACTACAGCCGCTCCAACTACAAACTACAGCCGCTCCAACTACAACTACAGCCGCTCCAACTACAACTACAGCCGCTCCAACTACAGCCGCTCCAACTACAGCCGCTCCAACTACAACTACAGCCGCTCCAACTACAACTACAAGCCGCCAACTACAGCCGCTCCAACTACAACTACAGCCGCTCCAACTACAACTACAGCCGCTCCAACTACAGCCGCTCCAACTACAGCCGCTCCAACTACAACTACAGCCGCTCCAACTACAGCTACAGCCGCTCCAACTACAACTACAGCCTGCTCCAACTACAGCCGCTCCAACTACAACTACAGCCGCTCCAACTACAACTACAGCCGCTCCAACTACAGCCTCCAACTACAGCCGCTCCAACTACAACTACAGCCGCTCCAACTACAGCTACAGCCGCTCCAACTACAACTACAGCCGCTCCAACTACAACTACAGCCGCTCCAACTACAGCCGCTCAACTACAACTACAGCCGCTCCAACTACACACTACAGCCGCTCCAACTACAGCCGCTCCAACTACAGCCGCTCAACTACAACTACAGCCGCCCCAACTACAGCTACAGCCGCTCCAACTACAACTACAGCCGCTCCAACTACAACTACAGCCGCTCCGACTACAGCCGCTCCAACTACAGCCGCTCCAACTACAGCCGCTCCAACTACAGCCGCTCCAACTACAACTACAGCCGCTCCAACTACAACTACAGCCCGCTCCGACTACAACTACAGCCGCCCCAACTACAACTACAGCCGCTCCAACTACACTACAGCCGCTCCGACTACAGCCGCTCCAACTACAACTACAGCCTCCAACTACAACTACAGCCGCTCCAACTACACTACAGCCAGCCGCTCCAACTACAACTACAGCCGCTCCAACTACAGCCGCTCCAACTACAGCCGCTCCAACTACAACTACAGCCGCTCCAACTACAACTACAGCCGCTCCAACTACAGCCGCTCCAACTACAGCCGCTCCAACTACACTACAGCCGCCCAAACTACAGCTACAGCCGCTCCAACTACAACTACAGCCGCTCCAACTACAACTACAGCCGCTCCGACTACAGCCGCTCCAACTACAGCCGCTCCAACTACAGCCGCTCCACTACAGCCGCTCCAACTACAACTACAGCCGCTCCAACTACAGCCGCTCCAACTACAACTACAGCCGCCCCAACTACAACTACAGCCGCTCCAACTACAACTACAGCCGCTCCGACTACAACTACAGCCGCTCGACTACAACTACAGCCGCTCCAACTACAGCCGCTCCAACTACAACTACAGCCGCTCCAACTACAGCCGCTCCAACTACAGCCGCTCCAACTACAACTACAGCCGCCCCAACTACAACTACAGCCGCTCCAACTACAACTACAGCCGCTCCGACTACAACTACAGCCGCTCCGACTACAACTACAGCCGCTCCAACTACAACTACAGCCTCCGACTACAACTAACAGCCGCTCCGACTACAACTACAGCCGCTCCAACTACAACTACAGCCGCTCCAACTACAACTACAGCCGCTCCAACTACAACTACAGCCGCTCCAACTACAACTACAGCCGCTCCAACTACAGCCGCTCCAACTACAACTACAGCCGCTCCAACTACAACTACAGCCGCTCCAACTACAACTACAGCCGCTCCGACTACAACTACAGCCGCTCCAACTACAACTACAGCCGCTCCAACTACAGCCGCTCCAACTACACTACAGCCGCCCCAACTACAACTACAGCCGCTCCAACTACAACTACAGCCGCTCCAACTACACTAACAGCCGCCCCAACTACAACTACAGCCGCTCCGACTACAACTACAGCCGCTCCAACTACAACTACAGCCGCTCCGACTACAACTACAGCCGCTCCGACTACAACTACAGCCGCTCCAACTACAACTACAGCCGCTCCAACTACAGCCGCTCCAACTACAGCCGCTCCGACTACAACTACATCCGCTCCAACTACAACTACAGCCGCTCCAACTACAACTACAGCCGCTCCAACTACAGCCGCTCCAACTACAGCCGCTCCGACTACAACTACAGCCGCTCCAACTACAACTACAGCCGCTCCAACTACAACTACAGCCGCTCCAACTACAGCCGCTCCAACTACAGCCGCTCCAACTACAACTACAGCCGCTCCGACTACAACTACAGCCGCTCCAACTACAGCCGCTCCAACTACAACTACAGCCGCTCCAACTACAACTACAGCCGCTCCAACTACAACTACAGCCGCTCCAACTACAGCCGCTCCAACTACAGCCGCTCCAACTACAACTACAGCCGCTCCGACTACAACTACAGCCGCTCCGACTACAACTACAGCCGCTCCGACTACAACTACAGCCGCTCCGACTACAACTACAGCCGCTCCGACTACAGCCGCTCCAACTACAACTACAGCCGCTCCAACTACAACTACAGCCGCTCCAACTACAACTACAGCCGCTCCGACTACAACTACAGCCGCTCCGACTACAACTACAGCCGCTCCGACTACAACTACAGCCGCTCCGACTACAACTACAGCCGCTCCAACTACAGCCGCTCCAACTACAACTACAGCCGCTCCAACTACAACTACAGCCGCTCCAACTACAACTACAGCCGCTCCAACTACAACTACAGCCGCTCCGACTACAACTACAGCCGCTCCGACTACAACTACAGCCGCTCCGACTACAACTACAGCCGCTCCAACTACAGCCGCTCCAACTACAACTACAGCCGCTCCAACTACAACTACAGCCGCTCCAACTACAGCCGCTCCAACTACAGCCGCTCCAACTACACTACAGCCGCCCCAACTACAACTACAGCCGCTCCAACTACAACTACAGCCGCTCCAACTCAACTACAGCCGCTCCAACTACAACTACAGCCGCTCCAACTACAACTACAGCCGCCCCAACTACAACTACAGCCGCTCCAACTACACTACAGCCGCTCCAACTACAGCCGCTCCAACTACAACTACAGCCGCTCCAACTACACAACTACAGCCGCTCCACTACAACTACAGCCGCCCCAACTACAACTACAGCCGCTCCGACTACAACTACAGCCGCTCCGACTACAACTACAGCCGCTCCGACTACACTACAGCCGCTCCACTACACTACAGCCGCTCCGACTACAACTACAGCCGCCCCGACTACAACTACAGCCGCTCCAACTACAACTACAGCCGCTCCAACTACAACTACAGCCGCTCCAACTACAACTACAGCCGCTCCAACTACAACTACAGCCGCTCCAACTACAACTACAGCCGCTCCAACTACAACTACAGCCGCTCCAACTACAACTACAGCCGCTCCAACTACAACTACAGCCGCTCCACTACAAATACAGCCGCTCCAACTACAACTACAGCCGCTCCAACTACAGCCGCTCCAACTACAGCCGCTCCAACTACAACTACAGCCGCTCCAACTACAACTACAGCCGCTCCAACTACAACTACAGCCGCTCCGACTACAACTACAGCCGCTCCGACTACAACTACAGCCGCTCCAACTACAGCCGCTCCAACTACACTACAGCCGCTCAACTACAACTACAGCCGCTCCAACTACAACTACAGCCGCTCCAACTACAACTACAGCCGCTCCAACTACAACTACAGCCGCTCCAACTACAACTACAGCCGCTCCAACTACAACTACAGCCGCTCCAACTACAACTACAGCCGCTCCAACTACAACTACAGCCGCTCCAACTACAGCCGCTCCACTACAACTACAGCCGCTCCAACTACAACTACAGCCGCTCCAACTACAACTACAGCCGCTCCAACTACAACTACAGCCGCTCCAACTACAACTACATACCGCTCCAACTACAGCCGCTCCAACTACAGCCGCTCCAACTACAACTACAGCCGCTCCAACTACAACTACAGCCGCTCCAACTACAGCCGCTCCAACTACAGCTACAGCCGCTCCAACTACAACTACGCCGCTCCAACTACAACTACAGCCGCTCCAACTACAGCCGCTCCAACTACAACTACAGCCGCTCCAACTACAACTACAGCCGCTCCAACTACAGCCGCTCCACTACAGCCGCTCCAACTACAACTACAGCCGCCCCGACTACAGCTACAGCCGCTCCGACTACAACTACAGCCGCTCCGACTACAACTACAGCCGCCCCGACTACAACTACAGCCGCTCCAACTACAACTACAGCCGCTCCAACTACAACTACAGCCGCTCCACACTACAACTACAGCCGCTCCAACTACAACTACAGCCGCTCCAACTACAACTACAGCCGCTCCAACTACAACTACAGCCGCTCCACTACAACTACAGCCGCTCCAACTACAACTACAGCCGCTCCAACTACAACTACAGCCGCTCCAACTACAACTACAGCCGCTCCAACTACAACTACAGCCGCTCCAACTACAGCTCCAACTACAACTACAGCCGCTCCAACTACAACTACAGCCGCTCCAACTACAACTACAGCCGCTCCAACTACAACTACAGCCGCTCCAACTACAGCCGCTCCAACTACAGCCGCTCCAACTACAACTACAGCCGCTCCAACTACAACTACAGCCGCTCCAACTACAGCCGCTCCAACTACAGCTACAGCCGCTCCAACTACAACTACAGCCGCTCCAACTACAACTACAGCCGCTCCACTACAGCCGCTCCAACACAACTACAGCCGCTCCAACTACAACTACAGCCGCTCCAACTACAGCCGCTCCAACTACAGCCGCTCCAACTACAACTACAGCCGCCCCAACTACAGCTACAGCCGCTCCAACTACAACTACAGCCGCTCCAACTACAACTACAGCGCTCCGACTACAGCCGCTCCAACTACAGCCGCTCCAACTACAACTACAGCCGCTCCAACTACAGCCGCTCCACTACAGCCGCTCCAACTACAACTACAGCCGCTCCAACTACAACTACAGCCGCTCCAACTACAGCCGCTCCAACTACAGCTACAGCCGCTCCAACTACAACTACAGCCGCTCCAAACTACAGCCGCTCCAACTACAGCCGCTCCAACTACAACTACAGCCGCTCCAACTACAACTACAGCCGCTCCAACTACAGCCGCTCCAACTACAGCCGCTCCAACTACAACTACAGCCGCTCCAACTACAACTACAGCCGCTCCGACTACAGCCGCTCCAACTACAGCCGCTCCAACTACAACTACAGCCGCTCCAACTACAACTACAGCCGCTCCAACTACAGCCGCTCCAACTACAGCTACAGCCGCTCCAACTACAACTACAGCCGCTCCAACTACAACTACAGCCGCTCCAACTACAGCCGCTCCAACTACAACTACAGCCGCTCCACTACAACTACGCCCTCCAACTACAACTACAGCCGCTCCAACTACAACTACAGCCGCTCCGACTACAACTACAGCCGCTCCGACTACAACTACAGCCGCTCCGACTACAACTACAGCCGCCCGACTACAACTACAGCCGCCCCGACTACAACTACAGCCGCTCCGACTACAACTACAGCCGCTCCGACTACAACTACAGCCGCTCCGACTACAACTACAGCCGCTCCGACTACAACTACAGCCGCTCCAACTACAGCCGCTCCAACTACAACTACAGCCGCTCCAACTACAACTACAGCCGCTCCAACTACAACTACAGCCGCTCCGACTACAACTACAGCCGCCCCAACTACAACTACAGCCGCTCCAACTACAACTACAGCCGCTCCAACTACAACTACAGCCGCTCCCACTACAACTACAGCCGCTCCAACTACAGCTGCTCCCACAACTGTGGCCCCAACTACAGCCGCTCCGACTACAGCTGCTCCCACAACTGTGGCCCCGACTACTGCCGCTCCGACTACAGCCGCTCCAACTACAGCTGCTCCCACAACTGTGGCCCCGACTACTGCCGCTCCGACTACAGCCGCTCCAACTACAGCTGCTCCCACAACTGTGGCCCCGACTACTGCCGCTCCGACTACAGCCGCTCCGACTACAGCAGCCCCGACTACAGCAGCCCCGACTACAGCCGCTCCGACTACAGCAGCCCCAACTACAGCCGCTCCCACAACTGTGGCCCCGACTACTGCCGCTCCGACTACAGCCGCTCCAACTACAGCCGCTCCGACTACAGCCGCTCCAACTACAGCAGCCCCAACTACAGCCGCCCCAACTACAGCTGCTCCCACAACTGTGGCCCCGACTACAGCCGCTCCAACTACAGCCGCTCCAACTACAGCTGCTCCCACAACTGTGGCCCCAACTACAGCCGCTCCGACTACAGCCGCTACGACTACTGCAGCCCCAACTACTGCCGCTCCGACTACAGCCGCTCCGACTACAGCAGCCCCAACTACAGCCGCTCCAACTACTGCCGCTCCGACTACAGCCGCTCCGACTACAGCAGCCCCAACTACAGCCGCTCCAACTACTGCCGCTCCGACTACAGCAGCCCCAACTACAGCCGCTCCAACTACAGCCGCCCCAACTACAGCCGCTCCAACTACAGCTGCTCCCACAACTGTGGCCCCGACTACTGCCGCTCCGACTACTGCCGCTCCGACTACAGCTGCTCCAACTACAGCTGCTCCCACTAACGCACCAACTGTTGCACCTACTGCTCCTCACATTAAATACGTTGTGTGCTCTGTCACTGGCTCCTCTGTCATCGATGTGTTCGACAGAGCGACCTCTGTTCCTGACCGCTGTGTTTACACTCTGATGAAGTCTGAAGGAAGCTCAGGTTTCAACCTCATGGCTAGTTTTGGGGAACGACGGCGTACAGATGAGCTTTTTTTGGACCGTTTGATTATATCACTTCCAGACGTTATGATTCATCTGGAACAAGGCGGAAGAGTTCTGGTAAGCCTCCACAATCCTTCACAACTCACATTGTATTCATGGGTTGTTTGTTTAAGCATTGTGTAGCCCAGGTTAAAAACACACTGCACAGTCAATCCTAGCAGGCTCCCGTAGCTCAGTATAAATAGCAGACATTACTTTGTGTTGGTGTATTTAAAGGGGACGTACACACATTACAAAATCCAACTCTGAACAAGCGCTAATATATGTGTGTGCCTGTGTTGTTTGTAGGTCAATGAGCAGATTCTGACGCTCAGCAGCATCGCGCATCAGCATAACGGCGTGGAGTTCTCCGTGGACCAGAATATAGTAACTGTCGAGTTACCGTCTTACAATATGACTATCTTGTTCGATGGCAACACCGCACATGTGGCAGGTACTGAACGCTATATTACAGTTTGAATCAAATAATGCTATCTGTGCTTGTTAGGTTAAAAGTCTGTCCATTTCTTCCTCACATCCACCAGGACAAATTGAAGCTATGGAGGGTTTGTGTGGCAGTCCCTCTGATTCCAGCAAGACCACCAGCCTAGCTGCAGAGAAGTCCTCTTCCTCCAGCCTCCCTGGGTACTTCTTAGTCTGATATAACTTGTTTCTAATAATGTGGTTCTCTTCCTCCAGCCTCCCTGGGTACTTCTTAGTCTGATATAACTTGTTTCTAATAATGTGGTCCTCTTCCTCCAGCCTCCCTGGGTACTTCTTAGTCTGATATAACTTGTTTCTAATAATGAAGTCCTCTTCCTCCAGCCTCCCTGGGTACTTCTTAGTCTGATATAACTTGTTTCTAATAATGTGGTCCTCTTCCTCCAGCCTCCCTGAGTACTTCTTAGTCTGATATAACTTGTTTCTAATAATGTGGTTCTCTTCCTCCAGCCTCCCTGAGTACTTCTTAGTCTGATATAACTTGTTTCTTATAATGTGGTCCTCTTCCTCCAGCCTCCCTGGGTACTTCTTAGTCTGATATAACTTGTTTCTAATAATGTGGTCCTCTTCCTCCAGCCTCCCTGAGTACTTCTTAGTCTGATATAACTTGTTTCTAATAATGTGGTCCTCTGTCTCCAGCCTCCCTGGGTACTTCTTAGTCTGATATAACTTGTTTCTAATAATGTGGTCCTCTTCCTCCAGCCTCCCTGAGTACTTCTTAGTCTGATATAACTTGTTTCTAATAATGTGGTTCTCTTCCTCCAGCCTCCCTGAGTACTTCTTAGTCTGATATAACTTGTTTCTTATAATGTGGTCCTCTTCCTCCAGCCTCCCTGGGTACTTCTTAGTCTGATATAACTTGTTTCTAATAATGTGGTCCTCTTCCTCCAGCCTCCCTGAGTACTTCTTAGTCTGATATAACTTGTTTCTAATAATGTGGTCCTCTGTCTCCAGCCTCCCTGGGTACTTCTTAGTCTGATATAACTTGTTTCTAATAATGTGGTCCTCTTCCTCCAGCCTCCCTGGGTACTTCTTAGTCTGATATAACTTGTTTCTAATAATGTGGTCCTCTTCCTCCAGCCTCCCTGGGTACTTCTTAGTCTGATATAACTTGTTTCTAATAATGTGGTCCTCTTCCTCCAGCCTCCCTGAGTACTTCTTAGTCTGATATAACTTGTTTCTAATAATGTGGTCCTCTTCCTCCAGCCTCCCTGGGTACTTCTTAGTCTGATATAACTTGTTTCTAATAATGTGGTCCTCTTCCTCCAGCCTCCCTGGGTACTTCTTAGTCTGATATAACTTGTTTCTAATAATGTGGTCCTCTTCCTCCAGCCTCCCTGGGTACTTCTTAGTCTGACTGATAGTGCCTGTTTATCATGATGTTGTTTAAAATGTAATGTTTGTTTCCCTGTAGCTGTGAGATTCAGCACACAGACACGGTCAACAACTCGATCGACTGCAGCCTCGCCACCGACCAGTAAGAGCTGACTGTTATATGAGCAGGGATGTTTCTGGCACTGTTCAGAAAACTGATCATGTACCCCAACTGTTCCCCTCTGAACAGCTGTGATCTCCTGAGGCAGGCTCCCTTCTCCGCCTGTCACAACCACACTGATCCAGAGCCGTTCATCACCGCCTGCACAGACACTTTGTGTAACTACCGTCCAGTTGATGGTGTCGACTGCCAGTTCATGGAGGCTTACGCCCAGTCCTGCAGTCTGAAGGCAGATATCACCCTGGAGGACTGGAGGTCAACAACCACCTGCTGTAAGATTCACTTTTACAATCGCCCAGAATCTGATAACAGGACAAAGAAAAAGTAGTTTCAACATTTTGTAGCCAGAGGTGTGAAATAAATGCAGAAAGTAGCAGATACAGAAAATACTAATGATGTGTGTGTGTGTGTGTGTGTGTGTGTGTGTGGTGTGTGTGTGTGTGTGTGTGTGTGTGTGTGTGTGTGTGTGTGTGTGTGTGTGTGTGTGGTGTGCGTGTGCGTGTGTGTGTGTGTGCAGCTGACGTCCCTGTTTGTCAGCAGCTCTGCAGTGAACATGAGTTCTGTGGAGGAAAAGTGGGCGTGGCCTCTGCCTCTGTCGGGGTGTGTTCGCCTCCAAATACACACCAACCAACTCTTTAGGTACAGAAACACACAACAACACAACAACACAGACTATAACACCCCTTGTTGTTAAATACCAACAATGTGCAATATATGCCGTTAATAACTGTGCTATATACACCTGGCTGCTAAATCCTCAGAACTGTTACAGGATGTGTATTTAGTAAATTGTGTAATTTTAGCACCCAGTTACAATGTAAACTCTGTGGGACTAATAAAGTCACCAGAAAACATATATTTAGTTTAGTTATAAACTGTGATCTTTCCTGAAGTGTTGGTGTGTTTGCAGGCGAGCCGGCGCTCTGCAGGGAGAACTCGGCCTCTGTGACTCTGGCTGGATGTCTTCTGGCTGACAAAGGCATCGATTACTCAGTTTTACACCTGAACGACCCCAATTGCAAAGGCCAAGTGGACAACGAGACCCACATGGTGACCTTCGGATTCGACAGCAGCAACATCTGCGGGACGGAGGTCGTGGTGAGTGAACGTCATATTTGACGAAGTCCTCTTCCAGTATGAGAGTAACATGCTAACAAAGGTATCCCAACTGTAGCTGAGAACATGACAGGATGTATGATTACCTAGAAGAGCATCAGGACTGTTTGAGGCATATGATAGCTATGTGATTAACATGATGATTCAGCCTCTATGGAGATAGACATCAAGCATGCTCATTTCTGACGTGGAGCTAATCTGAAGTAAACATTGAATACTGCTTTCTATTCCTCCATCTTGTGACTGTGTAACTCCCTCTCTTGGATATCAGCATGTGAAGGACACTGTTCAGGAACTAGTTGATGCTCTGTATGTGATGACTCCTTCCATTCTGGAGAAAAAGTCAGATTTTTTAGATAAAGTCATATTTTGAGAAAAGGTCATAATTTTGAGATTTTGAGAAAAGTCATAATTTTGAGAAAAAGATAGAATTTTGAGAAAAAGATAGAATTTTGAGAAGTCAATTTTTTAGAGAAAGTCATAATTTTGAGATTTTGAGAAAAAGTCATAATTTTGAGAAAAAGTCATAATTTTGAGAAAAGTCATAATTTTGAGAAAAGATAGAATTTTGAGAAAGTCAGATTTTTTTAGAGAAAGTCAGAATTTTGAGATTTTGAGAAAAGTCAGAATTTTTAGATTTTCAGAAAAAATCCAACATTTAGAGAAAAAAAAGTCAGTATTTTGAACATGACAGGATGTATGATTACCTACAAGGTATTCCTCCATCTTGTGACTGTGTAACTCCCTCTCTTGGATATCAGCATGTGAAGGACACTGTTCAGGAACTAGTTGATGCTCTGTATGTGATGACTCCTTCCATTCTGGAGAGGATCACAGATACATGGATCCTGAGATTGAAGCTCAAGCCCGGGACCAGGGAGAGTTCTCTGTCAGGACTGTTAATGACCACGAGGATAATGTGACTGCTGTGATTAAATTAATTTAACGTTTTCTTTCACATTGCAGAAAAACAACAGCATGATCCTCTACAAGAACACCATCACGACGAGGAACATGTCAGCGTACGGCGTGATCACGCGTCACGACCAGGTCCAGATCGACTTCTCCTGCCTGTACAAAGAGCCGGAGGTCAAGAGTTTCTCCTTCAGGATCAAAGACAGGTGAGCTTCTCCTCATAGCTTCTCCTCATAGCTCCTCATAGCTTCTCCTCATAGCTTCTCCTCATAGCTTCTCCTCATAGCTTCTCCTCATAGCTTCTCACCGCTAGACTGTGGTCTTTTGTATTTGTCTTATAAAATATGACATACAACGTAAAAGAATAATTTGTTTGTATTATTGTTTTACAAGTTCTTTGAAATAAATCAAGTGTGTGTGTGTGTGTGTGTGTGTCTGTGTGTGTGTGTCTGTGTCTGTGTCTGTGTCTGTGTCTGTGTGTGTGTGTGTGTGTGTGTGTGTGTGTGTCTGTGTGTGTCTGTGTCTGTGTGGTGTGTGTGTGTGTCTGTGTCTGTGTCTGTGTGTGTCTGTGTCTGTGTCTGTGTGTGTGTGTGTGTGTGTGTGTGTGTGTGTGTGTCTGTGTCTGTGTGTGTGTCTGTGTGTGTGTGTGTGTGTCTGTGTCTGTGTGTGTGTGTCTGTGTCTGTGTCTGTGTGTGTGTGTGTGTGTGTGTGTGTGTGTGTCTGTGTCTGTGTGTGTGTGTGTGTGTGTGTGTCTGTGTGTGTGTGTGTGTGTGTCTGTGTCTGTGTGTGTGTTGTGTCTGTGTCTGTGTGTGTGTGTGTGTGTGTGTGTGTGTGTGTCTGTGTCTGTGTCTGTGTCTGTGTGTCTGTGTCTGTGTCTGTGTCTGTGTCTGTGTGTGTCTGTGTCTGTGTCTGTGTCTGTGTGTGTGTGTGTGTGTGTCTGTGTCTGTGTCTGTGTGTGTGTGTGTGTGTGTCTGTGTCTGTGTGTGTCTGTGTCTGTGTCTGTGTGTGTGTGTGTGTGTGTGTGTGTGTGTGTCTGTGTCCTGTGTCTGTGTGTGTGTGTGTGTGTGTGTGTGTGTGTGTGTGTGTGTGTGTGTCTGTGTGTGTGTGTGTGTGTGTGTGTGTGTGTGTGTCTGTGTGTGTGTGTGTGTGTGTGTGTGTGTGTCTGTGTCTGTGTCTGTGTGTGTGTGTGTGTGTGTGTGTGTGTTGTGTCTGTGTCTGTGTCTGTGTCTGTGTCTGTGTGTGTGTGTGTGTGTGTGTGTGTGTGTGTGTGCGTGTGTGTGCAGCTCTGTGGTGCAGGTGTTGGCCTCTGGAGAGTGGAACTACACCCTGCAGATGAGCGCCTACCAGGACCAGCAGCTCCTGTACGTGGTGCAGCCAGAGACAGAGCTGCTGCTGAACCAGAGGGTCTGGTTGGAGCTGAAGACGGAGGGTTTGGACGGGAACAGAGTCTCCATCGTGACCGACTCCTGCTGGGCCACCAGCCAGTCGTCTCCAAACGACACTCTGAGATACGACCTCATCAACAGCGGGTGAGACACACACAGATCTGAGAGAGCATCCAAAACGCCTACTTAGTTTGTGAGCCGTGGAAATATCTAATAAGTAAAATAAAACACCGTTTCCTTTTTGTATTTGTTCTGTTCATGGTGTGCACAACTTCATGTATAACAATGAGTTACAAAGCATGTCTCTGTAAACACACCGTACCCGACAAGAAGCAGGGAGAAGAGAATCATCTGATATGACCTGCAGTACATCCTGGTACTTTCAATATGATCCAGTCCAATCCAACTTTATTTATACAGTACATTTAAAAACAGCAGAGTTGACCAAAGTGCTGTGCATCAATACATATCTACAAAGCAGCACATCACATCACATGTTAGACGCTTTTCTCCAAAGAGACCTACATACTGTGGGCACGGGAGCACTTTGGGTGAAGTGTCTCAGGGACACAACGACATGCTGACTGCAGTGGGGTTTGAACCTGTGCCCCTGATCCCAACACCAACGTACTAGCCCACTGCGCCACACGCCTCCCAAATGTGCATAAATACATTTACACCAATAGGACAAAAAACAAATGTAAAAACACGAGACAATAACCCCTGCTTCTAGCCACAGACTGAACAGCACTCACACACGATGGAAATACATTTGAAAACACAACTAAATAGAAATGATGTTTTCATCATAAGAAAGGTCTGCTGCTGAACATGTAGTCATGATGTCTGTGTTCCTGTTCCTCAACAGATGCCCGAACGCTAACGATAAGACGGTGAGACTGAGTGGAAACGGACAGGGAACCTCCAACGTCTTCTCTTTCAACATGTTCGAGTTCAACGGAGGGAACAGAGAGATCTTCCTGCACTGCAAACTGGAGCTGTGCGTGAGGATGGGGAGCTCCTGCCAGCCGGTAAGAACAGAGCAGACCTGCCAACACTACCCATGTGGGCGGTAGTGTACCGCTTTTGATATGTTTCTACCGCCTACCGACTTCGCTGACTCTCCCGACCGATTTTCAATCTTCCCAAACTATAAGAAATAAAAATGACACTCCATCGACACTGGACTGGACTTATGGCAGACACCGTTTGCAGCGTGTCTGTGATCCCATCCTTACGGCCCGTCCACACAGCAACGTTAAAAAATCTTGGAGGTGGGCGTATCTGAAGCTTGGGGACTTTTTGCAATCAAGGCACCAACAACCAATCACATGAATGTCCCGCCCCCGACATACGAAGCAAAAAAGCCCGAAGTAAACTGGATATAAACTCCCCAAACAGGCGAAAAGCTACCACTGTCTCTGCCACCTCCCTCCATGCCTGGCTCCTCCGGTTTGTATCCCGGTAGGTAAATAGGGACTGGTCATAAAGCACCGGGTGATTCCCTACCGCTCATTTCTCCTCCATTTTTTGGAATATGAGGAAATGACCTGCGTATGTCTCTCCCAGCATACACGCCGTTTGATTGGCTAGCGCTTGAACCGTCAGATTTGCATACACGGATTTGATTGGCTGACGCTTCCACCTCAGCTTCAAAGTTGGACATTGCTCAACTTTGAATCCTGAAAATCCTGAAAATCTCCGCTCTGCTTCCCACAATGCAGTTCGGCGAAAAGTGAGGCAAAGTGACGTCACCCCATTCAAAGAGAATGGGCAGAAGCGTTCCAAGATTTTTTTAACGCTGCTGTGTGGACGGGCCGTAACGGACCGTCCACACTGCAGTGTGGACGGTCCGTAACGGCCCGTCCACACTGCAGCGTGGACGGTGTAACAGTCCTCTGTGTTTCTGAAAGAGAAACAACGTGCAGAGGAAGGGCAGCGTTACCGCCGGGGCTGATGGGTAATCGCTCCCCAATGAGTTGGGGAACAGAGACGAGGCATTTGAGTCCTGCAGAGTTTCCCCGTTAATATCAGTGTCTCGAAAACACATGTTGGCGACTGAAGACATCCAGTGTCTGCTCTTCTCCTGAAGCATCCTTCACCTCCAGTGATTGGTCTTCTCCTGAGCATCCTTCACCTCCAGTGATTGGTCTTCTCCTGAAGCATCCTTCACCTACAGTGTTTGGTCTTCTCCTGAAGCATCCTTCACCTACAGTGTTTGGTCTTCTCCTGAAGCATCCTTCACCTCCAGTGATTGGTCTTCTCCTGAAGCATCCTTCACCTCCAGTGTCTCAACTGAAAGAGGACCACAAACACACAACATATAATACCATTTTGAGATTTGGGGATATTTATCTCCCATTCTTTCCTTTTTTCTGACCTTTTCAACCCCAAACATGTCGTTAAAGTCTCTGTTTAGTGAACTACAGCAATCTGAAAGCCTGTACATTATTTATATCACAATTTATCAGTAGAAAAATGCAGGAAATGACTTTTTTAATGCAGTATTTTCTGATTTATTGCGCAACACAAAGACATTTCGCTCTGTGCTAACCTAATATGTCAAGAACATGAAACATGAATATGAACCTGGCTTTATCCAGTGTTCACACAAGAGTTCTACATCCTGACCCATCCTTCACCTCCACTGTCTCACCTGAAAGAGGACCAGAAACACAACATATAATAACATGTGGAGACTTTGGGATATTGATCTCCCATTCCTTTACTTTTGGGCCAAACATGTCGTTGATGTCACTGTTTACTAAACTACCACTTCTTCTGAAAAATGCATAAAATGATGTAATATATGTTAAATACATGGTTTATATTACTGGGGTTCCATTTCTTCTGATTACCTTATTTGGGCGTGCACATTTGCCGCCCGCAAACCTACCTCTTGGATTTGGAAACGTTGGCAAAATGACTTAATCTTGAATGTGTCCAAACAGTGATTTAAATACTTAAATCTGTCCATAAAGTAACGCTCCTCTCTCTCCCGCAGACCTGCACCCCTCGCTCTCGCAGGAGGCGCAGAGCCTCTAAATATGTGGACAAACACCCAGCCATCATCTCCATGTCCTGGACCAAATAAAGACCATTAAGTGAGATTGTAATGTGTGTATTTCACTTTAATCCAGTGCCATCATCTGCAGGCAGCTCCGCAGTGCTTGCTCTGTGTGCGGGGAATATTAAATACTTTTTAAAAAATCAATGTTTTTTAGACTAAACTGCAAAGAATAAATCCTGACTCATCAGTTTTTACGAGAAGTTTAAAGAAGCATTTCAGCAGGAAGGAAATCCTGAACTAAGTGGGAATGTTAAAATGTGAATTATGAGCGGGTGGAAGTCACGACTAATGAAGAAATAAATAAAAGCAGTGGTTGCTGCTGAGTGTGATTATGTGTTGTAATAATGACTAATAATACAATTGAATAAACGGAGTAAGTAAATCAAATATGAGCTTCAGTAATTTATTCATCTTTTTCATGTCTCCATTCTTTAATGTTCAAAAAGCTCTTTATTTTTCTCATATTGCCTGATTGCCTCTTTTCACCCTCTGTCTGAAACCAGAGGCTGTCTGCTCTGATTGGTTAGCTGTACATAAAGTAATAATAAGAATAAAGCTATTTTAAATGTAATGTATATTTGTATTTGTTATGTCTCGATGCCAACCGCCTTTATATGTAAATAATATCCTACTTTTAAATATACGTTATTATCTTATTTTATCTTAATGCATTAAAAAAAGAATGAGAGGTGTCTGTGCGTCCTGGCAGCGTGATGACGTCATGTTACAGTAGAAACAGAAGAACGTCGGTTTGCCTCTACGTGATGACGTCATGTTACCGTAGAAACAGAGGAGCGTCGGTTTGCTGCTAACAGCTAACAAGTAAAACATTATAATCTGAGCTCTGTAACGCTTCTTAATTCATTTTGAAAGCCTATCGACTCTCTGTAAAGGTTGTCTAACAGGTAATGTCACTTTTTACTTCAGGTGTTGTCAGCTAACGGTTAGATGTGGTGTCTGAAAACGATTAAAAGGCTTATGGTGATCACGCTGCTAATGCTAACAGGTGTGTTGATGAGTTCTGTCACCCGTTATATTCTGTGACCCGAGAGAAAACACGTGACCAAATATCAACAGGTGAGGTGTGGAGAGCGGACTAACGGTCACCTTTCAACACAGGTGCTCTACAAACATGGACAACATTAAGACATAGTGCAGCAGAAACACATTATGAAATGGCATTTAAAAACAGTCAAAGAGAATCAAATAAACATAAAACAAGCTCATATATAAAATACAAGTTACAGTGCAGTGTGAGATATGAAAGAAGTTTAGTCAGTACTTCTACTTTTACCAGAGTATTTTAAACACGAGTATCTGTACTTCTGCTTGAGTAAAGGATGTGTGTACTTCTGCTTGAGTAAAGGATGTGTGTACTTCTACTTGAGTAAAGGATGTGTGCACTTCTCTCTGGTGAACTACAGTTGGTGGTGTTTTCAGCTCCTATCTAGGTGTTGGCAGAGATGGAGGAGGAGGTGCTGGGTGTGAGGAGGCAGCTGGAGGAGGAGGTGCTGGGTGTGAAGAGGCAGCTGGAGGATGGAGACCTGAATCTGGAGCAGAAAGTCTTCCTGCTGAACAACAGCCTGAACAGTGAGAGGAACAACATCCTGATCCGGTTGCTGCTATAAACAGAGTTCCATCTTAACTTATCTTTAATTATTATTATTATTATTATTATATATCAGAAGCACTGCAGACAGACGGAGGCGTTTTGGTGACGGCTGTGAGGTCTCGTCTGTATCTGGGTGGACTACTGAGTCACTGCGTCCCCCTCATGACTCAATATCCCAGAATGCAACGGGAGAACTGGGCCGCCCTTGCCACACTCGCCCAGCTCACCAGGTATAATGTGTGCTTAAAAAAAATCTGAATTATTAGTATTTTATTTTCTGTAATTTAAGTTCCCATCAGCCACACTAACTCACCTGTCTGTCTTTCAGTGTCTGCTGTGTGGGGGCGGAGCCTGGAGAGCAATCGCAGGCTTTTCATAGGCTGTTCCTGCCGTCAGTCATGGATGGACTCCTCTCATTGGCCGCTCAGCTGATGAGGCGGGAACAAGTGAGACAACCTCAAAACAACGATGCTTATTTTACTGTAATGTTGGAGCGTGTACTCAAAGTGTGTGTGTGTGTGTGTGTGTGTGTGTGGTGTGTGTGGTGTGTTGTGTGTGTGTGTGGTGTGTGTGTGTGTGTGTGTGTGTGTGGTGTGTGTGGTGTGTGTTGTGTGTGTTGTGTGTGTGTGTGTGTGTGTGTGTGTGTGTGTGTGTGTGTGTGTGTGTGTGTGTGTGTGTGTGTGTGTGTGTGTGTGTGTGTGTGTGTGTGTGTGTGTGTCAGTGTGTTCTCTTCAGGAAGGTGATGGATTCAGTGTGCTTGCTGCTCAGATCTCATCCTCAGCTCACCACACAGGGTCAGTGAAAACACACACACACACACACACACACACACACACACACACACACTAACCAGAGCAGGGAGTGTGTGTGTCAGTCAGGGTTCTTACGGTCATTGAAAACCTGGAAAAGTCACAAACACATGTTTCAGATAGGCACCACATGTTTCAGATAGGCACCACATGTTTCAGATAGGCACCACATGTTTCAGATAGGCACCACATGTTTCAGATAGGCACCACATGTTTCAGATAGGCACCACATGTTTCAGATAGGCACCGCATGTTTCAGATAGACACCACATGTTTCAGATAGACACCACATGTTTCAGATAGGCACCACATGTTTCAGATAGGCACCATATGTTTCAGATAGACACCACATGTTTCAGATAGGCACCACATGTTTCAGATAGGCACCATATGTTTCAGATAGACACCACATGTTTCAGATAGGCACCACATGTTTCAGATAGGCACCATATGTTTCAGATAGGCACCACATGTTTCAGATAGACACCACATGTTTCAGATAGGCACCATATGTTTCAGATAGACACCACATGTTTCAGATAGGCACCACATGTTTCAGATAGGCACCATATGTTTCAGATAGACACCACATGTTTCAGATAGGCACCATATGTTTCAGATAGGCACCACATGTTTCAGATAGGCACTACATGTTTCAGATAGGCACTACATGTTTCAGATAGGCACCGCATGTTTCAGATAGGCACTACATGTTTCAGATAGGCACCACATGTTTCAGATAGGCACCACATGTTTCAGATAGGCACCACATGTTTTCAGATAGACACCACATGTTTCAGATAGGCACCATATGTTTCAGATAGGCACCACATGTTTCAGATAGGCACTACATGTTTCAGATAGGCACTACATGTTTCAGATAGGCACCACATGTTTCAGATAGGCACCACATGTTTCAGATAGGCACCACATGTTTCAGATAGGCACTACATGTTTCAGATAGGCACCACATGTTTCAGATAGACACTACATGTTTCAGATAGACACCACATGTTTCAGATAGGCACCACATGTTTCAGATAGGCACCACATGTTTCAGATAGGCACGACATGTTTCAGATAGGCACCACATGTTTCAGATAGGCACCACATGTTTCAGATAGACACTACATGTTTCAGATAGGCACTACATGTTTCAGATAGGCACCACATGTTTCAGATAGGCACCACATGTTTCAGATAGGCACCACATGTTTCAGATAGACACTACATGTTTCAGATAGGCACCACATGTTTCAGATAGGCACTACATGTTTCAGATAGGCACCATATGTTTCAGATAGGCACCACATGTTTCAGATAGGCACCACATGTTTCAGATAGGCACCACATGTTTCAGATAGGCACCGCATGTTTCAGATAGGCACCATATGTTTCAGATAGGCACCATATGTTTCAGATAGACACCACATGTTTCAGATAGGCACCACATGTTTCAGATAGGCACCATATGTTTCAGATAGACACCACATGTTTCAGATAGGCACCACATGTTTCAGATAGGCACCACATGTTTCAGATAGGCACCATATGTTTCAGATAGACACCACATGTTTCAGATAGGCACCACATGTTTCAGATAGGCACCATATGTTTCAGATAGACACCACATGTTTCAGATAGGCACCACATGTTTCAGATAGGCACTGCATGTTTCAGATAGGCACCGCATGTTTCAGATAGGCACTACATGTTTCAGATAGGCACCACATGTTTCAGATAGGCACCACATGTTTCAGATAGACACTACATGTTTCAGATAGACACCACATGTTTCAGATAGGCACTACATGTTTCAGGCACCACATGTTTCAGATAGGCACCACATGTTTCAGATAGGCACGACATGTTTCAGATAGGCACCACATGTTTCAGATAGGCACCACATGTTTCAGATAGACACTACATGTTTCAGATAGGCACTACATGTTTCAGATAGGCACCACATGTTTTCAGATAGGCACCACATGTTTCAGATAGGCACCCATGTTTCAGATAGACACTACATGTTTCAGATAGGCACCACATGTTTCAGATAGGCACTACATGTTTCAGATAGGCACCATATGTTTCAGATAGGCACCACATGTTTCAGATAGGCACCACATGTTTCAGATAGGCACCACATGTTTCAGATAGGCACCACATGTTTCAGATAGACACTACATGTTTCAGATAGACACTACATGTTTCAGATAGGCACCACATGTTTCAGATAGGCACTACATGTTTCAGATAGGCACCACATGTTTCAGATAGGCACCACATGTTTCAGATAGACACTACATGTTTCAGATAGGCACCACATGTTTCAGATAGGCACTACATGTTTCAGATAGGCACCATATGTTTCAGATAGGCACCACATGTTTCAGATAGGCACTACATGTTTCAGATAGGCACCACATGTTTCAGATAGGCACCACATGTTTCAGATAGGCACCACATGTTTCAGATAGGCACCACATGTTTCAGATAGGCACCACATGTTTCAGATAGGCACTACATGTTTCAGGCACAACATGTTTCAGATAGGCACAACATGTTTCAGATAGGCACCGCATGTTTCAGATAGGCACCGCATGTTTCAGATAGGCACTACATGTTTCAGGCACAACATGTTTCAGATAGGCACCACATGTTTCAGATAGGCACCACATGTTTCAGATAGGCACCGCATGTTTCAGATAGGCACCGCATGTTTCAGATAGGCACTACATGTTTCAGGCACAACATGTTTCGATAGGCACCACATGTTTCAGATAGGCACCACATTTTCAGATAGGCACCGCATGTTTCAGATAGGCACCGCATGTTTCAGATAGGCACTACATGTTTCAGGCACAACATGTTTCAGATAGGCACCACCATGTTTCAGGCACCACATGTTTCAGATAGGCACCACATGTTTCAGATAGGCACCACATGTTTCAGATAGGCACTACATGTTTCAGATAGGCACGATAGGCACTACATGTTTCAGATAGCACGATAGGCACTACATGTTTCAGGCACACATGTTTCAGATAGGCACCACATGTTTCAGAGGCACAACATGTTTCAGATAGGCACCACATGTTTCAGGCACAACATGTTTCAGATAGGCACCACATGTTTCAGATAGGCACCACATGTTTCAGATAGGCACTACATGTTTCAGATAGGCACCACATGTTCAGATAGGCACCACATGTTTCAAATAGGCACTACATGTTTCAGATAGGCACCATGTTTCAGATAGGCACCGCATGTTTCAGGCACAACATGTTTCAGATAGGCACAACATGTTTCAGATAGGCACCACATGTTTCAGATAGGCACCACATGTTTCAGATAGGCACCACATGTTTCAGATAGGCACCACATGTTTCAGATAGGCACCACATGTTTCAGATAGGCACCACATGTTTCAGATAGGCACCACATGTTTCAGATAGGCACCACATGTTTCAGATAGGCACTACATGTTTCAGATAGGCACCACATGTTTCAGATAGGCACTACATGTTTCAGATAGGCACCACATGTTTCAGATAGGCACCACATGTTTCAGATAGGCACCACTGTTTCAGATAGGCACGATAGGCACACACGTTTCAGATAGGCACTGCACGTTTCAGATAGGCACCGCACGTTTCAGATAGGCACCGCACGTTTCAGATAGGCACCGCATGTTTCAGATAGGCACCGCATGTTTCAGATAGGCACCGCATGTTTCAGATAGGCACCGCATGTTTCAGATAGCACCGCATGTTTCAGATAGTACTACATGTTTCAGATAGGCACCACATGTTTCATATAGGCACACATGTTTCAGATAGGCACCACATGTTTCAGATAGGCACAACATGTTTCAGATAGGCACCACATGTTTCAGATAGGCACCGCAATGTTTCAGATAGGCACCACATGTTTCAATAGGCACTACATGTTTCAGATAGGCACCACATGTTTCAGATAGGCACCGCATGTTTCAGGCACAACATGTTTCAGATAGGCACAACATGTTTCAGATAGGCACCACATTTTCAGATAGGCACCACATGTTTCAGATAGGCACAACATGTTTCAGATAGGCACCGCATGTTTCAGGCACAACATGTTTCAGATAGGCACCACATGTTTCAGATAGGCACCACATTTTCAGATAGGCACCACATGTTTCAGATAGGCACAACATGTTTCAGATAGGCACCGCATGTTTCAGATAGGCACTGCATGTTTCAGATAGGCACCACATGTTTCAGATAGCACCACATGTTTCAGATAGGCACCACATGTTTCAGATAGGCACCACATGTTTCAGATAGGCACCACATGTTTCAGATAGGCACTACATGTTTCAGATAGGCACCACATGTTTCAGATAGGCACTACATGTTTCAGATAGGCACCACATGTTTCAGATAGGCACCACATGTTTCAGATAGGCACGATAGGCACAACACGTGTTTCAGATAGGCACTGCACGTTTCAGATAGGCACCGCAGTTTTCAGATAGGCACCGCACGTTTCAGATAGGCACCACATGTTTCAGATAGGCACCGCATGTTTCAGATAGGCACCGCATGTTTCAGATAGGCACCGCATGTTTCAGATAGGCACCGCATGTTTCAGATAGGTACTACATGTTTCAGATAGGCACCACATGTTTCAGATAGGCACCATGTTTCAGATAGCACCACATGTTTCAGATAGGCACAACATTTTCAGATAGGCACCACATGTTTCAGATAGGCACCGCATGTTTCAGATAGGCACCGCATGTTTCAGATAGGCACTACATGTTTCAGATAGGCCCACACATGTTTCAGATAGGCACACATGTTTCAGATAGGCACCACATGTTTCAGATAGGCACCGCATGTTTCAGATAGGCACCGCATGTTTCAGATAGGCACCACATGTTTCAGATAGGCCAGATAGGCACCACATGTTTCAGATAGGCACCGCATGTTTCAGATAGGCACTACATGTTTCAGATACATGTTTCAGATAGGCACCACATGTTTCAGATAGGCACTGCATGTTTCAGATAGGCACCGCATGTTCAGATAGGCACCGCATGTTTCAGATAGGCACCGCATGTTTCAGATAGGCACCACATGTTTCAGATAGGCACCACATGTTTCAGATAGGCACCACATGTTTCAGATAGGCACGACATAGGCACCACATGTTTCAGATAGGCACCACATGTTTCAGATAGGCACGACATAGGCACCACATGTTTCAGATAGGCACCACATGTTTCAGATAGGCACTACATGTTTCAGATAGGCACCACATGTTTCAGATAGGCACCACATGTTTCAGATAGGCACCACATGTTTCAGATAGGCACTACATGTTTCAGATAGGCACCACATGTTTCAGATAGGCACCACATGTTTCAGATAGGCACTACATGTTTCAGATAGGCACCACATGTTTCAGATAGGCACCACATGTTTCAGATAGGCACGACATAGGCACCACATGTTTCAGATAGGCACGACATAGGCACCACATGTTTCAGATAGGCACCGCATGTTTCAGATAGGCACCGATGTTTCAGATAGGCACCGCATGTTTCAGATAGGCACCGCATGTTTCAGATAGGCACCGCATGTTTCAGATAGGCACCGCATGTTTTCAGATAGGCACCGCATGTTTCAGATAGGCACCGCATGTTTCAGATAGGCACCACATGTTTCAGATAGGCACCACATGTTTCAGATAGACACCACATGTTTTCAGATACATGTTTCAGATAGGCACCACATGTTTCAGATAGGCACCGCATGTTTCAGATAGGCACCGCATGTTTCAGATAGGCACCGCATGTTTCAGATAGGCACCACATGTTTCAGATAGGCACTACATGTTTCAGATAGGCACTACATGTTTCAGATAGGCACTACATGTTTCAGATAGGCACCACATGTTTCAGATAGGCACTACATGTTCAGATAGGCACCACATGTTTCAGATAGGCACGACAGTTTCAGATAGGCACCACATGTTTCAGATAGGCACTAATGTTTCAGATAGGCACCACATGTTTCAGATAGGCACCACATGTTTCAGATAGGCACCACATGTTTCAGATAGGCACCACATGTTTCAGATAGGCACCATGTTTCAGATAGGCATGTTTCAGATAGGCACCACATGTTCAGATAGGCACCATGTTTTCAGATAGGCACCGCATGTTTCAGATAGGCACCACATGTTTCAGATAGGCACCGCATGTTTCAGATAGGCACCGCATGTTTCAGATAGGCACATGTTTCAGATAGGCACCACATGTTTCAGATAGGCACACATGTTTCAGATAGGCACCACATGTTTCAGATAGGCACCACATGTTTCAGATAGGCACCACATGTTTCAGATAGGCACCACATGTTTCAGATAGGCACCGCATGTTTCAGATACATGTTTCAGATAGGCACACATGTTTCAGATAGGCACCGCATGTTTCAGATAGGCACCGCATGTTTCAGATGCAGACCTGATTTTCCTGATCCATATTCAAATAAACCATTTTCAGTGGTACGCTGAGAAAGAGTCATTATTTTGGTCATGGGAAATGAGGTAAAGGTCCTGGAGAAGTCATTGGTGAAAAAGTGTATGAACCCTGGTCAGTGTTAATCCGCTGCTGAAAGTAGTCCCACAGTGTTTCCTGCCATGTGTCGATAAAGTTTTCCCTCTCAGTTCTCAGCTCAGAGCGATACGAGCAGATCCAGATGTGTGAGGACGACAACGTGACTCTGCTTTGTGTGCAGATGTGGATACACACCTGTACAGGGTAACACACACACACACACACACACACACACACACAACACACACACACACACACACACACACACACACACACACACACACACACACACACACACACACACACATGTAAATATAATGTACTGTCTCTCAGCAAGGACTTCCTGTCGGAGCTCTCCGATGACTCCGCCCTGTTGCTGCTCAACGAGGCCGTCGGCCAATTAGCTGTCAGCTCTGCCTCCTCAGTGGGCGGGGCCTCCGTCAGACTCATCCTGCTCATGGCCAATCAGCAGGAGGCTCGTGTGAAGCCCCTCCTCCTCAGCTTCAGAGGTATGGGTTTATATTTTTGATTAATAACTGATGAGTGATTAAAGAGGTCAAAGATCAACCTGTCTGTCAACGCAGGTCTGGACAGCCTATTGGACAAAGACTGGAGGGGGCGGGGCTTCGACCAGGAGGTGGATCAGCTGATCGCAATCATCCAATCAGACGCAAGGATTCTCCCCCAGGTAGAGACAGATTATAAGAAAGAAACAAATAGTTCTCACCGCAATAAACCGTATTTAATTTAGTCTTAATTTAGTTTATTTAATTTCATATTCTATTGACATGTATATAGACTTCTTGCACTGTTTGTATTTTTGTATTTTATTATACATGTTGCGGTGTGTGTGTGTGTGCAGGCGTGTTCTGAGCGTGTGCGCGCGGCCTGTTTGATCCAGGCGGCGTGGAGGTCGTTCCAGACGAGACGCCGTCTGAGGAGCCTGAACAGGGCGGTGTGCAAAGTGCAGCGGAGATACAGGTAAAGGTAGGGAGGGAGAAAAACATCATCAAAATAAACCCTAGAGTAAAGTTATAGTAATATACACACACACACACACACACACACACACACCACACACACACACACACAAGAACACACACTAGATATATTATTAATATGTGAATGTGTGTGTCAGGTCTCGCAGGAGGCAGCAGCGGCAGCACGAGGAGGAGCAACGAGGAGAGGAGGAGCTTAGGTTCCAGGTGAGAGGACACCTGTACTCACACACACATTACAACACATTACACACATTACACACACATTACACACACATTACACACACATGGACTACAGTGATCTGGGTGTAATGTGTGTTTTAAATCTGTGTGTTTCAGGTGTGTGTGAGGCGTCAGCAAGCCAGGAGGAAGTTCCACCAGAAACAGAGACAGCTGCTGCAGCTCCTTCCTCCAGTACACACACACACACACACACACAAACACACACACACCTCACACTCACACTCACACTCACACACACTCACACTCACACTCACACACCACACACTTATATATTAAAAGACAGTTTATTGTTTGTGTGTGTGGTGTGTGTGTGTGTGTGTGGTGTGTGGTGTGTGGTGTGTGTGCAGACCAGGTGCAGTGGTACCTGCAGGAGTGTGAGCGTCGGGCGGCGGTGTGATCCAGAGCTACTGGAGAGGCTTCAGAGAGAGACGACGCTACAACACACACACTGAGACACACACACACTCAGCAGCACGCTGCCAGGGACCCTGCAGAGAGCGGTACACACACACACACACCACACACACACACACACACACACACCACACAGAAGAACACAAACTATTCTATTTTCTATATATATTTAGTTTTATTATATGATTCTTATTTCTCTTTTCCTCGTCCAGGTACGTCTCTTTCTGCAGAAGCGGCGAGCAGCGAAGGTCCCGCCCACCTCGTCTCTCTGGATTGGTCAGGAGGGTTTGACGGACAGCAGGAGGGCGGAGCTACAGAGACAGTTGGACCAACAGGTGTCTCTGCTACCTGTCGGATCAGTGTGTCCCGTCAGGAGTTGAACGTCTCCATCAGGAAGTCCATCTGATGCAGAGAGGAACAGGAGGCTGGAGGCTCTGCTGGCTCACACACACACACAGCTGGAGAAACTCAGAGGTACACACACACACACACACACACACACACACAACACACACACACACACACACCACCACACACCACCACACACACACACCACAACACACCACACACACACAACACACACACACACACACACACACACACACACACACACACACACACACACCACACCACACACACACACACACGCACAACCCCAAACTCAGTGTTAAATGTCTCTCCGTCTCCACCACAGAAGCCCCGCCCCTCTCCGTCGTCACGGCAACAGAGGCAGATTCCTTCCTGAGTCCGTCTGGTCCAATCGCTGCCCGCGCCCGAGATTCCCACAATACACTGCTGCAGGCGGGCCGGCTGCCCTGGTGGAGGACGGGGGGCGATGATGACTCCTTTAGCCCCGCCCCCCTGCAGGGGCTGGAGGCGGAGCTTGGGGGACTCTTTGTGGGGGGCAAATAAAAAATTTGACGTGATATATTTATTATAACTCACATTTAAAGTCGTTTATTTGTTGTGTTGTTTTTGTAATAATGTCTGTTTGTGGGGGGGGGCAGTCGGGGTCAACATTTAAACTGTTATTTTTTATTATTGTTAGTGGGGAAATTCAGCTAAAACATGTTTTGTATGTCTTATAATTGTCTATTTTGTGGTCTTTGTTAAATCGTATAAATCCCACGTAGAGTGTGAAATATATGAGAAAAACTGTAAAGGAACATTTAAAATATTACGCAATATAACACAAACATAAGAAATATTTAATAAACAACCCAATGCTTTCAAAAAGTTAATTTTGATTTGATTTATTTCTTGCATTTCTCTGCAGGAAAATAACACAGAACTGTTTATTTAATAAAACGGAACATTAACATGATTTACACTTTGCTTTGCATTTAGCTGAGGCTTTCCAAAGAGACACTCAGTGCGTCCAGGAAGACACAAACTACAGGAAAACAGAACCATAAGAACATCAGTTTCATAGAGACAACACATTTCAAGTGCTGCTCAACTACCTTTAGATCAGCCTTTGTTTCTGTGGAGGAAGCTTCTGTGTAGCATGGAGTCACCGCCTCAGGAAGGAGACACGGTGAGAGCTGGAGCTTTGATGTCAAACACTGATGGGTTTATTCAGAGTATTCGGCCGGAGGATTCACATCACAAGTCAAAGAGGTTCTGACCACAACGGTAGAGTTGCCACGTCAATTCTGAAGAGCCTCTCTCTATGCTCGACCTTTGAACTGGTTCACAGAGAGTAATCAACATCTCTGAAGGAGTAGACTAAACAGCTGGGAACACTGAGCCACCTGCGTCCGACACTCATGCCTCAAAGATTTCACATCTTAGAGTCCACAAACACCGATAAGGAAGTGCCTCAGCGTTCTCACAACAAGTACCCTTCGTGCCAGACAAGTTGACCGGTCACACACTGGGGACAACAACACATATGGCACCAAGGCCTTTCCTTAGAGGAGATAACAGACGTCAGAGGAGATCATAAAACGTCACAGAGCAAAAGGTTAGATATCTAGAAGAATTATTCCTTAACAGAAAGTATATAAGTGCTCTGTTAGTGATTCTATCGCTCGAAGTGGAGTCGAGAGAGATGAGACTTCAGTCTGCTCCGATGTGTGAGCTTCCTGCTGTCCTGACGTCCTGATGTCCTGACGTCCTGCTGTCCTGACGTCCTGATGTCCTGACGTCCTGCTGTCCTGACGTCCTGCTGTCCTGACGTCCTGATGTCCTGCTGTCCTGATGTCCTGCTGTCCTGACGTCCTGATGTCCTGCTGTCCTGATGTCCTGATGTCCTGACGTCCTGCTGTCCTGACGTCCTGATGTCCTGCTGTCCTGATGTCCTGATGTCCTGACGTCCTGATGTCCTGACGTCCTGCTGTCCTGACGTCCTGATGTCCTGCTGTCCTGCTGTCCTGACGTCCTGATGTCCTGACGTCCTGCTGTCCTGACGTCCTGATGTCCTGCTGTCCTGATGTCCTGATGTCCTGACGTCCTGATGTCCTGACGTCCTGCTGTCCTGACGTCCTGATGTCCTGATGTCCTGATGTCCTGATGTCCTGCTGTCCTGATGTCCTGATGTCCTGACGTCCTGATGTCCTGCTGTCCTGATGTCCTGATGTCCTGACGTCCTGATGTCCTGACGTCCTGCTGTCCTGATGTCCTGATGTCCTGCTGTCCTGATGTCCTGATGTCCTGATGTCCTGATGTCCTGATGTCCTGCTGTCCTGATGTCCTGATGTCCTGCTGTCCTGACGTCCTGATGTCCTGACGTCCTGCTGTCCTGATGTCCTGATGTCCTGATGTCCTGATGTCCTGATGTCCTGCTGTCCTGATGTCCTGATGTCCTGATGTCCTGCTGTCCTGACGTCCTGACGTCCTGCTGTCCTGATGTCCTGATGTCCTGATGTCCTGATGTCCTGATGTCCTGCTGTCCTGATGTCCTGATGTCCTGACGTCCTGATGTCCTGCTGTCCTGATGTCCTGATGTCCTGATGTCCTGATGTCCTGATGTCCTGCTGTCCTGACGTCCTGATGTCCTGACGTCCTGCTGTCCTGATGTCCTGATGTCCTGATGTCCTGATGTCCTGATGTCCTGCTGTCCTGATGTCCTGATGTCCTGACGTCCTGATGTCCTGCTGTCCTGATGTCCTGATGTCCTGACGTCCTGATGTCCTGACGTCCTGCTGTCCTGATGTCCTGACGTCCTGATGTCCTGATGTCCTGATGTCCTGACGTCCTGATGTCCTGCTGTCCTGATGTCCTGATGTCCTGACGTCCTGATGTCCTGACGTCCTGCTGTCCTGATGTCCTGACGTCCTGCTGTCCTGATGTCCTGCTTGATCTTATTAATGATCATTAAAACATGTAAACAAATGCTTTTCTGTTTCCCTTCTCACGTTTATTCTTCTAAACTTATAGATATATTTATTTTATTGCAATAACCACTGTCCAGCAGCAGGGGGTGCTCCACGTCCTCTGAGCAGCTCCACGTCCTCTGAGCAGCTCCACGTCCTCTGAGCAGCTCCACGTCCTCTGAGCAGCTCCACGTCCTCTGAGCAGCTCCACGTCCTCTGAGCAGCTCCACGTCCTCTGAGCAGCTCCACGTCCTCTGAGCAGCTCCACGTCCTCTGAGCAGCTCCACGTCCTCTGAGCAGCTCCACGTCCTCTGAGCAGCTCCACGTCCTCTGAGCAGCTCCACGTCCTCTGAGCAGCTCCACGTCCTCTGAGCAGCTCCACGTCCTCTGAGCAGCTCCACGTCCTCTGAGCAGCTTGAACTAATATTCTTGTTGTAATATATTAGAAAATGTTTGTTTTTGTCATTATCATAATGTTCCCTCTGTGTTTAAGAGGTGGTGTGTGTTGTGTGTGTGTGTGTGTGTGTGTGTGTGTGTGTGTGTGTGTGTGTGTGTGTGTGTGTGTGTGTGTGTGTGTGTGTGTGTGTGTGTGTGTGTGTGTGTGTGTGTGTGTGTGTGTGTGTGTGTGTGTGTGTGTGTGTGTGTGTGTGGTATGGATGTAGTATTGATTATAGCTGCAGCAGAGATCAGCTGATGTTACATAACAGAGATCCAGAGTAGCATCATCATCATCATCATCATCATCATCATCAGAGAGCAGCGCTGCAGACAGCAGGTAGGAAACATCATCTCATATTCTGTATCCATCACTTTTAGTGAATGCACAACATGTACATTCACTAAAGCTAAACATCATATTGTCTAATGTTTACTTCAGAGAGTTCATGAGTTCCCTTGGGGGGTCACATGACCCCGGATGTTCTCATTTGGATTACAAGTCCAGCTTCATTCTTGATTTTCTGTAATTCAGTAAAAAGAAATATACGCAGTAGCATTTGTAGGAAAACTACACTACCCAGCATGCATTGCTGCGAGAACAAGCCATAACCTTTTGACTTTTGTGTCTGTGCTTTTAAACAGTTCTCTGTTTTAATTCATGTCCTTTTTTAACAATATTCTGTTATTTTCTTCTAGTTAGTTTTTACAAAGAATTCATATCATATCAGCAGGAGAGGACTCTTTAAAGTAGAGACACTACATACTGATATACACCTGAACATCAGCAGGAGAGGACTCTTTAAAGTAGAGACACTACATACTGATATACACCTGAACATCAGCAGGAGAGGACTCTTTAAAGTAGAGACACTACATACTGATATACACCTGAACATCAGCAGGAGAGGACTCTTTAAAGTAGAGACACTACATACTGATATACACCTGAACATCAGCAGGAGAGGACTCTTTAAAGTAGAGACACTACATACTGATATACACCTGAACATCAGCAGGAGAGGACTCTTTAAAGTAGAGACACTACATACTGATATACACCTGAACATCAGCAGGAGAGGACTCTTTAAAGTAGAGACACTACATACTGATATACACCTGAACATCAGCAGGAGAGGACTCTTTAAAGTAGAGACACTACATACTGATATACACCTGAACATCAGCAGGAGAGGACTCTTTAAAGTAGAGACACTACATACTGATATACACCTGAACATCAGCAGGAGAGGACTCTTTAAAGTAGAGACACATACTGATATACACCTGAACATCAGCAGGAGAGGACTCTTTAAAGTAGAGACACTACATACTGATATACACCTGAACATCAGCAGGAGAGGACTCTTTAAAGTAGAGACACTACATACTGATATACACCTGAACATCAGCAGGAGAGGACTCTTTAAAGTAGAGACACTACATACTGATATACACCTGAACATCAGCAGGAGAGGACTCTTTAAAGTAGAGACACTACATACTGATATACACCTGAACATCAGCAGGAGAGGACTCTTTAAAGTAGAGAAACTACATACTGATATACACCTGAACATCAGCAGGAGAGGACTCTTTAAAGTAGAGACACTACATACTGATATACACCTGAACATCAGCAGGAGAGGACTCTTTAAAGTAGAGACACTACATACTGATATACACCTGAACATCAGCAGGAGAGGACTCTTTAAGTAGAGACACTACATACTGATATACACCTGAACATCAGCAGGAGAGGACTCTTTAAAGTAGAGACACTACATACTGATATACACCTGAACATCAGCAGGAGAGGACTCTTTAAAGTAGAGACACTACATACTGATATACACCTGAACATCAGCAGGAGAGGACTCTTTAAAGTAGAGACACTACATACTGATATACACCTGAACATCAGCAGGAGAGGACTCTTTAAAGTAGAGACACTACATACTGATATACACCTGAACATCAGCAGGAGAGGACTCTTTAAAGTAGAGACACTACATACTGATATACACCTGAACATCAGCTGGAGAGGACTCTTTAAAGTAGAGACACTACATACTGATATACACCTGAACATCAGCAGGAGAGGACTCTTTAAAGTAGAGACACTACATACTGATATACACCTGAACATCAGCAGGAGAGGACTCTTTAAAGTAGAGACACTACATACTGATATACACCTGAATATCAGCAGGAGAGGACTCTTTAAAGTAGAGACACTACATACTGATATACACCTGAACATCAGCAGGAGAGGACTCTTTAAAGTAGAGACACTACATACTGATATACACCTGAACATCAGCAGAGAGGACTCTTTAAAGTAGAGACACTACATACTGATATACACCTGAATATCAGCAGGAGAGGACTCTTTAAAGTAGAGACACTACATACTGATCTACACCTGAACATCAGCAGGAGAGGACTCTTTAAAGTAGAGACACTACATACTGATATACACCTGAACATCAGCAGGAGAGGACTCTTTAAAGTAGAGACACTACATACTGATATACACCTGAACATCAGGAGGAGAGGACTCTTTAAAGTAGAGACACTACATACTGATATACACCTGAACATCAGCAAGAGAGGACTCTTTAAAGTAGAGACACTACATACTGATATAACCTGAACATCAGCAGGAGAGGACTCTTTAAAGTAGAGACACGACATACTGATATACACCTGAACATCAGCAGGAGAGGACTCTTTAAAGTAGAGACACTACATACTGATATACACCTGAACATCAGCAGGAGAGGACTCTTTAAAGTAGAGACACTACATACTGATATACACCTGAACATCAGCAAGAGGACTCTTTAAAGTAGAGACACTACATACTGATATACACCTGAACATCAGCACGAGAGGACTCTTTAAAGTAGAGACACTACATACTGATATACACCTGAACATCAGCAGGAGAGAACTCTTTAAAGTAGAGACACTACATACTGATATACACCTGAACATCAGCAGGAGAGGACTCTTTAAAGTAGAGACACTACATACTGATATACACCTGAACATCAGCAGGAGAGGACTCTTTAAAGTAGAGACACTACATACTGATATACACCTGAACATCAGCAGGAGAGGACTCTTTAAAGTAGAGACACTACATACTGATATACACCTGAACATCAGCAGGAGAGGACTCTTTAAAGTAGAGACACTACATACTGATATACACCTGAATATCAGCAGGAGAGGACTCTTTAAAGTAGAGACACTACATACTGATATACACCTGAACATCAGCAGGAGAGGACTCTTTAAAGTAGAGACACTACATACTGATATACACCTGAACATCAGCAGGAGAGGACTCTTTAAAGTAGAGACACTACATACTGATATACACCTGAACATCAGCAGGAGAGGACTCTTTAAAGTAGAGACACTACATACTGATATACACCTGAACATCAGCAGGAGAGGACTCTTTAAAGTAGAGACACTACATACTGATATACACCTGAACATCAGCAGGAGAGGACTCTTTAAAGTAGAGACACTACATACTGATATACACCTGAACATCAGCAGGAGAGGACTCTTTAAAGTAGAGACACTACATACTGATATACACCTGAACATCAGCAGGAGAGGACTCTTTAAAGTAGAGACACTACATACTGATATACACCTGAATATCAGCAGGAGAGGACTCTTTAAAGTAGAGACACTACATACTGATATACACCTGAACATCAGCAGGAGAGGACTCTTTAAAGTAGAGACACTACATACTGATATACACCTGAACATCAGCAGGAGAGGACTCTTTAAAGTAGAGACACTACATACTGATATACACCTGAACATCAGCAGGAGAGGACTCTTTAAAGTAGAGACACTACATACTGATATACACCTGAACATCAGCAGGAGAGGACTCTTTAAAGTAGAGACACTACATACTGATATACACCTGAACATCAGCAGGAGAGGACTCTTTAAAGTAGAGACACTACATACTGATATACACCTGAACATCAGCAGGAGAGGACTCTTTAAAGTAGAGACACTACATACTGATATACACCTGAACATCAGCAGGAGAGGACTCTTTAAAGTAGAGACACTACATACTGATATACACCTGAACATCAGCAGGAGAGGACTCTTTAAAGTAGAGACACTACATACTGATATACACCTGAACATCAGCAAGAGAGGACTCTTTAAAGTAGAGACACTACATACTGATATACACCTGAACATCAGCACGAGAGGACTCTTTAAAGTAGAGACACTACATACTGATATACACCTGAACATCAGCAGGAGAGAACTCTTTAAAGTAGAGACACTACATACTGATATACACCTGAACATCAGCAGGAGAGGACTCTTTAAAGTAGAGACACTACATACTGATATACACCTGAACATCAGCACGAGAGGACTCTTTAAAGTAGAGACACTACATACTGATATACACCTGAACATCAGCAGGAGAGAACTCTTTAAAGTAGAGACACTACATACTGATATACACCTGAACATCAGCAGGAGAGGACTCTTTAAAGTAGAGACACTACATACTGATATACACCTGAACATCAGCAGGAGAGGACTCTTTAAAGTAGAGACACTACATACTGATATACACCTGAATATCAGCAGGAGAGGACTCTTTAAAGTAGAGACACTACATACTGATATACACCTGAACATCAGCAGGAGAGGACTCTTTAAAGTAGAGACACTACATACTGATATACACCTGAACATCAGCAGGAGAGGACTCTTTAAAGTAGAGACACTACATACTGATATACACCTGAACATCAGCAGGAGAGGACTCTTTAAAGTAGAGACACTACATACTGATATACACCTGAATATCAGCAGGAGAGGACTCTTTAAAGTAGAGACACTACATACTGATATACACCTGAACATCAGCAGGAGAGGACTCTTTAAAGTAGAGAAACTACATACTGATATACACCTGAACATCAGCAGAGAGGACTCTTTAAAGTAGAGACACTACATACTGATATACACCTGAACATCAGCAGGAGAGGACTCTTTAAAGTAGAGACACTACATACTGATATACACCTGAACATCAGCAGGAGAGGACTCTTTAAAGTAGAGAAACTACATACTGATATACACCTGAACATCAGCAGGAGAGGACTCTTTAAAGTAGAGACACTACATACTGATATACACCTGAACATCAGCAGGAGAGGACTCTTTAAAGTAGAGACACTACATACTGATATACACCTGAACATCAGCAGGAGAGGACTCTTTAAAGTAGAGACACTACATACTGATATACACCTGAACATCAGCAGGAGAGGACTCTTTAAAGTAGAGACACTACATACTGATATACACCTGAACATCAGCAGGAGAGGACTCTTTAAAGTAGAGACACTACATACTGATATACACCTGAACATCAGCAGGAGAGGACTCTTTAAAGTAGAGACACTACATACTGATATACACCTGAACATCAGCAGGAGAGGACTCTTTAAAGTAGAGACACTACATACTGATATACACCTGAATATCAGCAGGAGAGGACTCTTTAAAGTAGAGACACTACATACTGAT